>CM077582.1:20692869-21035369 GCA_039657365.1 Stephania yunnanensis
ACCGAGTGTTTGTCGAGGGACAGACTTGGAACGACTCTTTTGAGGGTCTTCTTCGAGCTTCGAACAATTAAATCAGAACTGGTATGGACGAGGGGAATCTGATTATTCAATTAAAATTAAGCATTGCGATGGTCCCTGCAGATGCTAATGCAATATGATTTCTGCCTAGTGCTCTGGACTTCAACGTGAAGAAATTAAACCAAACGCGGGTGAATGACACGAATAACTATGAGTCTCTTAAGGTGGCCAAATGCCTCGTCATCTAATTAGTGACGCGCGTGAATGGATTAACGAGATTCCCACTGTCCCTGTCTACTATCTAGTGCAACCGCAGCCAGGGGAACAGTCTTGGCAAAATTGGTGGGGAAAGAAGAACCTGTTGAGCTTGACTCTAGTTTGACTTTGTGAAATGTCTTTAGAGGTGTAGGATAAGTGGGAGTCGTCTCGATGGTGAAAGTGAAATACCACTACTTTTAATGTTATTTTTCTTAATCCGTGGATTTGAAGTGGGGCACTGCCCCTCATTTTAGTTCCAAGACATGCTTGCATGTCAATAAAGGTAGAAGACATTTTCTGGTATGGAGTTTTGTTGGGGCGGCACATTTGTTAAAGGTTAATGCAAGTGTCTAAAGAAGAGCTTAATGAGAACAAAAATCTCGTGTGGAACAAAATGGTAAAAGCTTGTTTGATTCATATTTTCAGTACGAATAAGAACCATGAAAAGGTGGCCAATTATCCTTTAGGTTTTTGAAATTTAAAGCTAGAGGTGTGTGACAATCCCAGTTCCCACAAAATAGGCCCTACCTGGCCTAAACCTACATGGGCCCTCAATCGACTCCCGCAAAGTAAATGCAGGCTTAGTCAGCCTCTTATCCAAGTTATTTAATCATAAGTTGCTTAATAAGTTTATTATTTAGTTTAACAAGTCTTAACATTTACATAGTGGAATCTAAAAATATGTAAAGCAACTTAAATAAGTAAACACTAGTCGGGACATGCTTAGGTGTGGAAATCTTGCAAAAGTAGATCTCATGTATATATATGGTGAAGAACAGTGTGAAGAAGTGTTATATACATGTATCAAACGTCTCGCAACCTAAATTGAACCTTAAGGTAACCAAAAACATAATGATATATCATATGTACAGTCTAGAATATCAAAATAAACCTATTATAGTAACAGAGAAGAGCTAACTCTGAGGGAAGCTCATAGGAAGTCATCAATCACAAGCTCCTTGCTTCTACTACTATAAAAGACCTGCTATTGTCACCAAAGGCGAAGACAATTCTAGTGAGTAAATCCAGAAGAAATTCAACAGTAATTCAAATTAAAAAATAAAATGAGTCCATAATCATGCCAAAAGGAAAATAAAGTGCTGAGAAAGAGTCAATAAAATGCATGATAGATAGACTACATTGATCAACGGTAGGGACCAAGTAACCAAGAAGTGAAGGATAGGGAGTAAGTGGTCTTGACATTCTATTCGTGGGCTCAAAGCGACTTAAAAATGTGTAAGTGTCTAAAAAGGTGCGGTGGGTCAAAGCCGCATCAACCGCACCTAATCCGTTCGGCAATGTCGGCTCGTTTAAGGCGCAGCCCAAGAAAATATTCCAAAGGGAGCCACAGACTTAATTGGATGCTCAGCCAAAATGGAACACGAATACCTGAGAGGAGCTACGACACATGGTGGATGCTCACTAAGAGGTTTTGACCCGTCGGGGTGCTATAAGAGCTAATCAGCTGCTCAACCCGTGAGTGGACATAACTAGACCATACCACTTAGACCTTAAAGTCACTTGGTAGGGAAATAGAGTCAAATAATAGCAATGATTCTATCAAAGATAACAAGTAAATGAAAAGAATTAATATTGAATTTCTTCCTGGTTTACTTACCTCAATACGCAAAATACCAAATAAAATCGCAGCTCCCACACGCCTCAAACTACATACCCAATGCCCATTAGTTCCTTAGGTTCTTGGTATCAATTTACAATGTATTAAGTGTGATTGAGCCTATTTGATGTACTTTAGATTTTTAAATTTCAAAATAATTCAAAAAAGAGAAGTTATAGCGCCGACATGCTTTTCGAGGAGAATCTCAATGTAAATATCCTCGAAAAAAAATCTCCAAACTCATTTTTCAACAAATTTCTCTCATTTTTCTTCTTTTTCCAAATATTTCTTGATTTTTTCTATTTTTTATGATTTTCTATTATTTTTATAAATTAAAATGTAAAAATATATATTTTTAATTAAAAAATGGGGTTTGGGTTACTGGATCGAATTCGGCTCAGCTCGGTTCGGCAGAACCGGCTAGTCCAGACCTTGGGGTGGCCTGACCCAGTCGGCTAGGCCTGTGCTACGCACGACTCACATGCCTGCACAGCACCCCTGCCTCCCAAAGCTCTCTGTTTGTTTCTTCATTATTTTTTTATTCTTTTTCTTTTCTTTTCTTTTCTTTCTTTCCTTTTATTTTTTTCTTCAACAAAATGATCAACAATAACTCTATATTTTTTTCTTCAAATTAACTGAACCAAGATTAACTCCACTAAAATCAATTTACCAACAATAAAATTAATCAATTATACTATATATTGAATCCATAACATCAAAATTTAAATAGGATTAAATGTTAACTTGGTTTAATTAGGATCTCTAAAGAGTTGGGCTTCTTCTTTCTCGCGACCACCTCTAAACCACCTATAACTTAGATTAAACCTCATTCTTCATCACCTATCTCTTTTTATACTCTCATTAAGTGGCTGAACTACCACCACACAATTTTCTTTATTTAATATTTATTAAATTGGCCATTATCTCTCCATAAACTATAAGAACTTGACACCTCATTATTCTAGTTTATATTTTAAAATTTTTACTTTGTGAAATATCTAAAATGCCCTTATGACTTATTTTAGGTATTTCAATTAAATAAGTTTCATTAGACCAATTTAAATCAATATCGTTGACCTACCCGAATACCCGTGTACGAGTTCATCTCAAGAATTACGCTCACTCGTTAATTCGATAACGACGTCAATACAGTTGCGCGTGTAAACAAAGATATACATAAAAATATTCAAGGCATCACACATGAATAAAATTGTTGAATTATTACCTCGGTGTCGACATCCGAGTTCCAACCGAGATGCCACGTAGGATTAGCCACCACGTAACGGTCTTATTAGGCAATTTACTAGGATTAGATTTATTAAGGTCGTTAAAACATGTCTAAAAAGTTACCATAGGGGTAATTTGCTTGTGGCAACCAAAACATTCATAGTGACATTGTTTTTTAATCATTTGATGTCAGCTTTTCCTATCATTGTAAAGCAGAATTGACCAAGTGTTAGATTATTCAACCACCAATAGGGAACATAAGATGGGTTTAAACTATTATGAGACAGAGTGGCGTTGCTGCCATGATCCACTAAGATTCAACCTTTTGTCGCATTGATTCGACCTTTCCCTTCAACATTCACATGCCTCGTCCATAAAAAATAAGGGTTTGAGTCAAGGAAATAACGCTTACGAAGGTCAGTATGCCCCTTGAAAACTCAAAGCTAATTACCTTGACCAAGGTAAGCCCTGCCCATGCAAAGGCATGCCAAGACCATGCCAAGGCTTATTCCCTAAGCCGTGCCAAGCCTGTGCCAAGGCCTTGCCCTAGTCATGCCAATGCATGCTTGGCCCGTGCCAAGGCATGCCTAGACGTGCCATGGCGTGCCAAGGAGTGTTTGGGTCATGCCAAGGTGTACCTGAGCCGAGCCAAGGCACGCCAAGGCGTGCTTGGACCGTGTAAGGGCTTGACAAGGCATGCCATGTCACTGCCAAGGCTGAACTAAGGCTTGCCAAGGTTGTGCCCATGCTAAGGGCCATCCTCGAGCCAAACCTTAGCCAAGGTATGCCAAGGCCGTGCTTTGGATGTGCCAATTCCGTGCCAAGGCCTTGCAAATGACTTGCCAAGGTCGTGCCAAGGCATGCTAAGGTCGTGCCCGTGCCATAGTGTGCTAAGGCCATGCCAAGGTAGCACCGAGGTTGTGTCCATGCCAAGGTTGTGCCCACACCAAGGCCGTGCCCATGCAAAGGCATGCTAGGGATGTGCCCAGGCCATGCCCGTTACAAGGCATGCAAAGGCCATGCCAACGTCGTGCCCATGCCAAGGCTTGCCAAAGTATGGCATGGCCATGCTAAGGTCGTGCCTGTGCCATGGCTTGCCAAGGCATGGCAAGGTCATGCCAAAGCATTCCAAGGACGCGCAAAGAACGTGTCAAGGCTATGCCAAGCCCTTACTAAGGCGTGTCGGGTCGTACCAAGGTGTGCCCAAGCCGTGCCAAGACGTGCCCGGGCTGTGTCAAGGACGTGCCAAAGACTCGCAATGGACGTGTCAAAGACACGCCAAGGCGGTGTCACGGCTTGCCAATGATCACAAGTTCATCCCTATATCATTTTTGTACAAAAATTTATTGCCTAGTACGTTTGGTATCTATTCGTTATGTTTTTTTAGGTGAGAGAATAGCTTAGCATCTATTATGAGGGAAGAGGGCCGAGGTGTTGCGACCAACGCTTTGCGTTTGGTGTTGCCTTGCCACCAACCAAGGACTTGGCGTTCGCTTGGATGCATAGCGGAGATCAGACAAGAGCCCCCTCTCCGGCATGTGGTGGCGCAATTGGTCGAGGTAGTTCCGGAAGGCTGTTTGAATGCTGTTCATGTATAGAGCTAGCCAGTCGCATCAGATCCTATTGGTGAAATGAACCTTTGGAGAAAATCTTATTTCAAGGATCTGATCTAGGTTTGGATAACTGTTAGAGTAATGTAATGATCCCTTGATTAGCTCATTCTCGGGTTCCAACCTTGCCATGCAAGACCAAGTCACGACTAGGTAAGTGGCGGCCTAGCCATGCTGGGGTCACATTTAAGGAATGAGCTGGCCAAGGGAACACGTTGCTACAAGTTATCTTGAATATTTTCTAGATGCACAAAATTGGGGCACGAGAATGGGCGAGGCATTGCAGTTTTCAGTGGAAACGCCATGTTTGCAAAGTCTTGATTCATCTATGTTTGGGGCCCTGTGGATAAACATCTTGTTGCTAGCATATCATTATTAGGTATCGATTGATGCTTAAGGTCAACTTTATCCCTTGCCTCTGTAGCCTCTAGGTTGTGATTGGATCAAACCGCAAGGTCAGGTCATGATTAAGTGAATGGGTCTTAACTTGGGTGTTAGGCAAGCGAGGGATCTAACGGCTTTTGCATCTATTTTAGTATTGGACCTATGTATGCATAGGGCATCGGTGTGTTTGACCCTATGGAGAAATGTCTTAATGTTTGTATCTTGTTGGGTACAGATTGGTATAGGAGCTATGTTAGATCCCTTACCAAGTTCATTCTTAAGTTGCAATGAGGCCATGTTAGGCCACGTCACCATTAGGTGGCGGTAAATACAAGACAAGGTTTCAACTTTGGCATTAAGCTAGTAAGGGACCGAGCGCCTTTTGTAGTGTTTTTGTCTTGGATGGAAGTAAGTGTCTGGGCATTTTGTGGCATGTGGTTTGTTGGTTTCTTGCCTTATTCATACACAAGTCGCGACTTGGGTACGGGTTTGGCAAGCTGTTGAAGTGTGCTTTTGTACTCTCCACTTTCACGCCTAGCGATCCTTTTAGTGATGAACAATCGACTCAGAACTAGTATAGACAAGGGGAATCTGACTGTTTAATTCAAACAAACCATTGCAAAGGTCTTTGCGGATGCTAATGCAATAAGATTTTTTCTTAGTGCTTTGAATGTCGAAGTGAATAAATTCAACCAAACGCGGGTACACGGTGGCAGTAACTATGAATCTCTTAAGGTACCCAAATGCCTCGTCATCAAATTAGTGATGCGCATGAATGGATTAATGAGATTCCTACTATCCTTGTCTACTATCCAGCGAAACCATAGCCAAGGGAATAGGCTTAGCGGAATCCGTGAAGAAAACCCTTTTGAGTTTGACTTCAGTCCAACTTTGAGAAATGACTTGAGAGGTGTAGAATAAGTAGGAGCCGTCTCGACAAGAAAAGTGAAATACCACTATTTTTAAAGTTATTTTACTTATTTCGTGGATCTGAAGCGGAGCACTGCCCCTTATTTTAGTTCCAAGACATGCTTGCATGTTGATCTGGGCGAAAGACATTGTAAAGTAGGGAGTTAGGCTAGGCGGCACAATTGTTAAAAGATAACACAGGTGTCTTAAGATGAGCTCAATGAGAAAAGAAATTTCGTCTGGAACAAAAGGTAAAAGCTCGTTTGATTATGATTTCCAGTATGAATATGAACCGTGAAAGCGTGGCCTATCAATCCTTTATATAAGCTAAAGTTGTCAAAAAAGTTACAATAAGGATAACTGGCTTGTGGAAGCCAAACATCCATAGTGACGTTATTTTTATCCTTGATTCGGCTCTTCCTATCATTGTGAAGCAGAATTCACCAAGTGTTGGATTATTCACTCACCTATGGGGAACGTGAGCTGGGTTTAAACCATCATGATAAAATGTTAGTTCTACCCTACTGAAGACATTTTCGCAATAGTAATTCAACCCAAGTCGAGATGAACCGTTGATTCGCACAATTGTTCATCACCCTTGGTTGAAATGCTAGTTGCGTGAAGCTACTATGTGCAAGATTACGATTGAACTCCTATAAGTCAGAATCCCGGCTAGAAAGGGGCGGATGCGCCCGTTGCTCCCTCGCTGACCCGTAGGGGCCTAGGGCATATGTTATTGGTGAAGCTTGCATGTCAGATAAGTCTCGCGGGCCGCGTGAAAAGTTATTTCGGATGAGCAACGAGTATAATACTTTTCAAGTGAATTAAATATGCGATAATGTATCGTAAGTGGTAGATTAGCCTTGCTGCCACGATCCATTGAAATTCAGCCCTTTGTCGGATCGATTTGACCCTCCCCCTCAACATTTGCATGCCTCGTCACTTAAAAAATAAGGGTTCAAGTAATAGAAATAACCCTTACGGAGGTCGGTAAGCCCCTCGAAAATCTGATGCTAATTACCTTGACCAGCGCAAGTTATGCCCGTGCAAAGGCATGCCAAGGTCGGTCCATGCCAAAGTCGTGCTCGTGCCAAGGAGTTTCAAGGCCATGCCAACGTCGTGCCAAGGCATGCGAAAGCAAGCCATAGCTCTATATACATTAGCATGGGATAACATCATAAGATTTCAGTCCTATCGCGTTGGCCTCCGGGAATAGAGTAATGATTAATAGGGACTGTCAGGGGCATTTGTATTTTACAGTTATAGGTGAGATTCTTGGATTTATGAAAGACAAACTACTTTGAAAGCATTTTCCAAGGATGTTTTCATTAATCAAGAACAAAAAGTGAGGGCTCTAAGACGATCAAATACTGCCCTAGTCTCAACCATAAACGATGCCGATTAGGGATCGGCGGATGTTGCATTTAGGACTCCGTCGGCACCTTTTGAGAAATAAGAGTCTTTGGGTTCCTAGGGGAGTATGTTAACAAGGCTAAAAATTAAAGGAATTTATGGAAGGGCTCCACTGGGAGTGGACCCTACGACTTAGTTTATATAAACATGAGGAAACTTACCTGGTTCAGTAACGATTAACAAATTGATAACTTTTTCTTGATTCTATTGGTTATGTTGCATTGCCATTCTTAGTTGGTTAGATGGACTATGGCTGTTAAGGCCACGAAAATTTGAGGCATTCACATATCTGTAATGCCCTTGATGTTTTAGGCCGCAGGCATGCTACGTCCCTACCCTTTATACACATCGCCCGTCGCTCCTACCGATTAAATGGTTCGGTAAAGTGTTCAGATCGCAGAAACGTGAGAGGTTCACTGGCGACGACGTTTCAAGGAGTCCATTGAAACTTATCATTTAAAGGAAGGAGAAGTTGTAACAATGTTTCCGTAGGTGAACTTACAAATGGATCGTTGTTGATGCTTGCAAAATGACCTATGAAACTTTAACATTGTAACACGAGCGATGTAGGCACCTTTTGGGTCCCTGTTGTTCAGCAACAAAATCTAGCATGACATGCGCCAAGGAATCTGAATTAGAATGGAAACGACATTTTGAGGTGGCTGGTTCACTTGACTTTGTTGTTTTTTTTAAATATTTGAACGACTTTCAAGAATGGATATCTCGATTCTCGCATCGATGAAGAACGTAGTGAAATGCGACACTTAATGTAAATTGCATAATCCCCTTAACCATCGAGTCTTTGAAAGCAAGTTGCACCCAAAATTTCGGTCAAGGGCATGTCTGCCCGGGCATTACGTGATACACTACAACCCACTTTTTACATATGGGAATAAAGAATGGCCTCCCGTGATGAATGCATTGTTAGAAAAAATAGCAGCCTCTATGCTCGGAAGATGTGATCAATGGTGTTCGATGAGAACCTCTGTCAAACATGTGAAGCGTTCAGACTATAACGAATAGGGTTGGAGCACCTTTTTCATATACTTTGCGACCCCACGTCAGGCGGGGCCACCCGTGGAGTTTAAGCATATAATCACCAGCTTAATGTATAGGTCATTACAGTCACTCCAATTTAAAGCAATTTCATCCTCGAAATTAAAGTAAATATAAAATTACTTGCAGTTTCAAAGATAAATGGAAATTACTCCTTCATATAAGGCTCCTGCTCCCAAGTTAGTTCATCATCTCTTTGAAACTATCATTTCACTTTAACCAAAGGAATCTCTTTAATTCTCAACCTCTAAATCTTATGATTAAGTGTTTAAATCAACTACTCATCACAAGATAAGTATTCCTGAAGATTAATTTTTTTCCAATCAATCCTTATTGTGAACCGAGTCTTTGTTTTTACGATACATAGACAAGTGGAAAACATTATGAACTCTAGCTAGCTGAGGAGGTAACTCTCACCTGTAAGCAACATGACCAATATTTTCTTGTACTCTAAACGACCCAATGTGCCTTAAAGCTAGCTTACCTCACAATCCAAATCTTTACAATTCTTTCACAGGTGAAATTTTCAATAGAACATAATTTTCTTTTGAAAACTCCAACAACTTGTGGTGTTTATCGGCGTATCTCTTCTATCTTAATTGTGTCGTAGTCCAACACTAGCGAATCTATTGAATTCTCTCTGTGTAGTTCTGAATCAACTCTGGCTCCAACAAAACTGTATCTCAACCTCTTTCCAAATAGTCTAGTGAACTACAAAGCTGACCATACAGAGCTTCAAAATGAGCATTTCAATACTAGCCTGACAGCTAAAATTACAAAAGAACTTACATAGAGGAATGTATTTCTTCCAATTACCAACAAACTGTAAGATACAAGCTCGTACCATATCCTCTAGCACTAAGATTCACCACTGAGGCTGCTCATCATTCTACGGTTGATATACCATACCGAGGTTAAGAATAGTTCCCAGCTGTCTCTACAACTCACTCTACAGTTTTGACGTGAATCTCGGATCTCTAAACGAAATAATCGAAACTGGAACATCATGAATTCTCAACACCTCTCGTACGTACATTACATAATTGGTCAAAAGGATATCGCAACGAAATTGGCTAGAAATGCGCAGACTTCATCAACTTGTTGACTACAACCTAAGCCGCATCGTGGTTACGTTGACCGAAAGGTAGACTGGAAACAATATCCATCGATGTATATTCCCATTTCCATTCAAGAATAGGCAGAGAATGCAAAAACCCTCTGAGTTTCCAATGCTCAACCTTAATTTGCTAACACATTATACATCTCTGTATAAACTTAGCAATATCAATCATCATCTCAGGCCATCAATAAATATTCCTTAATTCACGATACATCTTATTATTACTAGGATGAATAGAGTAAAGAGATTTATGAGATTCATGTCATAAATCCTGCCACAACTAATACTAAGCTGGAATCCAAAATCTATCCCTAAATCGTAATGCACCATTATCAGATACCGACCAATCAGGATAATCTACACTAGCAGCTTATCATTAATGCACTATATAATCCTGACTAGCTTCCTGAGAACCAGTTAGCTACCGAGTCATTTATGGTTCAATCCAAGCTTGAGCTTCGGAGAAGAAATTAGTAGCTCTAAAACTAACAATCTCACATGATGATGTGTCAGCTAAATTTTTCCAAATCATCATCATAAACACTTCCTGAGGAAGTTTATACTGAAAAGCTCTACCAGTAGCTACATTTTTATGCATGTTATTTTCCTACTTAAGGCATCCGTAATCCCTTTTTCCTTGCCCGTGTGATACTTAAGTGTGAAGTCATAGTTCTTGAGAAACTTAAGCCATCTACAATTCCTCATAAATCTTTTCACTTCTTTGAGTTGTAATTATATACCGATAATCTATTAATGCCTTCCTGTATGGTTCTAAATAACTCAGACTTAATTTAACTTGTATCATTGCTTCTCGTCCCACACCAGTTGACAACGAAATTAAACATACAAATTTTTAAAGAAGATACATCAATGTCATATATAGCCTAATAATATTAATACCAGAGAACTCACATAGTAAAATATTTCTTCCTTTAACTAATATCTTCCAAATCACAAACTCATAAATTACATTATCTAGAACTCAGATTAGTTGCAGATATATGGTGTTAAGATTAAAAAAGGACCATCCTAACTATTACATATCTATTCCCTACTAGGAAATATATTTTCAGTTTCTCACCGAAATAATAGTCATGATTCTCCGTAACTTTCAACTCTTTATACACACATATATCCTCCTTACTCTTCCACGAGAATTAAACCACAATACTGGCAAGAAATTTATAAACTCTATGACTTGCACCGAACGCATCAATAAAACAAAGTTCTTAAACTGAATATTTTGTAAAATAGTGGCAAAGGGTCGATCCCACAGAGATTGACATTCTTTCTATGGTTAAAAAAAACAAAAGGAAGTGGGGATTTTAAAATAAATTAATTTAACTAACTAAACAAAAATAAACTAAATAAATAAAATAATGAAAATAATTTTCAATACAATTAATGGGTACCTGGGTCTGTAGTTCCACAAATTAGAATCAAGATTCAATGGAATATCATGGTCTTCAATATTTCCCAAAAATTATTAATTTAAATTCTCTTAGATTAGTTATAGAAAATCGACATTCACCAAAAACTCTTAATTCCCCTAATCTCGATAGTCAGGACGTCCGCCACTAACTACTTCCCTAATTAATGCATAACCCTAGACATCCGTCAATCGGGTTTAACACACTAACTGTAATAATAAGGATCCGTAGGAATAATAATACTAGATAACCAAATTGCATCCGCTCCTGATTTAACATAGATTCAATTATAATACACTCAAGAACCGAAAGGGTTTTATAGAAAACAAGTGAGTGTTCGTCACTTT
Organism: Stephania yunnanensis; assembly: GCA_039657365.1. Taxonomy (NCBI): domain Eukaryota; kingdom Viridiplantae; phylum Streptophyta; class Magnoliopsida; order Ranunculales; family Menispermaceae; genus Stephania; species Stephania yunnanensis. The sequence goes on from CM077582.1 coordinate 20,704,260, forward strand.
ATTGGTCTAAAAGTACAATTACACGGATATTATCAATTCAAATAACTATAGATTGTCCAGCTAAAAGCGTGTAGTGGCCACATACACACCCTAGATCTGAATCTTAAAATCAACAATAATGAAATATGAGAAATTTAATCAAATTAAATAATAAAATCATAGATCTCATAAGTTATGCCATGAATCAATGATCCAGACTCGTTTCCCCTCTGACTTAGGCAAAGATTTATTTAGTCGGACATGGTGTCGAGAGCCTTTGGCATCCCAAAGTAATAAAAGTCGATCTTCAAATAATATCAAAGTTGATGTTAAGTAATACCTAAGTTTCTAATATAATAAACTACTAAAAATTAGTCCCGGGAGGTGAGAGAAACTAATTTTGGGGGTTCGTGGAGTGACTCGTGTGCCGAGGAAGATCTGAGAGCTACTGGGCATTTTCTGCACTGCTTGGAACACGTGTCAACAGCCGATTAAGCGAGAGAGTTGAAAACACTGAAGTGGCACATTCGAGTTGGCTGAAGAACTGCTACATGATGTGGTGGACAAAGGAGAGCATGACATGTGGCATGTGATTCATGGGGCGTGTTGCTCGCTTAAAGACTCATACGAAAACGTGGGAGAGTGCACGAGCACAGATCCCGAGGATGATCGAGAGTAGTTGAGGCGTTTAATTTGGTATTAGACACGTGTCAAGCACTGGCTCGTGGAGCTTTTGGAAATCCTGATGTGTCGCGAGGTGAATGGGGGAAACAGCTATTGATGAACCGTAGTGAGTCATGGCTCGACACGTGGAGTTGACTCGGTGTTATAGACCAATCGAAATTTGACACGTGGCACTAGCTGGTTAAAGAGAAAGCACTAGACGTACGACTTGTGGGAGGAAAATCATCCGCATCTTAAGGCAATCGTACGGCTGCTAATGAGTACGTAACTTAAGCGAGTTACCTCGGGACGTTAGTTTGCCTACTGGTCACTACTCCACCATGTGCGTGGTATGTAACTCGAGGCACTGCATGTAAATACTCTATTTTGAGTATTTTCCACCCTGAATTCAACGACGCACTCTGTTTCACCCGAAATCGACCAATAAATACAATCAAATATATATTTTAGAGACTTTACATATTAAATATATTAAAATCAACTAATAAAAATCCATAAATACTGACTTATCAAATACCTCCAAACTTAAGACTTTGCATGTTCCGAGCAAATGTGTAAATGACAACACAAACTAATATAGACTCCTATTGTAGTAATGCACTGACTCAACTAATCCTATACACAACTCAAGTTCATGAAGTCCCTTTGATTTACATATTTGCCAAGTTAACAAGCCACTCAAGAAATATAAGAGTTATGATACGTCAAGACTCGCAATCTAAACATAATTAAGATCACACTTTAAAGACATAGATCCGGTCAAGACAAATGCCATCAACTACTAACGAGTTTTTCTTGGTCTATAAATTCAAGCACGCAAGTTTAAAATCTCACTTAATTTAGTGAAACCATTCGAGCTAAATCTTTTATTTAAGGAGTTTTCACAACTTCCGCCTTTATTCAGATTTTTTATTTTCTATTTTTTCACATTTTTTTTCCTTTCAACAAATACGGTCCATGCTCCATTTCCTATGGACCATTTTTCTCATTTTTTCTCACCACAAGTTTCCCTGCTCCATTTCTTATGGAAACCTATGGGACTCTATATTAACAAAAAACTCTTGTTAGCCCTTCTCACTTCCACTATAATCAAGAAAATTCCCCAAATGTAGGTTAAAATAATAGCACTTGCATAATTTTGAACGTCAACTCATATTTGTTATCTAGCACAAAGTTGAACCATCAACTAAGTCCCTAATCATAAAATCATAAAAATGCTGGGCTATGGACTCGATTGAGTGTTTCTCCTATTTTTCCCTAAGTTTCAAGTCAAAAATACAACCATAATGTACTCATTCACAACCAAAAACATGAAATAAAATTTTGGATAACTAAACAACAAAAAAATGAAAAGCTATACTAAATACATGCATGTAAGTGTCTCATATCCTAATGAAATGAAAGAGAAGTATGAACGAGACGAGAAATGAAAAAATGGAAGAAATGATCTAAAACACAACCATTACCATCTGATAACCACACATAACCGCATAAAAAATTAAACGATCTCACCTGCGGTCTTTTGCAAAAGAATCCATCCAACACGATCTACAATCCCTAAAATACCCCAAACTTATTCTGAACCTTGTCCTCAAGGTTCTAAACAAGTCAACGAATTCCATCCAACAAGAAACAATTATAGTGGTGGAAAAAACATGGACAAATAAATAAGAAGATGATAAAAATGCATGCATAAATGAAAATCTTTAAAAACTAGCGAATGCAAGAAATCTCTCATGTCTAGGTGACTAAGGAAACTGTGAAAGAACAATCATAACATGAGCAAGAACTAGTAAACATAGGAGTTAACTAAAAAGATTTCTATCAAATCTTGCGAACCAAAAGTTTGTCAACTAAGGGAGAAATAAAAAAGATAATGGAATGAAGTTTAGGGTTTTAGATCTACTCAAAGACCCACCACTAATGTGGCAACTTAGGTTGGATGTGTCCCAACCAAGTCTTAAAACACCTAAAATCCTATAAATAAGTTAATTCGAAAAAAATGCTCAAATTATGCTAAAAAAATATAATCCATAGACAAACCTAAAAAAAACTCACACTGTGCTCCAATTTATTAAAATAAATAAAATAATTATAATTATAATAATTATAAAATAAATAAATAAATAAAAATACCAAAGAAAGAAAACAAATCGCAGCAACGACGCCAAAAATTGACGCGCACCGAATGCGTCAATAAAATAAAGTTCATAAACTGACTATTTTGTAGAATAGTCGCAAAGGGTAGATCCCACAGAGATTGGTAGTCTTTCTATCGTTAAAAACAACAAAAGAAAATTGGAGGTTTTAAAATAAATTAATTTAACTAACTAAACAAAAATAAATAAAATAAATAAAATAATGAAAATAATTTTCAAAACAACTAATGGGTACCTAGGTCTGCAATTCCACATTTCGGAATCAAGATTCAATGGGATATCATGGTCTTCAATATTTTTCAAAAATTATTAATTTAAATTCTACTTGATTAGTTATAGAAAATCGACATCCGCCAGAAATTCATAATTCCCCTAATCTCGATAGCCAGGACATCCGCCACTAACTACTTTGTTAACTAATGCATAACCCTAGACATCCGCCAATCAGGTTTAACGCACTAACCGCAATAATGATCCGTGAGAATATTAATCATACATAATCAAATCGTGTCCGCTCCCGATTTAACCTAGATTCAATTGTTGCACACTCAATAACCGAAAATGTTTTACATAAAACTTGTGAGTGTTCGTCACTTTATTGGTCCAAGAGTACAATTACATGAATATTATCAGTCCAAATAACTATAGATTGCCCACCTAAAAGCATGTACTAGCCACATAAACACCTTAGATCTAAACCACATACTTTAAAATCAATAACAATGAAATAAGGGAAATTAAATCAAATTAAATAATAAAAATTATAGATCTCACAAGTTATGCCATGAGTTAATGACCTCGACTTGTTTCTCCTCTGACCTAGGCAAAGATTTATTTAGCCCCAAAATAATAAAAGTTGATCTTCAAATAATATCAAAGTCTGTGTTAAATAATAACTAAGTTCCTAATATAATAAAATACTAAACATTGGTTCCGGGAGGTGAGAGAAACTAATTTTTGGAGTTGGTAGAGTGACTCGTGGACCAAGGAGGATCCAAGAGTTGCTTGGCATTTTTTGCACTACCTAGGACACGTGTCAACTACCGATTGGGCGAAAAAGTTGAAATTGCTGATGTGGCACATTCAGATTGGCTGAAAATTGCTACATGATATAGTGGACAATGGAGAGAGCGACATGTGGCATGTGGTTCATGGGGTGCATTACTTGCTCAAAGACTTGCACGAAAACATGGGAGAATGCAGCACCACAGATCTCGAGGATGATCGAGAGCAGCTGAGGCATTTAATTTTGGTCCTGGTCATGTGTCAAGCATTGATTGGTGGAGCTATTGGAAACGCTTTAATGTCACGGCGTGAATGGAGGAAACAGTTATTGATGACGCTATGGTGAGCCGTGGCTCGACATGTGGAGTTGATTTGCTTTGATAGACGAATTAGAAGTTGACACATAGCACTAGCTAGTAAAAAAGAAATCACTAGACGTACGTACTTGTAGGTACAAAATCACACACATCTCGAGGCAATTGTATGGCTGCCGATGAGTACGTGACTAAAGTGAGTTACCCTGGGGCGTTGCTTAGCCTGCTGGTCACTGCACCATCTGCGCAATACGTAACTTAAGGCAAGTTTTTTGACATCTGATCATTGCACGTAAATATTCTATTTTGAGTATTTTTTTACTCCGGACTCAACCGTGTACTTTGTTTCACTTGAAAAAAACCAATAAATATAATTAAATATATATTTTAGAGACTCATATTGAATATATTAAAATCAACTAATTAAAAAAACTATAAATACCGACTTATCACTCTATTAGTCCTACAATTACAACATCAATAACCTTTAGCTGTTATCACAACTTAGGTTAATCCATCATGAATTTCTGAGCGTCAAATTTCATTCATACAGGACAAGAATGATATAACCTTCTAGGATAATATCATTCAACTTTCGCTACTGATATACCTTATATTTCTTTATAAATTTAATACTGTCAATTTTCATTCCAGGTCACCAACAACTCATTCTTATCACAATGATTTTGAGTTTCACATGAATGAATATTTTAAAGAAATCCATGAGATTCTCATAACATTCTTCCCTCGCTTTTTATTTCGATTTCAAAGAACTTTCTTTACATGCTCAATATTCTTATTTGAGATTATCAATATAAAATAACAATAACTAGTAGTCAAACCTTAACCTACTAGATAATATCAATCAATTTCTCTAATAATGCATCACTCAATCAATCGTTATTAACTCGGCTCCAATATAGCTTCAAAGAATAGATTTGTAGTTACCAATCAAGATAACTCAGCTGATTATGTACCAGCGCAGGACTTCTATTTGGTCATCAGTACATATCTCACTAAAGTAATATAATTGAGAAGCTTTTATTGTAACTACAGCCTCTGTCTTTTCCTATTGTAAGGTATTGTCAATACAATCACCTTATTGAGTGATATTTCAGAGTGAATTCCTGACATTTAGGAAAATCAAGGTATTAATCTTACCTTCCATTTATATCACTTTGACAACTATCTTCTTCAAACTTCCATAGTTTGAAATTCACTAATCTAACCTACACAGATCCATAAGGTTTATACTTCCAGGTTGTCTTTTAATAATTCTTCTAAAATTCTCAATAATCTGTAAGAATGATTAAAAGACTGTCAAGAATCCGTTCTTTTTATTTAAAAGTGATGCCTTTCATATTTGGTACAATTACCAAAATAATTTTCTCAAGATTCTCAATCTCCTATTGTTCTCATCACTAGACTTGAACTATATATAGAAATATAAGATCCAATTTTGCTATATTGTGTCAACACCCATACCTACGTGAATAAAAATTCTTAGGATGAACCATTAACTTCTTCTATATTCAGGTACAATCAAGCAAACATTATACTTAAACTATACTCAAGCTTTCTTCCAAGGCATCCTTGTATTTATTTTTAACTTATAACAATCTACATAATTGAGTTAACTTAATAAATTACATAATGATACTAAAGATCCCTGGATCAATCGTTTGTAATATTCAATTATTTCAAGATTACTTATCTCATTTTCCTTTGTTTTTTATATTAGACAATCCCAAACTTTCTCAATTCCAATCAAATCCTCTGATTTGCTGTTAATGTTCAACACTCATACAAGTAATTTAACTTTGAAACTTAGTACTTGTGCTTGTGAAATCTAACATGAACCAATTTGCTGTCACGCTTATAACTCTTTATCATAATACTTTTACATCTTCTAAGTCTTCAAAGATTTCATGTTATTATTGATAACATAATAACAACTTGATTAAAATAGGGTTTTTAAACTCGACACCCTTCATTCTTGAACATAACGTGAGTTCTAATAAGTTCTAATGGTTTCCACCATCCATTTAAAATGATCTAGTCATCGCCTGGAATCAACTTTAAACATATCCTTAACTCTGATCATAACTCTGTGACAACCATATCCCAACTAACTTTTGAGAAAAACTTATTTCATCTTTATATCAGAATGAGTTATCAGTGCTGGGCAATGGATATTCATTCCCACTCCAAGACATTATTCTTTGGATTCCTCAAATCATTAAATTCATTAACCACTCATTATTTCCAATTTAGACTATACCAGTCTAAAACATCAGATTATGATATATTTCCAACTCACAACTATGTTCTAGATTAAACTATTTTCCGATTTAACCTATTTAAATTCTTAGTTTCACTTTTCATTATTTGACAAATTGCTTGTCATTCCAAAATGGATTTACACCATATTTGGAATTTCTACTTCATAACAATTTATGAAGTTTAAATATATTAGTGGTTTCCTAACCTCAAATAGGCTTTAATCATTAACTACTAATTTATTTACTAAATAACTTTCATTATTTCTTAACATTTCTCAATACTAGTATTAAATCACATCTCAAAGGGATCTATCATTTTTTAGCTCCATCCAAAGTCATTCAGTATTTCATTGCTTTTTAAATTCCATTGTCCTAATACACGTCTCTAGTTCTAGATCCAATAAATACTTCTTCACTAAGAAATATTTGTCTAATAATATTAGTGAGAACGAAGACCATTGACAACAGTTAATAGGAGAAGAGTTTAATTTCATATTTGTGACTTTTTCTTATGTCTTTCTTTTTTCAAACTCCTATAAGGTAAGCTTCTCTTGAACTCTTACCCTCAAAACTTTCTCATATTGTGAAAAATCGATGGACATAAACCATCATATCATTATTCGAGAAATATATAACTCTTATTTACCATGTAGATATAATATAACACAACAAATAACATATCCCAACCTATTATCTTTTGGTTAGCTCCTAAAATAACGATAAAATTTGTTTATTATTAAGCTTATTTCTTAACTTGAGAAAAGTCTTCAAGTTAAGAAACTTAGGTTATGGCACAAAGGATATACCATCACTTATTTCGAAAATAATTCAAAAGTGAAATCGATATCAAAGCCTTGTCTATGATACCAAACTGTATTAGGGATGCCACTTAAATCAAAAGTGATAAACCTTAGGCTCTGATACCTAGCTATAGCATCCTATCCCGATTAGGGTGATAGTAGATCTGAAGTCCTAATCCCCATTACCGTGCCAGACTTAACTAAAGCCAGTAGCCTCTCCTCTGACACCTGATAAACACAACTATATATCAAATATTGTTGTTAAAAAAATAATAAATGCAATGGGAATTCAAAATTTTTTAATAATTAAATACCATATACATAAAAAATCAAATTGGAATAAATCTCATTTATATAAAACTTCCCATCCCTTGTGATATAACAAAACTGTAATTCAAAATATATAATTTAAGGGGGATTCATTAAATCGAAATGAAGATGAAGAATCCTTAATCTTCTCTATCCCATAGTCGCAATGCTCATTGGTTTTTTGAAATGTTAATTGGGGTGAGTGCTCCAACTTGCTCAGTAAGTAAAGATTCACAAAGCCATCAACATTGCATACAATAATTAAGAATGATATGCAATAACAATATGCAACATAGATAGATAACGGGAATATGAACATAATATAATCCAATAAATAACAGATGCAAGTCCATTTGTTAGTGACTAATATACTGTGAGTTCCATTTTATTTATAAAACTAAGGTCCATTGCCCACTAACCTCATTAATATGATTGCTAAACTAACACATTGGCCAATGTGCTATTGGCCAATCTATTAATGTCCAATAATTTTATTAGAAACCCTCTAGTGAATATGTAATCCATGCAACCTATATAATTGAGTAGGAAGTTACATCTAGGCCAGGAGATCAACCCGACATCCTATATAACCTGGTCTTAGTTCCATAAAATTACTCCCGTGAATCACACATATTTCCATTTATTTAAAACATCACAGTGTACATAGTCCCCCCATTCAGTCCATAAACTACATGAACTAAATATATTAAGATAGCTACGCAATATTGATAAATAAGAGAATCTACACTTACTTCGGTTTAAGTTTCCAAATTCCCCAAGTCTGCGAGTCACTCACGCTTTCCCAATGATCCAACACTTATTACAAACCATTTGTGATCGATATAGATCTAATTCCTTATGTTCAAAGCCTCTAAATCAGTCTTTATGACCTTAGGAAAATCTAAATAAAACACAATGCAATTATTGTTTACTGGAGTGGGAGCGTGCTCCATCGGTTAATGGAATGCACTCCACCAACTGGGTTCATCCCAACTAATGAAAGAAACGCACTTCTTAGCTAGATAGAGTGCACTCCACCAAGTACAATCTCGATAATGAACAGGGCTGCAGCCACTGTTCCATTACCAAGTCACTCAAATAACATCAAATACTCTCTAAAATCATCAGGGAGAATCTTTAGTGAGTTATACACCATTTTCCATTCAATTACAACAATAATTCACACATAAATAAACAACAATCATCAAATTGAAGTTGAAACACAAAAACCAAACTTACTAATGTGATGATCTCTGATCTAAGTGGTTTGATCACCTTAACTATACTGGAAATCACTTCTGAAGTTATTGCCTCAAGATCAAACCCTGAGCCGCTTGGTTCCTCTCACTCTCTCGATGATCATTGTAAGGATAAACTTTATGATTTTGGATTTATAAATATGGATTTTCCTCGAGATAGGCATCGCCCTATCTCGAGCCTTATCAAATGATAGATTTCTTAACATGACAAAACTTAAAGTGACACAAAATTTAACACCATCAACACTTACACTCATCTCGAGGCAATTCAACGATCCATATAAGTCAAACCAAACTTATAGTTTTATATATATTTATACATCAACTATAAATAAATACGTATACTTTGTGTATTTTCTTGCCAATAAAAGCAGCAAACATGCCTACGAGCATTCTAGGGCGTGCACATTCATTTCACAACCCCCTCATCGCACTTGCTGTACTGACTATTTATTGTTTAGTTACTTATTTTCCTATTATAGTTTACATTAATTTCCTTTTAATCCCATAACCTATAAAATTCATTAAATATTCCAAAAAACACCAGTCAGCACATAAACTTACGCACAGGCTAAACAAAATATGCTGGACTTAACCACAAGCCTAACTCGGGTTAATTAGATTTGGATTAATACTAATCACCAGCTTAAGGTAACAAGTCATTACAATGAAAATATCACTTCTATTTATATTCAAATTATATTCAATTCCATATACCAACTAAATAAAATAAAATGAGTCGAGAAAATATGACTTGTATTTTGGAGAATTTATAAAAATTCTCAATGTTTAAGTAGATTTCACCTCTCGTTTCTTTCATATTTTGCATATTCATACTTCTCTTCACCTAATACCTCGAAATGCTTTCCAAACCTTGGCCTCAAAGTTTAAAAATTGGGTTGAGTTTCCAATAAAAAAACACCTCGTTAAGCATAAATAAATGAAATAAATGAATAAATAACTAACTAACATAAGAATGAATTACATAAGTGAAGAAACTTTTGATAAATTTAAGCATTTCCAAGCATCATAAAATTTAAATTTAGCACATCAAACTAAACCATTCTATTAAATTGTAACACAACAAAGAAATAGTAGCATAGTGGCACATAGCACATCAATCATAAGATGAAAAACATAAACCTCTCAACATAACGCCCAGAAAATGTTTAGATAGAAAAGAATAAAAAATATCAAAGTCGCTATCCAGATGTTGCATCATCACCATTTTTTCCATATTGGGTTACTGAGATTGAAAGCCATTCATCAAATAATATAAGGTGTGGTCCACTCCTGCCACTAAGTTATCTTCTGTAAAGACTCCCTGGTTTGGTATTCTTATTTGAGTTTATGGAATGTGAATATTAGCTCCCTTGCCTTGTATCCTCATGGTCATGCGTCGCTGAAACCCATAGATGTTCATAACAATCTCACGTTCGTTTTCCAACATGAAATCTTGACGTCTTAGAGTTCTCATTTGGTTACACAAGATTGACCGCATCATTGACATTTTCGTCTTGTCCGCATATATGCCAATGAAGTCATATGCAAGTGGCTTTGGGCTTTGGTTCATTTGCTCATTATACGTAACAATTTGCATCTCTTCTAATTCATTTTAGTTTTTTACCCGTATTCTACTTCTCTTTGTGGTCACTTTCCTTTTTGAATCATTTCCCTCTTGTTTCTCCTTTGAGTTAATATATCTAGGCACCTCCTTTGTGCTTTTAAAGACTTCATCACTGATGGTCCTATCCAGGAAAATATCTAACTCCTGATCTCTCATCAAAACTTGGTCCTGCTTGCAAAATTCAGTAATCATCAAGGTAAAAGTCAATCATTCCTCTTTTTTGGTTGTCATGAAATTTCTAATCAAGTCAAATTATTCTACCAATACTAATAAAGTCGATCCCTTTGAATATATGGTATAAAAGAGTTGCCTAATAGTTCACTATATCATAATGTTCAAAATTAGGTTGTAGGTTCTCGTTTAAAGAAAAGCTCCAAGATTTGGTGGTTTTCGAAAAGTACTTGGCCTGGATGTGTTTTAGGTACCCGTTATTGCCAAAGAGGAAACCATCATTTGGTATAGCTTCTAAATCGCTTATAATGGTTTCATGAGGAAATCTGCGTCTATACATATAGTTAGGTTTAGGGTGCTCCTTGTTTTATCTCAATTGAAATTTTGGTAAACCATAATACCGTTTTATCCTTTCAGGTTAGTAATCTATAGGTCTTCCTTAGACTATATGTAACATCTCCTATCCCGATTAGGGCGATACATTATATGAAACCCTAATTAAGCCATAGTAACATAGCCAGACATAACTAGAGCTAGTAGCCTCTCTGTCAATACATGATAAACTCAACCTGTATATCGATATTAAAAAACAATTTAAAATATGCGCCGTGAAAAATTCAAACTTTTTTGATAACTAACAATATACTGAAACACTGAGTTTATCGAAACCTAAAACCTCATTTATAAACCTCCCAACCTTTTTCATATACTACCAAATAACTCAAACAGTGTATATATATAGGAAGGCTTATTACATCGTAGAGAATATATAAATACTCTTAAATCTTCTCTTTTTCCTTCGTTGAAGCGGTTGGTTGCAAATCTGAAATATTAAATTTGGGGTGAGCGCTCTAACTTGCTAAGTATTGATTCTCAAAGCCGTCAAGATTCTATATAATAATCAGGGACATTATGCAATAAAACATGCACTAATGTAAACTAACGGGAATGTAAAAAACATATAATTCAATAAATAATAGATGCAAATTTAGCTATCAATGACTATTATATTGTGATTTCCATTTTATTTATAAAACTAGGGTTGATTACCCATCGACACCATTAATGCGATTGCTAGACTGATAGCTAGACTAACACATTAGCTGATTTGTTGTTTAGTCAATCCATTAATGTCCAATGGTTCTATCTGAAATCCTCTAGTGAGTATGTAATCCATGCAACCTATCAAATTGAACTAGAGTTATATATAGATCGAGAATGTAAACCATCTCCCATAAACCTATTCTAAAAACCAAGAGTTACTCTCGTGGATCACATTAAACACTGTTTTCCATTTATTAAAACTATTATAGTGTACATAGTCCCCGCATATAGTCTATAAACTACTTGAATTATATATACTAAAATAGCTAGGAAACATTAATAAATAAGTGAATCCATACTTATCTCGATTTAGGTTTCCGTTAACAATCCCCCAACTATACAGGCACTCACGCTTTCCTAGGGATCCAACACTTAACACAAACCATTTTCATCAATATAGGTATAAAACTCTATATTTAGATCCCCTAAGTCAATCCCTAAAACCTCATGAAGTTCTAAGCAATTAGAAGTAAAGTTGCTATTTTTTAGGGTAGGAGAGTGCTCCCTCAATTGGTGGGGTGCGCTTCGCAAACTAGATTTCTTCCAATTGATAAAGGGAACGCGATCCTCTACTAGATGGTTCACACTCCACCCTGTACTATCTCGACAGTACACTAGTCAACAACCACTATTCCATTTATAAATCATTATAATAACAACAAACACTCCCAAAACACATCATGGATGATCTCTAGTGAGGTAACAATCCATTTCCAGTGATCAAACACAACAATTCACAGAGAAATCATCATCCACCATCGAATTGAAATTTAAAATTATTAATACCAACTTACCAAGTGTGATGATCTCTAGATTTTTAGTTGTTTAAGCTCATTAATTGACGTTGAATTCATTCCCAAGACAAATTCCTTAAGATCAGACACCAAAACCCTCAGCTCTCTTTCTCTCACTCGATCGAATTATGAGATTAACATGAAGTTTTTAGTTTAAATATATGGATTCTTCATCGAGATATGTGTTGTGGTATCTCGAGGCTTACCAAATGATTGATGTGCTAACATGACACCTGTAAAGTGACACACACGTTGACACCATCAACACTTACGCTCATCTCGAGGCGATTTGATGATCCATGTAATTCAAACCAACTTATGATTTTTAATGTATATATTTATATGTCAAATATATATATATATATATATATATATATATATATATAAAAATATACTTCAAGTATTTTCTCTCTAATAAATTAACTGAACATAACTACGAGTATTCTCGGGTGTGTACATTCATTTCATGACCCCCGTCGCACTTGATGTATCAGCTATTTATCGTTTATCTACATTTTTTTTTTATTATAGGCTAGTATATAATTTCTCTTCTACATGAAAACTTATAAAACTCACAAACATTTCTAATATACACAAACTATCATACAAAGCCAAGTACAGGTTAATCGAGGTATGCCGAACTTAACCACGAGCCTAACTCAGGTTAATTAGGATTTGGATTAACACAAATCACTAGCTTAAGGTAATAGGTCGTTTCAGTCTCCCCAATTCAAAGCAATTTCATCCCCGCACTTAAAGTAAACGTAAAATTACATGTAGTTTTGAAGAGAAATGGAAACTGCTCCTTCATATAAGACTAATGCTCCAAAGTTAGTTCTTCATATCCGTAAAATTGTTATTTTACTTTAACCAAAGGAATCTCTTTGATTTGTAGCCTCTGAATGTTTGGATCACGTATCTGAATTATCTGCTCATCGTAAGATAAATCTTCTACGAGATCAAATTCATTCCAATCAATCCTTCAAGTGAACTAAGTCTTTGTTTTGCGAAACATAGACACATGAAAGATATTATGAACTTAGGCTAGCTGAGGAGGTAATGATAAGTTTGTATTTATATATTATTAAAAGTTTATCTTAATATATATAATTAAGGAAAGTCTTTAAAAAATATATTTTATTATATTTTTGGTCGTTTTCATGTGCAACGGAGTGTGCGGTTGAATTCATGGTGAAAAATACTCAAAATGGAGTATTTACTTGCAGTGATCGGATGCTGGATAATTTTCCTTGAGTTCCACGTTGCGCGGTGGGTAGAATTGAGGATTAGCAGACCAATTGACACGTGGCAGCGTGCCATTGGCTTTAATGGGACATGTGGCATCCCTCCATTGGCGGTTAGCATATTGGCAATGTCACACACACACCAATTATTCTATCTTCCTACTGCCTAGTGTAGCTGCTCACCCTCTCCATGCGCGTCTTACAAGTCATCGCCACCAATCCAATGTTGGCACATCAGCAAGCAAACAAATGCACAACAACAAAACTAAATTCTCTCACGCCTCATCTGCTAATAGATGTTCCTCGAGATACGTGCAGTGCATTCATCTCATGCAACATTCGCGTGATCGAATCGAACTAGCTCCTCATACCTGTGCGCCATGTGTCTGCTTCTCACCCTAACCACTACGTCACAAGCTCTGGTCAAACCAATAGGAGAGCGCCACGTCAGCTGCTTTTTTGTAGGAATGAACCAATTGTGATGCGCCAAATGTTCAAAACGTGATTTCAAGCCAAAAAATAGTCATACGATGCTCATCGGCACATGAGTCACCTCCCTATCCCCCAAAATTAGTTTCTCTAACCTCTTAAGGCCAATTTTAAATAATTTTATATATATTAGGAACTTCAGATATTATTTAAAAAAGCACAAACTATTATATTTTTAGCATCAACTTCTCTTGATGATTGCCTAAGTCGGTGGGGAAACAGGTCGGGATTATGGATTCATGGCATATTATAAGAGATCTTTTATTTTATTACTTAATTTAATTTAAATTCTCCTATTTCATCGTTGTTTATTTTAATGATTATGGTTTAAATCTAAGGTGTGTATGTGGCCAGTGCATACTTTTAAGTTGACAATCTACATTTATTTGAACTATTAGTATCCATGTAATTATACTTTTGGACCAATAAAGTGACAAACACTCACCCGTTTGCTGTCAAACCCTTTCAGTTCTTGAGTGTGCAACAATTGAATATAGGTTAAATCGGAAGTGGATGCAATCCAATTATTTAGTATTAGTGTTCTCACATACCCAAATTAATGCGATTAGTGTGTTAACCCGATTGGCAGATGTCTAGGGTTATACATTAATTTGAGAAGTAGTTAGTGGCGGATGTTTTGACTATCGAGACTAAGGGAACAAAGAATTTCAGGCGGATGTCGATTTTTTATAGCTAATTTAGGAGAATTTAAATTAATAACTTTTTGGGAGAGATTGAAGACCATGATTGCCTTTGAATCTCGATCCTGATTTGTGGAACTGTAGACCTATGTGTTACTTAGATGTTTTCTTGAAACTATTTCAAAGGTATTTTAATTACTTTATTTATTTAGTTTATTTTAGATTAGTTAATTAAATTATTTATTTAAACCGATTTTTCTTTTTGTTGTTTTTAATCATAGAAAGACCACCAATCTCCGTGGGATTGACCCTTTGCCACTATTTTATAAAATAGTTAGTTTAAGAAATTTTATTTTATTGATGCGTTCGGCGCGTGTCAGTTTTTGGCGCCATTGCCGGGGATTGGTTTTCATTCTTTTGATTTTTTATTTATTATTATTATTATTATTTATTTTAATAAATTGGAGCACCCTAAGAGTTTTGTTAGGTTTAACTACGGATTATTTATATTTTTTAGCATAATGTGAGCATTTTTTTCAGGAATTAACTTGTTTATAGAATTTTAGGGGTTTTGAGACTTGGTTGGGACATGTCAAACTTAAGTCGCCGCATTAATGGCAGGTTTTGAGTAGACCCAAAACCCTAAACTTCATTCCATCATATTTTTGATTTCACCCTAAATTGAAAGACTTCAAGCTCGCAAGACTTGATTGGAATCTTTTCAGTTAACTTTTATGTTTACTAGTTCTTGCTCTTGTTATGATTGTTCTTTTATAGTTTCCTTAGTTACCTACACATGAGAGATTTTGTGCGTTCACTAGTTTTTAGAGACTTTTTGTTATGCATGCATTTGTATCATCTTCTTATCCATATTCTTCTTCATCACTGTTTTTTTTCTTTTTGTTATATGGATGCCATTGACTTCCTTTGAACCTCGAGGACGAGGTTCATAATAAGTTTGGGGGTATTTTAGGGATTGTGGTTGGATTATGGCTGGATTCTTTTGTGAAAGACCACAGGTGAGATCATTTATTTTTTTATTTATGTGTTTATATGTGATTGATGGATAGTAATGGTGGCGTTTTATGTCATTTCTTTCATTTCTTTTTGTTATACGGATGCCTTGACTTGTGTCAAACCCTTTCGGTTCTTGAGTGTGCAACAATTGAATCTAGGTTAAATCGAAAGCAGATGCGATCCGGTTATTTAGGATTAGTGTTCCCACAGATCCATATTATAGCGGTTAGTGTGTTAAACTTGATTGGCGGAAGTTTATGGTTATACATTAATTAGGAAGTAGTTAGTGGAAAACGTCCTGGCCATCGAGATTAGGAGAATGAGGAATTTCTAGCAGATGTCGATTTTCTATAGCTACTCTAGGAGAATTTAAATTAATAAGTTTTTAGGAGAGATTGAAAACCATGATTGCCATTGAATCTTGATCTTGATCCTGATTTGTAGACCTAGGTGTTACTTAGTGTTTTCTTAAAACAATTTCAAAGTTATTTTAAGTATTTTATTTATTTAGTTTATTTTAGATTAGTTAATTGAATTATTTATTTAAAACCCCTAATTTTTCCTTTCGTTGTTTAACAATAGAAATACCACCAATCTCTGTGGGATCGACCTTTTGCCACTATTTTACAAAATAGTTGGTTTAGGAAACTTTCTTTTATTGACGCATTCTGCACACGTCATGTAACCCTAACTTATAAGCAGCAGGAACAATCCTTTCTTATACTCTAAACGGCCCAATGTACCTTGGAGCTAGCTTATCACGCAATCTAAACCTATACATTCCTTTCATAAGTGTGATTTCAACAAGACAAAATCATCCTTTGATAACTTAAAATACATATGATGTTAATTGGCGTATCTCTTGTATCTCAGTTGTGTTATGGTCAAATGCTGGCAAATCTGTTGAATTTTTTTGTGTAGTTGAGAATCAACTCCAGTTACAATAAAACGCCTAGACACATGCTTGAATCATATCTTTTAGCACCAATATGAATCGCTCAGTCTGTAGATGTTATGTGGTATTGAGGTTAAAAATAGTTCCTAGCTGTATCTACAATTCACTCTACAGTTTGGCCCTGAATCTCAAATATCTATCGTAAGTAATCGACATTAAAACTCTATGAAATCTTAAGACCTCACATATGTACACCTCACATAATTGGTCAATAGGATCTTCCTTAGAAACAGGCAAGAAATGAGCAACTTTGTCAACCTATAAACTACAACCAATATGACATTATGCTTACACTAACTCAAAGGTAGACCAAAAACAAAATCCATTAATATATGCTCCCATTTCCACTCAGGAATAGGCAGCGAATGTAATAACCCTCCAGGTTTCCTATGCTCAGCCTTAATTTGCTGACATATCTCACATATATTTACAAACTCAACAATGTCGGTCTTCATCCCAAGCCACAAATAAGCACGCCTCATATCATGATACATCTTCGTGTTACTTAAAAGAATACTATAAAAGATCTATAAGATTTTTGTCGCAGCTTCTGCCTTAACAGATCCTGAGCTCGAATCCATAATCTATACTAACTGCTAGATTTTAAACCGTACACACCATCATCAAAAACTGACCAATTAGGATGATCTACACTACCTGCTAATATCAGGCATGCTATATAATCCTGATTAGCTTTTTGAAAATCAATTATGCATAAATCATCTTCGATTCAGCCCTACTCTGAGCACCAAAAAACCTATTAGTAGCTTTGGAACTAGCTCTCTTAATTGATGATGTGCTAGCTGGACTATCACGAATCACCAGTACTGAAAGTTCCTTAAGTGAGAAGCTCTTATAGTAGCAATGTTCTCTCTTCCTGTTATTCTCCAACTCAAAGCATCAACAACATCATTTACTTTTCTTAGATGGTACTCTATGGTGAAATCATAATCCAAGAGGAACTTAAGCTATCTTTGGTGCCTCATACTCAATTCACTCTGAGTAAACAAATATTTCAGCCTCTTATGATTTGAAAATACTATGAATTTCTCACCGTACAAGTAGTGCCTTCAAATCTTCGAAGCAAAAACAATTGCATCTAGCTCATGATCTTGAACTTGATAGTTTCTTTCATGAAACTTGAGTTGCCTCGAAGTGTAAGCTACAACCCCGTCTTCTTGCATTAACACATAGCCCAAGGCTGAATGAGAAGCATATGTATAAATCACTTACTCCTTTCCCAATTGAGGTAATTTAAGAACGTGCATCACAGTCAAACTATCGTTCAAATCTTTGAAGGTGGCCTTACACTCATATGACCAAATACAGACTACATATTTCTAGATTAGCCGAGTCATTGGCAGAGTAATACGAGAGAAATACTCAACAAATCATCTGTGATATTCCGTTAACCCTAGAAAACTTTGAACCTCTAACACTGTGGTTGGAGTAGGTCAATCTCTGATTGCCTCAACCTTCGCTAGATCAAAAGGTATACCCTCAGCATTAACCACATGTCCAGGAAATCTAACCATTGAACACTAAAATTTGCACTTAATAAACTTGGTATATAGTCGATTATCCTTCAGAGTCAATGATGTAACCCTAAGAAGGTGCAAATGTTCTTCCTATGTCTTCAAATAGATCAAAATATCATTGATAAACATGATGATAAACTGGTAAATATAAGGTTTAAACACCTTATCCATCCTGTTCATGAACATAGTAAGAGCATTAGTAAGCCCAAACAACATTACTATGAACTCAAAGTGCCCATAACAAATACTGAAAGCCATTTTCTAGATATCCTTATCCTTGATCCTCAATTGATGATAACTTGAACTCAAATAAATATTTGAGAAATATTTGTCACCTTTCCACTGATCAAACAAATCATCCATCTTCGGTAATGGATTTTTGTTCCTAATAGTCATCCAATTAAGTTGTTTATAATTAATGCACATATGTAGGGTGTTAGAGATCAAAATGTTCCAACTCATAATTCAGCTCACATTCATGTCGATGGTGACAAAGCTGTTAGAGATCACAGTGTTGCAGTTCATAGTTCAAATACAGGACAGTTTGATTATGGTTAAGTCAGTTGTAACTAATGTTTGTTAGGTTAGTTTGTTGTTAGTTCAGTTTGTTGTAAATTAGTTAGGACAGTTAGGAGGTTGTTGTAAATCTGTTATATTAGTTAGTTAGTTATTGTAAACAGTTACTTAGTTATTGTAAGAATGTCTATATATATGACATTCATTGTAACCATTTGAATTCATTCAATACAATTTCGGTTTTCTCTCTTTTGGTTGTTGTTCTTGTTTTTCTTCTTTGTGTGATCAGTGTGTTCATTCTTTAGCGAATACTTTACATGGTATCAGAGCAGGATCGACCTACAATGGCGGAAGGGAGCTCATATGAAGGAGACTCTGGCAGTTTGAGCACATTTGCCGATGTTACCGCCATAGCCAAATCTCTCAATTTCAACTTACCGACGAAGCTTGATGAAGGTAACTATATCTATTGGAAAGTGCAAGTAAAAGCTGCCATTAGAGCTCTAGGATTGGAGTTTTTCATTGAAAACAAAAGATCATCAGTTACAACAGACTCATATGTAACTGATGAAGTTCTAAGTAGGTGTGACAATTTTCTTATGGTTTTGTTGTTTTCAAACATAAGCAAAGATGTCATTGGAAATGTCACATAATGTGAGTCCTCTTTTGAGATTTGGAAAACATTGGAAAGTTTGTTTGCTAAGTCATCAATGGCACGAGTTCTTCAACTCAAAAAGAAGATGAACAATATCAAGAAAGGTTCATCTTCAATTTCAGAGTTTGTTCTCAAAGTTAAAACAATAGCTGCTGAATTGAGGTCAATAAATCAAGTGATTACTGAATATGATATGATTCAATCAATATTAAGTGGTCTTGGTCATGAATTTGATCCTGTTGTTGTGTTAGTTGCTTCTCAAAAAGCAAATATGTCATTACAAGATGCACAATACATGTTGATGATGCATGAGCAGAGAATAGAAGACTTAAATCAAGGTTCACAAACTGATATGAACAACTTCTCAGCAAATTTTGTTGACAGTAGTGACAAGAAGTCACAAGGTATGAAAGCCAGTTCTATACATTTTCAAAACAGATCTAACAATGGTTTTCGAGGTGGTTTCAAGAATCGTGGAGGAAGGACTGGAAATAGAGGAAAAGTTTTTTGTCAGTTGTGCTATAAACATGGACATCTGGCTCTTCAATGTTATCACAAATTTGATCAATCATTGTTTGGTCCTCAAGGCCAGAATTCTACTCAAACTAGACGTCCTGTTGCACAATCTCACTATCAAATCCCTCAGAATGCTCAAGCAATGATCGACCAACAAATGATCAATCAACAACCAGCACCTCAAGCAATGATCAATCATTTTCAAGGCATGATGGTGACTCCTGAGAATGTTATTGATCCAAACTGGTACATGGACAATGGAGCTTCTAGTCACATGACATCTGATGGATCAACTCTACACAATAAAACTGAATACAAAGGTAATCAGTTAGTTACTGTTGGTAATGGTGAGTTGTTAAATATCTCTCATACTGGTAATGCTGTGATTCATTCAAATTCAGTTCCTTCTCTTCCTTCTCTTCAACTAAATGATGTTCTTCTTGTTCCAAAAATAGCCAAGAATCTTATAAGTGTTTCAAAGCTTACTCGTGATAATAATGTCATTACTGAATTTACTCCTTCTTCTTTCTCTGTTAAGGACAAGAATTTGAAGACAACATTGCTTCAAGGAGTGCTTCATAATGGCTTATATTGTCTTCCAAAGGCTTGTTCCTTTTCATCTGGTTCTATTTCTTCTGTTTCACCTGTTTGTTCATCTGATTCTTGTACTACTTCACTTGCGAGTTCTGTTACTACTGATGTATGGCATGCTAGACTAGGACATCCATCTAGTTCAGTGTTACAAAAAGTCTTATCTTCATTAAATCATACTATAAATAAATCTTGCATATCTTTTTGTAATTCTTGTAAAGTGGCAAAGATGCACAAACTTCCTTTTCAGTCTTGCAATATAACTGCTACTAAACCATTGGAGTTGGTTTACTCTGATCTTTGGGGTCCATCTCCATTGTTATCCTCTCAAGGTTCAAGGTATTATATAGTTTTTGTTGATGCTTTTAGTCGTTTTACATGGTTCTATCCTCTCAAATTAAAATCAGATGCATATGCAGCTTTTCTACATTTTATTAAACAGGCTGCATTAAAACTTAACTCCAAGTTAAAAAAATTTCAATCTGATATGGGCCTTGAATATAAACCAATTGAGAAATTTTGCACTGCATCTGGTATTATTCATCGTTACTCTTGTCCATACACGCATCAACAAAATGGTGTTCCTGAAAGAAAACATAGATCTATTGTTGAGATGGGACTTACTCTTCTTGCTCATTCCAAACTGCCTTTTTCATTTTGGGAAGAGGCATTCATAACTGTTGTTTTTCTTATTAATAGTTTACCATCTGTTGTTCTTGGTTTTAAGTCTCCATATGAGGTATGTTTTTGTAAACTACCTGATTATTCTTACTTCAAATCTTTTGGTTGTGTTTGCTATCCAAACCTTACTGCCTATTCTCATCATAAGTTCAATTTTCGATCTTCTAAATGTGTCTTTATTGGTTACAGTCCTAGGCATCATGGTTACAAGTGTTTACATTCAAATGGCAAGATTTATATCTCACGAGATGTTGTGTTTAATGAAGAAGACTTTCCTTACTCTAGTATTTTTTCGTCTAATCATAATTCATCCTCTTCTTCCTCTAGTCTTCCTTTGTCTGTTATGCAACATTGTCCTATTTCTTCCTCTTCAAAACATTTTGTTTCTATTTCTCCTTCTTTGGACTCTTCTACTTCTCATCTTTCTGGTTTACCACTAGCTTCTACTCCTATTGTTTCCTCAGTTCCTACTGATCCTCCATTATCTTCTGTACCTACTGAATTACCTACTAATCCACAGCTTTCTATTACCAGAACTAATGTTAACACTCATTCTATGCTAACTAGAAGTAAGGCTGGTGTTTATAAACCAAAAGCATTGGTTGTTACTTCTCCATATGCCTTGGTACATTCTCTAAATGAACCTACATCTGTTAAGGTTGTCTTGCTGATCCAAATTGGTATTCAGCTATGATTGATGAATTAAAAGCATTGGACAATAATAATACTTGGACATTGGTTCCTCCAACATCTGATATGAGTATTGTTGGTTGTAAGTGGGTGTTTCGAGTTAAAACTACTCCTATTGGTGCTATTCAGAGGTATAAGGCAAGACTAGTGGCTAAGGGCTTTCATCAGATACCTGGTTTGGATTTTGGAGATACTTTTTCTCCTGTAATTAAACCTTCCTCTCTTCGTATCATGTTTACTCTTGCTGTTACTTATCAATGGCCTATCAAGCAGATTGATGTGAATAATGCTTTTCTTAATGGTGACCTAGTTGAAGAAGTATTCATGAGCCAACCTGAAGGCTTTATTAGCAGACAATATCCACAATATGTTTGTAAACTGAACAAAGCTTTGTATGGTCTCAAGCAGGCTCCTCGAGCATGGTTTTCTAAACTAAAAACAGCTTTGCTCAATTGGGGATTTACAAATAGTTCAGCTGATGTTAGTTTCTTTTTTCAAAGAATTGACTCTTCTATTCTCATGCTCCTTGTATATGTTGATGATATTCTCATCACTGGCTCCAATTCATTGTTAATTCAACAACTGATTACATGGTTGAATTCCAAGTTTTCTCTCAAATCATTGGGTGATGTGGATTACTTTCTTGGTTTTGAAGTTCATAGAGATTCTACTAGATTGTATTTATCTCAACATAAATACATTCTCGATCTTCTCAAGAGAACAAATTTGTTGGATTCTAAACCGATGTCTTCTCCTTATTCCGTTAGAGTTAAGCTTAGTGTTACCGGTGGCATTCCTTTCTCTGATCCTACATTGTATAGGAGTACATTGGGGGCTCTGTAGTACCTCACTTACACTCGTCCTGATCTAAGTTTCATTGTAAATAAGCTTAGTCAATTTCAACAACAACCTACTGATCTTCATTGGGCAGCTGTTAAACGTGTTCTTCGATTCTTAAAGTCTTCTCTTGGAACTGGCATTGTGTTTCGTCCTGCACCTTCTTTGTCTCTTGAAGTTTTAACTGATTCTGATTGGGCTAGCGATGTTGATGATCGATGTTCTACTAGTGGAGTATGTGTTCTTCTTGGTGGCAATCTTATTACTTGGTACTCTAAGAAGCAATCAGTTGTTGCACGCTCTAGTACTGAGGCTGAATATCGTGCACTTGCTTTAGGTGTGACCGATATCTTGTGGACTTCATCTCTACTTCGTGAACTTGGATTTCAGTGTTCTTCCAAACCTATACTCTGGTGCGACAATACTAGTGCTCGGGCTTTGGCATTAAATCCTGTCTTTCATGCTAGGACTAAACATATTGAGGTTGATGTTCACTTCTTACGCGAAAAACTTGCAGCTGGTTTGTTTGAGCTTCGATATATACCAACTGATCATCAATCAGCTGATTTGTTCACCAAGGTTTTGTCTACTCCTCGGTTTCATTTTCTTTCTTCCAAACTGAATCTAGTTTGTTCACCTAGGTTGTTTGAGGGGGCATGTTAGAGATCAAAATGTTCCAGCTCATAATTCAGCTCACATTCATGTCGATGGTGACAAAGCTGTTAGAGATCACAGTGTTGCAGTTCATAGTTCAAAGACTGGACAGTTTGATTATGGTTAAGTCAGTTGTAACTAATGTTTGTTAGGTTAGTTTGTTGTTAGTTCAGTTTGTTGTAAATTAGTTAGGACAGTTAGGAGGTTGTTGTAAATCTGTTATATTAGTTAGTTAGTTATTGTAAACAGTTAGTTAGTTATTGTAATAATGTCTATATATATGACATTCATTGTAACCATTTGAATTCATTCAATACAATTTCGTTTATCTCTCTTTTGGTTGCTGTTCTTATTTTTCTTCTTTGTGTGATCAGTGTGTTCACTCTTTAGTGAATACTTTACATAGGGTTTCATCCTTTTTCTTCAAAAAAAGAATTGGTGCTACCACTGATGACATACTATGATGGATAAACCCCATCTGCAACAACTCCTCAAGCTGAATCAATAACTCATGTAATTCCTTCAGTGTCATATGGTATGGAGGAATAGATATAGGTTTAATACCAGGAATAGGATAAATAATGAAATCGAAGACACGTGGCGATGGAAGTCCAAGAAAGTCAGATGGAAAACTTCCAGAACCTCAAGTATCTCACTAACCTGAAGTTCCTGACCAAGCACTCCAAATGTGACAACTCATGCTATAACTTCTAAATCTCGAGGAGTACCTTCTTCTCTACGAGTTGTAAGTCGTGAAGGATTATAACTTTTACAAACTATAATTTAAGAAAGGTTAGGGATATGAAAGATTACTCTCTTAAGGAAATAGTCAATACTTGCATGGTATGCTAATAACCAACTCATTCCTAATAGTGCATCATATTCCCCAAACTCCATTACCCTTATATCAATTGCGAGTTCATTCTCCCTAATTTTCATTACACATCCCCTTTAGATCTAGTTAGGATAAAATTTCTTACTCATTGACGTGGTCAAAACCAACAACTTGCTGGCTCTATCACGTTTCAATTTCAACACATCAACCATTGCACCAACAATAAAGGAAATTATAGAACCAGCATCAATCAAAACATGCATATCTCAAAAAAATATGTTTAATATACCTACTATGAGTCACTAATTAGCTTCAGGATCTGTCTCGGCCACTACATGAGTCTATCCTCGTGCTGGTGGTGTTGTACTACCTATTGATGTGGTCGGTGCCCATACTGATAGCATATTGTGGAAGCCCTCTGAGAAAAACCACTAGCCTAAAAAACTTACCCAGATCCACTCAGCTTCTGTAATGATTGTGCTATGATCTTGCCCTTACCTCTAGACTGAGGTGGTGGCAAAAGTGGTTTGGCTTCCAAAGCCCGAGAAACTACTGGAACCGATGAAGTAACAAATGTTGTCCTCGCAGACCCTGACTATATAGCTACTCCAGCTACACTTCTATTCCTCTTATTTGGCTTAAAAAAATTCTTGATTTTTTGAGTCCTAGGGAATTGCGGTAATGGTAGTGGGGTAACTATTATTCTTGAAGGTCTAGCTAACATGGCTGCTTCCACCTCCATCTTACTCTCAAATATAAAAGCATAGCTAGTGTGAGGATGAGAGGAAACCATAACTCTTATCTTATAATTCAGCCCACAAAGGAATAAATCTATTTTTTTGTCCTCTAACTTCACCATCTCTAGAGCGAATTCACTCAACTCAATGAACCTCTGCTCAAATTATCATACAAACTTGGCTTCCTATTTCAACAGAATAAACTCAGTCTTTTTCCTATTCCTGATTGACTTCGAGAAAAACTACCTATAAAACACGATCTTAAATTATGGCAATGTGGTGACAATCTTCCCTTTTATCTATAAGGAATCCCACCACTTCCCTGCAGAACTAATCAAGAAAAATGTAGCCAGTTTGACCTTAAACCAATCTTCCACACCCACAATAACCAATCATTGCTCCATTTACTGTACCCAGGTCTTAGTTACCCCTTTATTCTTTATGCCGTTGAATCTCATAATATTTTATTTCTTAAATTCCTTGCGTGTTTTGAGAAATGCAGCCTTCTCAATATCTACTGGCACGATAGTAGCTGTTTGTCGCACTTGAATAAATGTTAATACTAGTTCAGCTGGAGCTGCTAATATCTCAGCTTTTCCCTCAACTCGGCTAACCTCGAGATTAGTTATAGGTTATGCCTTAAGTCAATATACTGTTGGTCCCATCATACCCATCAATATAGCTATAAGTTTTACTTGAAACTCCATAAGTTCCTTCATTTGCTTCTCCATTCTAAATTCCCATTGATCCTTAGTTTCTCTATTACCCTGAGGTTAAAAACCTTTATAAACCCTCTCCTTGAATCGCCAATAAATTATGAAGTTAATGGAGTGGCAAGTTCATTAGGTAACATTCAGAGAGAATAAGAAATTATATCTATATAGTAAATAACAATATGTGCAGCATATAATGTGTAATAATGTTTTCGATTTCATGTTCCCCCCCAAAACACGATGAAAAGTATTTATCATACCCTAAGCTTATTCATTACTTGAGATAACTCTCAGTGTCAATAAACCTAGGTTATAGCACAAAGGAATATGTTATCACTTATTTTGAAAACAATTCGAAAATGAATTCGAGGTTAGAGCCTTATTTATAATTCCAATACGTATCTGAATTACAACTTAATTTAAAATTGATAAACTTTAGGCTTTGATACCAAACTGTAGCATCCCCTATCCTGATTAGGGCCATACTTGGTTGAAACCCTAATTAAGCCTCGGTAACCCAATTAGACTTAATGAGAGTCAGCAGCCACTCTTTCAGTACCTGATAAACTCAACATGTATATCGAAATTGAATAAACAATTAAAAATATATGAAGCCGAAAATTTAAATTTTTTTGATAATTAACAATATACAGAAATCCAGGGTTTATCAAAACCCTAAATCTCATTTGTGTACCTCTGAACCTAATTTATATACAACAAAATAACTCAAATAGTGTATATATATAGGAAGGGTCATTACATCGTAAAGAAGATATAAAGACTCCCAAATCTTATCATTTCCCTTCGCTGAAGCACTAGTTTACAAACCTAAAATATTAACTTTGGGGTGAGCACTTCAACTTGCTTAGAATGTAATGAGTCACAAAGCCATTAATATTTCATATAATAATCAAGGACATCGTTCAATAACAACATGCATCAATGTTAACTAATAGGAATGTACAAACGTATAATTCAATAAATTACATATGCAAATTCAGCTTTCAATGACTATTACATTGTGATTCCCATTTCATTTTTAAAACTAAGGTCGATTACCCACCAACACCATTAATCCGAATGCTAGACCAACATATTAGTCGATCTGCTGTCTAGTAAATCCATTAATGTCTAATGGTTCTATCTGAAACCCTCAAGTGAGTATGTAATCCACCTAACCTATCGAATTGGGCAGGAGTTATATATAGGCAGGGAAAGTAACCCATTTTCTATAAACCTATTCTCAAAATTAGTAGTTACTCCCATGGTTCACACTAATCACTATTTTCCATTTATTAGAACTATCACAGTGTACATAGTTTCCCTATTCAGTCCATAAACTATAAGACCTATATATACTAAAATAGCAAGACAACATTTATAAATAAACGAATCCATACTTACCTCGATTTAGGTTTCCGCTAACAATTCCCTAAGATTTCAGGCACTTACGCTTTCCTGGTGATCGAACACCTATCATAAACTATTTATGTTCAATATAGGTTTAATACCCTATATTTAAAATCCTCAAGTCAATCCTTAAGACCTTAAGAAATTCTAAGAAATTAACAGCATAGTTGCTATCTTTTGGGGTGGGAACGCGCTCGCTCATTTGGTGGGGGGCGCTCCACTAACTGGATTCATCCTAATTGATGAAAGGAGTGCCTTCTACTACTAGGTGGAGCGCGGTGCACCTTGTATTGTCTCGACAGTACATATGTTATCAACAATTGTTCCATCCATAAATCATTAGAACAATAGCAAAAACTCCTAAAATACATTAGGGAGGACGTCTAAGGAGGTAACAATACATTTCTAGTGATCAAACACAACAATACACAAAGAAATCAACATCCGCCATCGAATTGAACTTCAAAAATATCAAAACCAACTTACCCAAAGTGATGATCTCTGGATTTCTAGTTGTTTAAGCTCCTTAATTCACGTTGTATTCATTCCCTAAACGAATTCATTAAGATCAAACACTAAAACCCTTAGCTCTTTTTCTCTTACTCAATCTAATTGTACTAACATGAAACCCCTAAAGTGACATACATGTTGATACCATCAACCCATATGCTCATCTTGAGGCAATCCGACGATCCATATCATTCAAACCAACTTATAGTTTTTAATATATATATAAATCAAATATATATAAAATATATATTTCATGTATTTTCCTGCTAATAAATTTAGTGGACATGCCTACGAGTATTCTCGAGTGTGTACATTCATTTCACGACCCTTTCATTGCACTTAGTGTACCAGCTATTTATATTTATATATGTATTTTTCAATTATAGGCTTGTATGTGATTTCTTTTCTATATTATAACCTATAAAATTCACTAACATCTCAAACAAGCAAAAACCATCATATAAATTCATGCACACGCTAATTAAGGTACACCATATTCAATCACAAACCTAACTCGGGTTAATTAGGATTTGGAATAACACTAATCACATGCTTAAGGTAAAAGGTTATTACACTAGTGCTACTTTTTTATTTTCATCTAAGTGCTTATTTGGATAGAACTCTCTCATTAGAATTTTTAAGCCCATTTCAATTGAGGAACCCGTATCATTATTGACATAGTAGTTCCTAGTTAACAACTCCTAGTCCTTTTCCCTTATTATGTTCAAGATCATAGGCCCATGTTGGTGCTTGTGCCCTATGTCAACCTACAAACATTATTTATCTTATAGTTTTAGTTAATAAAATAAAATTTTTCGTTTGGTGTTTTATTATAAGTGATTGCATGTTTACCTTATAATATGATCCAAGGGTAGTTGTTGAAATATTCTAAATATCCTTAGTTGGTCATTATACTAAGAACTATAATGAATTAAAACTAGTGTGAATCTTGATTTATGATCATCTGATGATCATGCGTATAGGGATACGAATCGATATCATGATTACCTATTTGGGGACAAGGTACCGAGTGATCCGCTATAAGAACACTACAAGCCTTAAGTCATAGGTGTTACTCATGATAGGTATATCATTTAGTCTTTCGACTTAAGATTACAAAAGACTTCAATATTAGGAGCATGGTAATTTGACACAATTAAATATTTTCTTTAATCGGACAATTATAAAGATTGTGATTGATTACCGTGTGAATAATATGTGAAGGTGCGTAATCATGATAGGTTGCGTACCTATAATTTATAGAGAGATATCAGTAGGTCCCTTGATATGATTGATTGATAATGGCTCAATCCATGTGAATTGAAATGATCAATGTCACTTGGATGTTTTATGTCTATCTAAAGATCTAGACTAGTACGATTAAACATTAAGGGTGACTTTCCATGCCTTATATTTAATCAAAGGATATCATGTGACAAAAGGATATGATATTTGTTATTCATTTGGTTGTATCGATTTCGATAATCATGCTACTTGGGTTGTCATAATGTTTTGCTAGGGATGGCTTATGACTTGCATACTAAAATGATTTTGATTCGCTGCCAATGTCTCATAAACCAATTGGGTCACACACAAAGAATGGCTTTGCGCAATTTCAATTAGTCATGAGTAATGAATTTTATATTACAAGATTCATAACATAAAAGCCCTTACAATTTTTATATGATAACTTATTAATAGGGGCATATGTGTAATTTGCTTGAATTACCTAAATACAATAGTTGTATTACGAGTAGGTTTTTTTAAGTGAGCTTGTCTACACATATAAATAGAGGTTGAAACACCAAAACAAAATAAGATTTCGTTTTTGCAAATTTTGAGTTATCTGGATTTTGGGAGAGAAAGGAAAAACATTTTCTATCTCTCTTGGGGCTAACAGTCAAAATTGTAGTCATCGTTTGGGTGTGAAATTTTGATTGAGGACACATGCTTGAACGTCTTAGAGATCGATCAATTAGAGAAATAAATCAATGACTAATGTCATACTTTTGTAGATCAAGCTTAATGAAACATGTTTTCGATCATGTTTGTTTTTAAAAATTGTCTTCAATTTTCTGCTGCCCTATGAACCCTAAAACCAACAACCTATACTTAAATTTATTTCTCACGTTGAAACCCCTTGGTATAATTTTTTTATTCTTGCTTATTATTTAGTCATTTGAGCAAGAGCTTTTGCATTGATGAGGTTGTGGGCATAGAATTGAATTATGGGTGTCCCCTCAATCTCTTCCTCTCAATGCGACTCATTGACATAACATAAAAAAGGAAAAGGTTCTCTAGGTACTCTAGTTCAAGGTTTATTCATCGAAATCCATGTTGGCCTAATTGGTATAGGTGGAGCTTTGGACTTTTTCTTGGGTTTCTCTACTAGCTGTCCTTTTCCTATCTCATCTGCAGAGCTTCTACTTCTACCTCCTATAACCATTGTCTCAAATTTTAAAATTCACAAGTCCAATAACTAAATGAACCTGTAAATGATAAAAACAATGTTATTCGATATAATTCGGTAAATTCAAGACTTTATTTTAAAAGGAGAAATCCATTTGGAGAGATAGCTTTAAATTCATCGTAAATTTAATATAGAATTGGCAGCGAAGTGTTAACTAAAACATAAACTTGAAAATCATTTTTCTAAATATTTCGAAGCAATTAGGTGATGATCGTAGTCTTTCAAAACATAACTTAAAGTAAACCAAAACCATAACCAAACCCCCAAACTCATTTTAAACTTTAATATCTAAACCATTTTCAAATATGTGTAAATATGACGAAAATTCAGAAATTGTTGAATATGTAAATCACTAGTCAATGTGATCATAATTCCTAGGCTATCGGAGTTAATGAAACCATTTGTGTAAGACAATTTAATAAATCCCAACAAAACAATTTTGAAAAACATTGAGAAATTTTGTGAAAATCCCTCGAATCAAAAATTTGTTAAAGTAAAGAGCTGCGATTGATGTAATTACCTTCTTAAGAATGAATATCTCAAGATTTAAGCTCTTGAACTCCTATAGACCATCCCTTCAAGCTTTAAAAGAAAGTTCCCTGAAACCATAGTTTTGGCTCAATACCTCCAAAATAAAAAATTTAGGTTTGAACGAGACTATGATGAGGAGAGAATCACTTAAATATTATCAGATTCAGCTTAGGATGGCTGAATCTAGATAAGAAATTGAGATTTTTTTTAAAAGGGTGCAATAATTTGCTGATGTGAATGAGTTGGTGTGTGTAGAAATTTCGGGTTTTGGTTTAAGAAACTAAAAATCATGCCCAACAATTCTTGTGTAAGTGAAATCATTGAGAATCACTAAGTTAATAAGTATTAAGTGAGTTACTGTAAAATGCAATGACGTAATGATTTTACCGGCGAGTCTTTTGAAAGGCAAATCATTAAGGATTCACCAAACTCCAAATTTGTGCTAAATTTCTAGTGTTGTACAATCGATTTTTCCTACAACTCCAAGTGTTATTGCAAATGGCTAGGAATCGCTAGGCCTAATTCATTATTTCTTTGTAATTTATCTCATATTATATATCATTCATTAAAAATTATATTTAGGTAGAATTCACTAAGATTTTATAAGTTTAAGTGGGACGTATAACTAACTAAGCACATTTATTAATTAAATAAATAAACATATAAATAAGGACGTAAATAATGCAACTTGCATAAAGATCATATAAGCAAAATAAAGTCGATCACTCCCTCTTAATTGGAATTACCTTAGAGTTTCAATTTTGAAAACATTTCCAATACAAGAGTCAAAAAGTGAGAGAATAAGAATATACTAAACTAAACTAAACTAAATTATATTCCTAAATAATTAAATAAAAATAGAATAAACATATAACATGGGTTGCCTCTCATATAACACTTTTATTTATCGTCGTTGGCTTGACTTAACCCTTCTATAATTAGGTTAGATCTCTAAACTTGAATTAAGGATTTTTCACTCTAGTGCCATTCCTAAAGTAAGTGCTCGGCCAATAATCATCGAAGTGATTATTTTGTTCAAGACATCCATGACAATATGTGTAGTGGATAAGAAAGGTCATCCAAAAATGAAACGAGGATCTTCATTGATAAAGTGTGGCATTATCAAAAAATCTGTAGGTACAGTGTTGTTGTCTACTTGAACTTACAAATTTGTGACCACTCCAATTGGTTGGATTGAAGTTTTATGTGATACAGGAAATAGTTGAGAAGTAAGTGAATTCATCTCCAATTGAGTATGTAGAAACAAATGCATATGCATGAGATTTGCATTAAAGTTTATATCATACAAAGCTTTGAAGTACCAAGCCCATTTGATTTTAATGTGCAAATGTATACCTCCAGGATCATTAAGCTTTATAAGACCATTTTTAGTTTTTTTTTTTTTTTTCTTTATGTACTTGGATCTAGAAACTTTCGGCTTGTTAATGATTTTATCACTCTCCGGATGCTTAACTCTCCATTCTCGAGTTATTTTCTTTACTTTTGAAATGTTTTCAACTTATTCTTTCTCTCGAATACCTCTATTATTTTCCATTGTTACTGCATTAATTACGTGAATTCCAGTGTTAATGTTATCATAATAGTTTAAGTCTAAAAATTCATTATCATTTATCATAGTTGTGTTGAATCTCTCATTTCCATGACATAAAAATCAGTTGAAAATACTAAGTCATGTACATGTATTAAGTTGTCTTCTAATAATCTATATGGTTTAATAATTTTATTTTTTGCTAAAGTAAGATTAATAAGCATATTAGTTAACAATCCTATTTTCAATGGTTCATAAAGTTTAAGCGACATAACATTAATTGATGCTCCGAGATCACACATAGCAAATTCAATAGAAGAATTACCTATTGTGATGGGTATGACAAATATTCCTGGATCAAAATGTTTTTCATGCATTCTCTTAAAAGAAGAAATCTTTTGCCTTAAGTTTTCATTACTTTTTAATGTCTTAAATGATTTTGATATGTTTTCTTTAGTTTCTTCCTCTCTAGCATTTCTTCATCATTGTGGAATGGTAGAATTATAATGCATATGTTCATTTAATTCATAAATATCGTTTACTTTATCTTGTTCAATTAATTCAAAATTTTGTAGAGATTTTTCAATGGCTTCAACTAGGCTAACTACCATGAGTATAGCCTTTTGATAAAAAGTGTATATTTTAATTGTTCAGCCGTCCATTCCCTAATGGAAATGATATTTTCTATCATCTCTTCTTCTTCTTGTTCTATTGTTTTAGGTACTTTAATTTTCATTTTACCACTTTTTGGTGTTTTTTCTTATATGTGTATTTCTTTTTCATTTTCATAAAATAAAGCGTTTTGTGCTTGATTAGTAGTATTCATAGTTTGAGTAGTTATTTTAATTTGATTGGTAACTTGTTGATTTGTAGAGTCATTTGACTTAATTAATTTGTCTACTCGTTCATAGACGTATCGATTTTAAATTAATTTTGAGAAATTTGTGTAATGTTTTGATGAATTTGGGTAAAAAAGCTATGTAATATTTGTTTTAAATTTTGTTGTGTAGGTTGAATAGTTTGTTGTGGTTGTTGTATTCGTGTTAATTTTATTGGTCCTCTCCATCTATAAGTGGTATAGTTTTTATTTTGTTGAACGTAGCTAAGGTTTAAATTTTGTTTTCGATTGTAGTAATTGTTATTATTATTATATTGGTTTTTAGGAGGACCAGAATACTGGTTCATAACTGCGTCGACTTTTATTTTCTTATAAAATAGGACATGCATACCTAAGATGTGTAACTTCATTACAAATTCCATATAGTTTAACTTAATTTAATCTACCTTTTAGTAGTAGTTAACAATGTTAGATCATTCTTGAACTTTTTTGTCAAATTTATTACTTGTTTTATTACTATCTTCATAAACTTTCATTCTTGATTTGTAGATCTTTTCACCATATTGTTTAGATTGTTTGGTCATCTTATTAATGGCTTCTTTTGCTAGAGTTAGTGTAACATCTGATCCACCGCATACAATATCTAAAATTCTTATCCAAAATGATTTAGTCCTTCATAGAATTATTCTAATAAAGCTTTTTGTTTGTGCCCTTGTTGTGGACAAAATGAAATTATTCTTTAAAATCTATCCAAAAATTCATTGAGATTTTCATCATCTTTCATTTGTGAGACTGTGATTTGTCTTCTCTAAGTACTAATTTTCTTGCAGGCATATATTGATTAAAGAAAGCTCTAACATTTGAGCCCATATGGTTATCAAATCATAAGGAAGATAAAACAACCAATCTTGTGATTGATCTTCCAATACATAACGAAAAGCTTTAAGTTTGACTTGTTATAATATGCAATCTTTAGGTTTCATCCTATTGACTTTGTGTTGATATTCCCGTATAAAATTTTGAGGGTCTTTATTTTCCTTACCATAGAAGTTAGGTAGAGCACTAATGAATCGGATTAAAGTTCAAATTCGGTAAATCACTTAAGATAGGCAATACATATTGGTTCATAAGCAGTGACATTTAGATTAGCTTGCCTAAAAGTGAGTTATATATTATCATTATTATTATTAGTATTAATTTTTTTTGGCTTCCATTGTGGTATGTTCGTGTTCTATACATTGTTGTTGTCTTAAATTATGATTAATTGTCCTATCTACCTCAAGATCAAACAGATGTAAGGATCCCGTGGAATTAGAACGATGAAGTTGATAGACCATGCAACGTCTAAAACTCTTAAGAGATTTTGTTTAAATCCCCAGCAATGCCGCCAAAAATTGATACTTGTTTGGCTGTACAATAAATCTCCCTCCTATATTATACTTTCAATATTTTGTAGTAGTAATAAGTGGGAATCATCTCAACAGGGATTTATCAAACTTCTTTAGAAAAAAGACTTTTAATGGCTTTTAATAATTTTCTTTTAATTAAATTAATCAATTAAAACAATAATTGAAACTTACTAATTGAATCTTAAATTTAATAATAATTAACTAATTATACCAACTTAACTAACACAATACTAATTCAATACCGATACAAAAAATTCAATTCAATTATAAATAAATATTTAAACAAACATCCATAACAATGAAACATAAACTCTTTTTTGATTCAAAACATGTTACTTCAATCAATATAGTTATGAGCATACTTTATAAAGTATAATAGATCATTAAATTATAATCGTAAGTAAGTAAAAAGCCTTTAGTCAGCCATTTATTCTCCTTATATCGGTTGAAAATCCACGTTATTGTTTTATTGAGCTAACCTCTTTTAATAAACAAATACATTAACTTGACGCAATAAAATCACATTACACTTTATGAAACCTTTGAACTACAAAATCTAACACCTTCAGGAAACCACTTCAACATTAGATTTAGATCTCAAGTTCACCTAGAACATTTAAATGGTCATACCATTCAAA
This sequence comes from Stephania yunnanensis, assembly GCA_039657365.1. Classification (NCBI taxonomy): domain Eukaryota; kingdom Viridiplantae; phylum Streptophyta; class Magnoliopsida; order Ranunculales; family Menispermaceae; genus Stephania; species Stephania yunnanensis. The sequence goes on from CM077582.1 coordinate 20,739,411, forward strand.
AAATCTTAGTTACTACTTTAAATTAGATAATGAATCCAAACATTACAAAACACACTTTAGACTATGCGTGCAATACAAAGATCATGATCAAAATCAGTGGATAATAACTTATTAAATCAGTGAATCAAAGAATATGATTGGTTTAAACCATTAACCATATAATCTGCTAATCATAACTACATTACAAAACAAATCTAGTTCATTTACAAACTTTTTTAGATTGATTAACTACTCACTCATAATCATAAATAACAATGCAAAAACATAGATACTTACCTTTAGAATAAATACTTTAAATCTTCAAAGCTTCTCAAAAAATTATGAATAATAAAGCAATAAATTAAAACAATAATGAATGGCTCCTAGAGCAATGAAATATCAATCTAAGTACTCAAGAGTAACTAATTTCATAACCTTAGGTCATATATATAGTATTTTAGGTAGTAAACATCCTAAACTAACTCAAACTATTCGTTGTTATCTTAAATCTTCTCAAAAAATTATGAATAATAAAGCTATATATATAGACTTTGTTTCCACCAATATGGGTAGTGATTCTATGTCCCTAGGAATCATTGGAAAATCGTATGGTATAAAATCTAATTTTTCCTTTGTGATGATTCTTTGCATACTTTTTAACTTGATTAATTCCTTCATAATCTTCCCTTTTTTCGCCATTTCTTCATATATTCCATTTATTAACCAAAATAACAAAAACAAGAGAAAACCCCTTAAAATGTAGTCTTTTAAATCTGAAATCTTCCTAAAATGTACTATAAAACATATTCAATTATTTACTTGTGAGGAAGATGTCTAAGACATGGAAATGTTAAATGGGAACAATTACAAATATTCTACTATAGGATGAATCATAACATAAGGACATTAGTGGATGCCACAACTGGTGGCGCTCTACTAACCAAAAGTGAAGATAGAATGTTAGAGCTTTTGGATATCATGCCACAAAGATCTACGACACAAAGTCGTTCCTCAGTTAGAAAATTATTAGTATTGTTTTAGCTTCATTCATGAACAACATGTTGGTTTTGGTGTTCAAACACAGTGAAAAATTTAAGATTTTTTTTGGAAAAACCCCAATAGGATCGAAAATAAGTTTTAGTAATCTAGATATACAAATATAAACCGTACCTCGAACGTGATTTCCTTCTCTGATTACTCAATCTCTAAGATGTTCAAGTACACGTCCTCTATCAAAAATCCACAACAAACTATGACCATAATTTGGAGTGTCAACCCTAAAAGAGATAGAAAATGTTTTTCTTTCTCTCCTAAAATCCAGAGAACTCGAAAATGGCAAAAAAAGAATCTTATTTATTTTTAGTGTTTCAACCTCTATTTATAAATGTAGATAAACTCACTTAAAAAAACCTATTCAAAATACAACTATTCTATTTAGGTAATTTAAGCAAATTACATAAACGGTTATCATATAACGGATCATAAGGGCTTTTATGTCATGACTTTTATTGTATAAAATTCATTACTCTAGTAAAATTGAAATTGTGCAAAGCCATTATTTGTGTGCGACCCATTAGGTTCATGCGACATCGGTAGTGAACCAAAGCCATTTTGGTACATAAGTCATAAGCGGTCTCTAGTAAGGCGTTGTGACTACCTAAGTAGCATGAATATCAAAATCGGTACAATCTAATGAATATCATGTATCGTATCCTTTTATCGTTCAATATTCTTTGACTAAACATAAGGTATGAAAAGTCACCCTTAATGTTCAATCGTGCTAGTCTCAATCTTTAGGTAAACCGAAAACATCCAAGTGACATTGATCATATTAATTCACATGGACTTTGTCATTATTAGTCTATCATATTGAGGGATCCATTGATATGTCTCTCTATACGAGAGTGACAAATTGTATTTTAATTACATATTATTCACATGGTAACCAATCACAATCTTTATAATCGTCCGGTTAAAATTAATGTTTGATTGTGTAAAATTACAATGCTTCTAATATTGAAGTCTATAGTAATCTCAAGTCGAAAGACTAAATGATATACCTATCATTAGTCATACGTATGACTTAATTCATGCGGCGTTCTCATAGCAGGTCAGTCTAATACCTTGTTCCGTAACAAGTGCTCATGATCTTAATTCGTATTCCTATATGCATGATCATCATATGACCATCAATCAAGATTCACACTAGTCTTTATTCATTGTAGTTCCCAGTATAATGATCGACTATGGACATTTATGATATTTCAACAAATACCCATGGATCTTACTATAAGGTAAATATATAATCACTTATAATAAAACAACAAATGAAAACCTCGATTTCGCTAACTAAAATTATAAGATAAACAATGTTTGAAGATTGACCTAGGGCACATTCCCCAACATAACAATCATGGCATAATTTTCTAATTTGAGCAGTCAAATGGCAAAGTTATAGATAGAGGGAATCTAGTCACCAAGAACAAGCAATCCAGTAACTCATTATTCACCTAACAATGGCGCTAAATCCATTAGACATGCCACAACAAGGAATCGAGTTCGAGGATGTTAATTATGTAAACAATCAGAATATGAAAACAATTTCAAACAGAGAGAAATGGTTCCTTGGAGATACTATCCAAAGTAAACCAAATCCAAACTTTACTTATTGATACCCAGATAATGCACTAAAGCTACCTCTAGGTTTTGAACAACATGTCCAGTGAAGGAAGGAAGGGAAAAGTGAAGATATGACTTTATTTAAGTTAAGTGAGATATTATGGCATGCTATTGTTGTCAACAATAGAGAACGTCAGGAAAGGAATGAAAAAAGATGGTGACTGTGAAGCAAACTTTAAAACAAATTGATGATGACAAGAACTAGTTCATAAAAATCTAGAATGACTAAGTAGTCATTTTGAATGAAATGTTGGAGTTAACTCGCTTGATAAAGTGAAAGTGAAAAGTGCATATTAGAGTCTTAGAATAGAAAAATATAGTGTTCCGGAAATTCTATAGGAAATGGAGCAGAGAACTTCATGGTTGGAAATAATGAGGAAAAATGGAGCCCATTTGAAAAGGAGGAGGGACTGTAAAGTAAAAATAAAAAGGAGAAAAACAAAATAAAATAAAGATTAAACATTAAGAAAAGAAGGCGAAAGTTAAAATAAACTTCTTCAAATAAAAGACTTAACTCAAATGCAAGTAATGTTTTTTAGTTAAGTTTTCTTTTCAACTATGTAAAGACCTACAGACTCTTGAAGTGCAAAAGTCTACCGAAATTAGTTTGATCTAGGCTTAGTTATATATTCTTGAGCTTAATGAGAAATCATGAGATTGTACACTTATTACTTAAGTGTAGAGATGAAACAAGCTTGTTAGTAGTGATGGTTTTGGTTGTGATCTAATTTGGAGTTTTGAAAGTGAGTTGTATGTGTTGTTAAAGCTACATATTTTGAAAAATGTAAGATATTAAAAAAAAACTCTTGAGTGGATTATTAATTTTAAACTTAGTGAATTAAAAGATACTACATGAACAATGTAAAATGAATGAGAACTAGAGTAAGAGAAGTAGTTAGGAGACTTAGTAAAATATAATTTTGTTCGGGACGTGCAAAATCCTATGTTTAGGGGTATTTGATAAATGATTATTTAGACTTATATATGGTTAGTTTAGTAGTATATTTTGTATAAATATCCTTAAATGAGCTTTAATTGATGATGTTTATGAATTTTCAGTTAAACAAGACATAATGGAAAGAAATGAGTAAATTCGAGGAGAAATGGAGCAAAAACACCACTAAGGAGGTTTGGCACTATGGCTATATAGGTTTGCACTGTGGGGGCATTAGGCATAGTTTGAGGCATCAATGCACGACGTGGAATAGCAAGGAAGTGGAGACTAGCAAGCTCGGCCGGGTGGCGGCGCCGTGGAGTTTGGTGCACGACGCTGGGGAACTAATGGGATAACGCCAGGACCATTGAAGAGAGGAAATGCACACAGGATGCTCGATTCAATGGTAGTGCTATGGGAATGTACACACAGTGCCATGAATTTAGTGACAGCGCTGAGGATAGAATAATAGATAGTGGATATCTATTTTGTGTTAAATTGTAAAGTAGAGTTTCTAATTGTTTGGAAACGCGTGAGTAGGGAGTATAAATAGAAAGGAAAACGTGGTAAACACATAGCATATAAGAGATTAGCCACCATTAGCAATAGTTGGCATATGTTTACTTTATTCTTGATTATTAAGTTTGTTGAGAGATGATATTGATGACTCACGTGCGGTCATTCGAGTATTGTGTTATTTGATTTACGAGAAGTTATTTCATTATATCTCTGTTTACGATGAATACCACTATGTGCATGTTTGTTTCAAAACTTGGTAACATAGCATATAAGAGATTAAACACCATTACCAATAGTTAGCATATGTTTACTTCATTTTTTATTATTACGATGATTTATGGAGAGACGACATTGAAGACTCACGTGTGGTGATTTGAATATTGTGTTATTTGATTTAAGAGAAGTTATTTCATTATAACTTTAATTGCAATGAATACCACTATGTACATATTTGTTTCAATGAAGTTTAAGTAGTATATTAATCTTAGGGATTAATGGATCCTATGTTTTGAATGCTATGCTATAAACATGAATAGAGTGTAATGAATCAAAAGTGCAATTGTTTGAATTTATATTTCTTCTAAGTGTAATGCTACGAACATCTTAATCACTTGTTTTTTGACATTAGGTTTTAGAAGTTATCATGGCCATTGAAGATCTTAAGCCATATATGGATGCTACAACCATAAAATACACAATATCAAGTGATACTTATTGATTAGGAAGGCATGGATAGTAAAGTTAATTGGTTATGAATCTAAAAAATTGGGACATTAAAGCAATGTGGAGCTTATGTTATTCACACTGATAGGTAGAGTTATGGCTTGCACATGAGATTATTTTCCATCACGATAGAGGGTTAAAGTGGATTTGAAGGAAATCTTTTTATTTTAATTAGGCATTGCTCACACATAAAAAATGATAAATTGAATTGAAAAGCATAGTATTTTATTACCTAGGTGAAGTTGTGAACTAAGATAATTTTAATGTAAGAGTTTAAGTAATTTATATTGATTGGTTAGTATAGATTAGATTAATTAAATTATAAAATCAAATAAAAGGATTTCCTTAGCAATGAAATAATTGTAGCTAAGTACGTAATGAGTGCATACACATTTCCCTAAGGACGATATTCATGTTCAACGTAAGTTGATTACACTATTACTACGAGCGAGTTAATATACTTGCGGCATGCACACCAGGTATTCCTAAATTATCCTCTAATCTTGATTTTATTTGTAAGCCACAGTTTCACACGCTGGCCTCAATGACAAACTGACCTCATGCGTGTTAGAATTACTAAACATGGACTTGTTTGGTCTAATGAAATTTGAAAGTATTGGGAAAAAGTAATAAGTTTTTGGGACATCTGAGAATTTCATATATTTGATTAGGACGCTAATTAAGTATTTTTGGATTTTATTTGGAGTTAAAGTATCTGAGGTTGGACATATGCATTATGGACAAGAGATATTAAGATATATTATTTTTTGTATGTTGTGTGTTTAGTGTGTGTATTATATGAAATTTTGTCATGTAGTAAGGTTATATGGAGGTGTATCTTCTGTTTTTCATACTCGGGGTTAAAAGTGCATCTCTGAAGGGCACGAGTAAAAACAAATCATTAGTTGCTCGAAAACTAATTAACCATGTGTTAATCCAGACATGAAGATTTCGTCTCGGTTTGTGTGGAAGTCGAGATGGGTGGTAATTTAATGTGAGAATGAAGGTTATACAAGACATTGCCTCTAGTTTCGTATCACTTTATAGTGGTCGCAGTTGATATTGGGTGTAAATCATAGCACATTTGGCTAAATACATAAGATTTTAGTATCTCGTGGAAAAATATAAGATTTTTGGGGTTTTGGGGTGACCGAAACCAATGTTATATACGTTTTATAAAGATGGACTATTTTGTCAAGAGTTTGGTTCAATTTGGTAAAAAATCGAATAAAACATAAATGCTAGAATCCAAAACACGTCCAAATAGCGATTTCAAGAATTAGTAAACAAAAAGAAATTAAGTTGCTATCAAGCAGCCGAGGGTTTATATATAGATAAAAAAATATATAAAACATAAATCGTAATCATTCTCAATAGAGAACAACTTTCATTTTAGTTTCTAAAGCCCTCAATTGTCATTTTCGCTTGTGGAGCTCTCGACATCAGATTGTCACCCGATTTCTTTTTGCAAAATCGTAGAGCAACATGAGACGCTCAACTCAAGTTAAGTTTTTGCGCTGAAAATGAGGTATTCGACCCACAATTTGGTAAATACTAAACGTTAGTTATTTTCCTCAGTTAAATTTGAATTCTCACGATTTTTTAATTTCTCTCGCAGGGTTTTGATAGAAATTTATAGGGATAATTATGAATTAATGTATTGGGTTGATTTGCACTGATTTGGAATAAATCCCACCGACGTGGGTTAGGGTTTTGATGAATTATACTAATGTGATTTAGTCGATAACTATTTTAGAGATGTTTTTAAAGATGAGAGTGATTTAAATTAGGTTTTATGATGAATGTATCATTGGTTTTGATCTAACTTGACTTCACGAGCTATGGGTATATTTTAATGTTGGAATCAAGTGGTTTCGTGGCGTTTTTGTCATATTTTGAAGATTTGATTGCAATCATATTGATTTGGAGAAGTTTTTTAGTTAAAAATAAAATAAAGTTTGCCTAGTTGACAAGCCATGGTAGAAAATTTATAACATCTCCATCGATGATCTGATTTGAGTGTTCTTGAGTCTGTGGAAAGTATGAAATGAGTATTACAAGTTCCTTTTAGGTCATCATGACAAATATTGAGGTTTTCAAGGTTAAGAAGTTACAATAAGTTGGCTAGTTGAAAGCCAGTTGAAATAGTTATATAAATTAACATTTTTAGAAATTGTTCTTAAGGATAGTTATCATTAGGTTTCGTAATTTGGTTTCAGTTGAAGTTTGACCCATAATATAATTAGGTATGCAGGGAAGCTATTAGAACCATCTTCAAGGTGATTCGACACTCCGGGACCTCAAAAAATGAAGCTCAAAGTTGGTTTGGTTGTAAGTAAACCTTACACTAATATTTACAATTTATGGAATTTATCTTTGTACCAGTAATTGTATCTTAGTCGGTATTTCATTTTATTATTCTTGGTCATGCATACATAGAGTAAATAAAGGGGATAAACTTGTTTTGGAGTCTTATTCGATTAAAACTAGGTTTGAGTCCTGCCTCTATGTCGCCCAGTAAGACTACTGGAGTCTAAGCCGAAAAGTTATCTCTGCATTTTATGATCTCTTTATACTGTCTTTGTACTATTTTTGGAAGTCGACGTATGATTATAATTAGGAGATAGCAAATCTACTTTGAGGATATTTTTGGAAAACCCTTTTTGATTATATGGAAACTTAAACACATACTTGAGTAGTTGATAACAATTTTCTTTCAAATTTAAAACTCAATAACTAATAGTTGTCTTTCAGATTTAAAACCCAGTATTTATTTTTATAATTGGTTCAAATTAAAATGGAAATTATGAGATTCCTATTTCTTTCCAAAAATTAAGGCGATTTTTACAAACGATTTTTGTAGTTATCAAATCCCATGATTCTTAAGCACTTTCTATTTTGTCATATCTTTTCATTTCTTAGACAAATAAATTTATTTCTCACATAGTATGTTATGACCCATCTTCCCATTTTTTGCATTTCGGTTTGCTACTTTGGCACAATCAAAGATTTTTTTGAAGCCATCCTAGGTGTTTTAAAAACTATTTAATTTAGCCTCCACATCAAATGCATTGAATCATCACCCAAAAATCACTTAGGGTTCTCCTTCCTCAATCAAAAGAATGCTTCTTCAGAAGGGAGAGTGGAGGGAGTTTACTCTTGGGTCTCATAGCCTTTAAACAACTCTATAAGGTATCCTTCGCTCTTCATCATCTCCAAAACATGTAAACAAGTCAATCAATTAATTAATCATTTCTAATCTTCAACTTCAATCTCTTTATTCATACGCTAACTAAACATTTTTTTTGGGATGAGAAAGTCAGCGTTTTGATGACTGGACTATTAGATGGTGCAATATATATCGAACAATCTTTTCGACAACAAACCAAGGTACATCACACTTTCATTCTTCAATTGCCTCTATTTCATTTTGTTACTCCCTTCCTCTTTTGGTTTAAATTTCACAATCCGAAATGTCGGTTGTTTGATCATGATTTTTTTATTGGGGAGAGGAATAAGGAAAGACATTTCATATTTGAGATAGCATTTTCTTTTTGCTGGGCTTTCGGAAGAATTCTCGTTGAAGAACAAATATTTTGAAGTTTTTAATTAAAGAAAGGAGATTGTTATTTTAAGTGGAAGGTCAAGAGGAATAAAGTAGAATAGTCTACATAAGTTATCAAGATAAAAAAAATTGTTTTATCAAGTAAGAGAAATGAAAAATGTTAGCAACTTTAATTTCAATTTGTAGTGATTTTGTTCTGTTATTTTGATTAAAATCTGTATTTGATTAGTGTCCATAAAACTCAGTTGGCAACATCAAATATTCCTCCTCCATCAAGCTAGACATTAATTGTAAGATTTTTTATAGTGAAGTTAATTATATGATTTGTTATGTGTTAATTAGTTTTTGATTTTTTTGTGCGTATCAATTTTTTTGCAATGTTTAATTAATAGAACAAATGTTTTGGTTGCATAGTGGAACAAGTTACATTGTAATTTTTATTATTTCTAAAACACTTATATTATTGGATCCTTAGTTTGTGTTCAAGTAACCTTATCCATGGTTGTGGAGGGTTTCATGAAAAAAAATATGATACACCTAATTAATTAAGATAGTAAGTGCAACACACCCCCTCTTAACTTTTCCTAGCCCTCTTTCTAAAATTTCTTAAAGATTTTAATATTTTGTAAAAGCTTCTACGTTTTATCTACGTTATTTGAAAAAAATTATCATTGTTCCATGCATCATCAATTACATGGAGCAATCATCCTTTTTTTTTGAGTATCTATTACAGATCGTCCTTTTTGAACTTGATGAAGTCCACACATAAATATTGTTAATTATTTGTTTTGATATTATTATCAAAATTTTTATAATAACAACTTTTTACTTTTAATTTACAACTAATTAATCATGGTTCAAAGAAAGATTTATTTTCAAGATCACTCTCATACTTCCTAGATAGTGAGTGTCAAAATATTTTCACACCTGAGTTTTTCTAAGTGTAAAGAATTGGATAAAAATTGGACAAACTCCTTAAAGTCACACCACCAAACTCACACGGTGAAATAGAAAGAAACTAATTTATTTTGCCTTAGTTAGACTCGAACCCTCACTTTTTAATACCATTAACCCCATACAAAATCACTTAAGTTAAGATTTTTTTTATAAGCCTCACTTTGTTTTAAGCTATGTGTATAATTGACATTTTATTTTTATGTAAGGTTATGAACTCCTTTTTCAGGTCCTTTGAACCCAAGTTTTGTGTACATATTTAATTTGAAAAAACCAAATTTAGGGTTTTATCAACCAATTGACTAATTGGGTTGCTAGAAAAAAATAAAATAAAAAGAATAGTTTGAGAAAAAAAAGTGCATTTTGTGTCAATCTTTCTTTCACAATTTCTATGGTGGAATGTGACATCACCAAACTCATGTTCGAAAGTCACAATGGTCTTGGAAGCCGTCTACGATGTGTAATACGTGGGTGTATGTCCCGAGGTGCACACCAACACCTCCCAAACTAATGCGACTTCTGCCAAACAATCATTTTCCTTTTGCACGTTTTTGTTTTGTAAAATACAATTGAAAATTTACATTCTGTTCCATTGACTAATTATAATAATGCATATAATATAATATATTATAATGTTTGGTAGAAGTTAACTATCCCGCTCGCGAAGTTTGGGTTACTGCCTAGTTATTTATATTTCAGGTGTCATTTCTCTATCCCTTAAAAAACTTACTTCCCCAAATCCCCATTTTCATTTCTTCATCATTTACACGTGAGAATCGCAAGTGTGATCAACGTTCTTTAATTGACATCGAATTGTGATAAGATTATCTTGTCGCATTTCTAGTTATCTAAGTGATTTCCTCTGTTTGATGATTTGATGCGATCTCTTTGCAGATCGACTAGGCAGACTTCACAGAGCATACGTTGTTACTTTTTTCTTCCCGCGTAAGTCTCGACATCTCCATTGTGTTTTGGGCTAGCTTTTGCACCATCTTCTTTAAGCAAGGGTGAATAAGTTCTTGTGAGTTTTTTTCATATATTTTGGTAAAGAGAAATAGATAGTGGTGTGCGATGATGCTAAAGCTTTAAAAAAACTTTAGAGAAGGCCAATCAAGAGCACGAAGCAGGAGATTTGCAAGCATATTCAAGAGGAATAAGCACGAAATCCTAAACAATGTTGAGGATCTCTCTTATATTTGCTACATATATTTATGCCTTGATTTGGTGGGCACCTCAATTCAACTATTTTCTTATCTTTTCACGTTGATATGTATTAATTATCACCGAAATCGCTCTCTCACAAAAATTTATGCCCTCACCCCTCATCAAAGCCCTTTATGATTTGGCTTGAAGGAGATTAGTTTTGATTTAATTGTGATCAATTTGACAAGTTAATTTTTGCATAACTTCCTTGACTCTAATGTTCTTCATACTTGGTGTGTAAAATCATTAGGTTTAGTTTCTCTAAATAGGTTAAAACCCTTGGCAGATCACCTGTTTGAATAAATGTAGTCAGGTTTTTTGGAATATATGTTATGGATGTGAATTTCAAGGGCTGATCGGTTAGTTTCTTCGGGCTAATCGGTTAGCTTATTTAATGAGCATGTTCCATGGTCTAATGAAAGTTGATATGCCTTTTACTGAGTCGTGTTTTATAGTTCTATTAAGAGTCCAATTTCCCATCTCAAATGAATGTCTATTTTTTTGGCGTTTTGTTTGATGGACAGGAAAAAAAAATCTTCCACTTGATCGTTCTAATGTAGTTCAAACAACATAGCTATGATGGCTCATATAAATACCGAACACGTTAAGAGTTATAATTGCAGGAAGCGATCTCTGTCTTAGCTGGCAATTATTCATTATTGAGTTGCATTGATTTGAGGTTTAATTAATGCCATTGTTCAAGTTTGTCAATGGTTCTTAGTTTGATTTTTCACTTTTTTGATCATCTATATTACAATATGCATAAGTGATCATGTGGTAGAGCGGCCATAATTCTTTTTTTCCCAAAGTAGCAAAATAAGACATGCACACGTTTTTCCTTCTTTGTTTGTATTTTCCTACCTTCCTCCCTCAACACTCTTTCTGTCTACTCTTCAATCAAAATCACCTTTGATTTCCTATCTCTCTTCAAGAATCAAGAATCAAGAATATGATTCATAAATTAGGCTTTACAAGAAAAGTCTTCAATCTCATTTTTGTTGCTCTTTATTTTTATTCCCAATGCTATTATTAGTGCACAACGAAACATCCTTTTTAGTTTGTTGAAGCAAACTTTTTTTTGAGATGTTTTTATTTCCCATTCACACCTCTATGTGGTTATTTTTTTAGTATGATTGATTTGATTTGGGTTTTCACTTTTTCGTTAAAAGTTAGGGTTCAGTTGGATTGTTTATCCAATATTGGATTTTTTCGCTTTCTATTGGTTTTCTTCAGCCACTGCCTCTTGATTTGGATTTACTTTTTAGATCCAGTAACATCAATGACTGTCTTGAGTGTCATGACTTTTTTTTTTGCTTATATTATGTTTTTTGTCATCTTTATATTTTCAATGTTTGTGGCCTTTTTCACATGGTGATAATTAAGATAAAATATCATGGCTTGACCTTGCCCAAATCCATATTTGTCAAGGTGGTCCGTGTGTCGATACGGACGAAAACCAACATAGGAATGCGAATGGGAGGTCTATAAGAGTTAGTGCTGGTGGAGATTTGCCAAGCACTCGGCTCGCACATGACTTGATGTCAAAAGTAAGAATGGGGTTTATATTGTGCTTTTGAGGTCTTTATATGCTTAATTAGATAGAAGAATGTTTGTAACGGCCCGAAAATTCGACTCGTGCCACGTGTCATTTTAGGGTCGTATGTGGGACCCACTTGCTGGAATACGTAGGTCCAAATCTCGAATGGAGATGCTAATAGTTGAGAAACGTATACGCAGAGAATTCGGGAAACTGAAACACGAACGGAGACGCGTCTCGAATCGCGTGCCAACGTGGGATCGAGATAGTCGCGTTATGTGGTTTTAATGTGTACATTGGATACGCCTCGTGATGCGTGTAGCGCGAGTGTTGAAATTTTAAAAGTGAGGCGGGTTGGTGCCTCGGGATGCGCGCTGCTCGGTTTTCGAGGACACTTTTGATTTTGAAATAAAAAAAAAATGTAAAAAATGTATATATATATGTAAATATATATATATATATATATATATATATATATATATATATATATGAGAAATGAAAAAGAGAGAAAAGAAGAAAAAAAAAGATCTGGAGAGGAGAGCAATGGCGAAAGAGAGGGAGAAAGAGAGATCGTGAGGAGCGGAGGGAGGGAAAGCCGGCGAGATCGGGCCAGTGGCGCGACGCAGTGAGGACGATGGTGGTTTGCTAGCGACGATTGGCGCAGGGAGGTCGAGAACCGGCAGCGGTAGCGCGTCGAGGAGGCGCGGCCCCGCATCAGCGGCGACTGGCAGCGCGCAGGGACCAGCGGCGGTGATCGGCACGCGGGGAGGTCGTGGATGGCGGCTCGCGGCTGATCGGCAGAGCGGTGGGCGGAGACGGCGGAGAGCTCCAGCGACTAGCAGCGACGCGCGCAGGGAGCTCGCGGAGGCGGCGGCGGGGCTGCTGGACGGCGGCGGCTCGCGGCGGAGACGATGAGCAGCGGCGGTCGGCGCGCACGAGCGGCGGCCGGCGGCTCCGGCGAGGGCGGAGATGACGGCGCAGGCGAGGGCGGAGATGGCGGCGCCGGCGAGGGCAGCGGTGGCGCGACGGCGGCGCCGGCAGCGACGCAGTGACGACGACAGCGTCGGCGCGGCAACGACGTCGGCCCAGCAGCGACAACGGCGCGGTGAACAACGCGATGGCGTTGTCGGATCGACGAGGGGCGTGAATCGACGAATGTCGACGACGCGATTGAGGTGAGATGTATTTCACCTAATTTTATTTTGCGACTTGCATGATTTAATAACTAAATGGTATGAATGGACACCAGGGACATATGATGCTATAGTCAGGTGTCGGGTGCGCATATCGAGATGTGTGCGAGTACGTTTTTGTGGTACGTAAGATTCCTTCTCAAAGTCACCGAGGGTTTACTTTTCTATCATTGATTGCCTATCTGTGGTTGTTGAATGTTATTCCCCCCGTTCCTTGTTATTGATTTCCATGATGCATTTGGGTTGGGGGTCGAGACTTTCGCTATTCCTGTTGTACTTATGGCACACTAGGCTGTACGCGGGTAACCGGGTGAAAGGAAGTGGTTGCTTCAACTGAAAGGATCCTGTGCGCCCCAGTTCGGGGTGGTTTCGAGGCCTGCGGGTACTTGTCGCCGGGCTGGGCCGTTACCAAGTGAAAGGAAGTGGGGCATTCACTAAAAGGATCTGGGGGTTTGTCGTACAGTTTATTGTGACTGGGAAGAGTCCACGGTTTTTTTCTCATGTTATTTACTCATGTGATGATCTTAGCATAGTTGCCTGTTTAGTTCGCATGATTAATTGACATGTTTATTGATATCGTCTATATTTCTCATGAATGCTTGGTGTACTTTGTTGGAATCTTACTAACTGTACTCTCCATCCATACTTTTTGGTGATGGTCGAGTGCAGACCCTGCTAGTAGGGGCAAGGACATTTTGGGCGACTTTATCGGAATGCCCGCGGTCGAGGACCTACCAGTACGTGCTATATTGATATTTTGCTTGCTTTTGGGAAATGGGAGACTGAATAGATATTGTACTCGTATATATTATTGTTTAATATTGTCGCATATATATACGGAGTATTTTCCCCGGGTTTTCCACAAAAAGGAGTTGTTCTTATTTAAAATAATGTTTATACGATAACAAATATTAATTGTTTTACTTCTTTTAAGACTTACGTTGTTGTTTATAATGTTTAACGAAGAGAGCTAACATGCGTATCGAGGAGACGTGTTGTGGAAATGGCGTCAGTGGCGCGTGGGACCCAGTGGGTCAAGGATCGGACGGGACCGCTGGGCCAGCGCCTCCCCACGTGGCGACCTCGGGTTTTGGGGCCGCTACAAGTGGTATCAAAGCTTAGGTTCAAGTGAACCTAGAGGGAAAGTTTAATGGCTTAAGACATCGTGGTACCACGTCACAAGTGGTATCAGAGCATGGTCGACTCCGTTGGAGGAAGCGTATGTGTCCTTAAACTGATACCATGCTACAAGTTGTATCAGAGAGAGAGTTTCGTGGAACCTCGGGAAATAAATTGAAAGAGCATAAGACTTAAAAAAAAAATAGATGTGGAAACCCGATGTACTTGCCTTAGAACTTTAGTTGGGAAGCAAAGTTAGAGGGTAGTACTAGGACTTATATGCGTATATGTTAATTGTAATATTTATGTATACGTATTACGACGCTGATTTGCGGCTTGTTCGCGACTTGAGATTCAAAATGGATGGACGACCAGTTCTTCCTGCGGATAATGGTGCTAGAAGAGCAGTGCAGTATGGTAGACCGCTCATACAGCTGTCCACGGAGAGCCGAGTACTTGGGCAGAATTCAAGGAAGTATACCTTAATCAAAATTCAATTAAGACTGAGAGATGAGTTTTTGATGCTGAGGCATGGTGGCGCAAAACATGGAGAGATTCATACACTTGCGTATCTTGCGATGAACGTAGCTCGGAATCGAACGACTTCAGGTCCATTGCTTTATTCGAGGATTTCGACCAGAGATTTAGGGAGCGCAGATTGTACGCCGAGTTCAGTAAGTGCGAGTTTTGGTGTTCGGATGTGAAGCCCTCAGGACACGTGATCAACGACAAAGGATATTATCGACGCTTGTACATGACTTCTCCAAAAATTGCAGCGCCGATGACCAAATTGACCAATAAGGATATGATTTGTTCATTTGGTCCAGTGAATGTGAGGTGACCTTCACAGAGTTGAAGAAGAAGTTGACTTCTGCATCGTTATTAGTGTTGTCAGAGCTGGACCAAAAGTTGACGGTTCATACGGATGTTTGTGGCACCGGATTGGAATGAGTACTGATGCAGGGAGACAAAGTGATAACTTAGTTATCGCGTCAGTTGAGGACACTTGAGAGGGACCGGACAGTGAGACAGTAGTTCGCCAGATGACATACGAGTTTTGTTTACTCGATGCGGCAACAACTATGAGTTTTGAGAGGTTCCAGATGCTGCAGAGGCATATATCCATTCCGCGCGGTTGGAGTGTCGGAGAGTTGATGTGATGTATCAGAGGTTTAAGGACATGACACAGAGTCTAAATTTTTCAAAATGGTGCTGAGATACATAGGACCGTTCAGAGTCGCAACACGAGTTGTCAGTGTGGCTTACAAATTGGACTTGCCAGAAAAGAGGTTGCTGGGGTTTATCCAAAATTTCACATTTCAACGTTGACATTCGTTAGGTCAAGGCCGAGATCGACGATTGAGTTGTGACAGGTGAATATACAGTCTGACGTGATCTATGATGAAAAAACGATATAGATTGTCGACCGTCGGGTACAGATTCTCCGGAACATGGAACCTGCGAAGGTCTTAGTTCGTTGGCAGCATCGTAGGACGAAGGGACTCACCTGGGAGCTTGAGTCGATGATAAGGACACGTTACCCTCAACTATTATCTAGTATGGGATTTGGGTTACAGTTAAATTTCGGGACGAAATTTTCTTTTAGTTGGGAAGACTGTAACGACCCGAAAATTCGACTCGTGCCACGTGTCATTTTAGGGTCGTATGTGGGACCCACTTGTTGGAATACGTAGGTCCAAATCTCGAATGGAGATGCTAATAGTTGAGAAACGTATACGCAGAGAATTCGGGAAACTGAAACACGAACGGGTACGCGTCTCGAATCGCGTGCCAACGTGGGATCGAGATAGTCCCGTTATGTGGTTTTAATGTGTACATTGGATACGCCTCGTGATGCGTGTAGCGCGAGTGTTAAAATTTTGAAAGTGAGGCGGGTTGGTGCATCGGGATGCGCGCTGCTCGGTTTTCGATGACACTTTTGATTTTGAAATCTCAAAGAAAATGTGTATATATATGTAAATATATATATTTAATATATATATATATATATATATATAAGAGAAATGAAAAAGAGAGAAGAAAAAAAAAGATCTGGAGAGGAGAGCAATGGCTAAAGAGAGGGAGAGAGGGAGATCGTGAGGAGCGGAGAGAGGGAGAGCCGGCGAGATCGGGGCTAGCGGCGCGACGCGGCGAGGACGATGGTGGTTGGCCAGCGACGATCGGCGCAGGGAGGTCGCGAACCGGCAGCGGTAGCACGACGAGGAGGCGCGACCTCGCATCAGCGGCGGGCGGCGCGCGCGAGGACCAGCAGAGGTGATCGGCGCGCAGGAAGGTCGTGGATGGCGGCTCGCGGTCGATCGGCAGCGCGGTGGGCGGAGAAGGTGGACGACGGAGAGCTCCGGCGACCAGCAGGCGCGCGCGCAGGGAGCTCGGAGGCGGCGGCGGCTCACGGTGGAGACGATGAGCGGCGGCGGTCGGCGGCGAAACAAAGCGGCTCCGGCGAGCGAGATGGCGCGCGCCGGCGAGGGCAGCGGTGGCGCGACGGTGGCGCCGGCAGCGCGTAGTGACGATGACAATGGCGTCGGCGCGGCAACGACGTCGGCCTGCAGCAATGCAAGCGGCGATGCGTGAACAACGCAATGGCGTTGTCAGATCGACAAGGGGCTTGAATCGACGAA
Organism: Stephania yunnanensis; assembly: GCA_039657365.1. Taxonomy (NCBI): domain Eukaryota; kingdom Viridiplantae; phylum Streptophyta; class Magnoliopsida; order Ranunculales; family Menispermaceae; genus Stephania; species Stephania yunnanensis. The sequence goes on from CM077582.1 coordinate 20,756,455, forward strand.
TGTCGACGACGCGATTGAGGCGAGATGTATTTCACCTAATTTTATTTTGCGACTTGCATGATTTAATAACTAAATGGTATGAATGGACACCAGGGACATATGATGCTATAGTCAGGTGTCGGGTGCGCATATCAAGATGCGTGCGAGTATGTTTTTGAGGTACGTAAGATTCCTTCTGAAAGTCACTGAGGGTTTACTTTTCTATCATTGATTGCCTATCTGTGGTTGTTGAATGCTATTCCCCCTGTTCCTTGTTATTGATTTCCGTGAAGCATTTGGGTTGGGGGTCGAGACTTTTGTTATTCGTGTTGTACTTATGGCACACTAGGCTGTACGCGGGTAACCGGGTGAAAGGAAGTGGGTGCTTCAACTGAAAGGTCCTACGCGCCCCAGTTCGGGGTGGTTTCGAGGCCTGCGGGTACTTGTCGCCGGGCTGGGTCGTTACCAGGTGAAAGGAAGTGGGGCATTCACTGAAAGGATCCTGGGGGTTTGTCGTACAGTTTATTGTGAGTGGGAAGAGTACACGGTTTGTTTCTCATGTTATTTACTCATGTGATGATCTTAGCACAGTTGTCTGTTTAGTTCGCATGATTAATTGACATGTTTATTGATATCGTCTATATTTCTCCTAAATGCTCGGTGTACTTTGTTGGAATCTTACTAACTGTACTCTCCATCCGTACTTTTTGGTGATGGTCGAGTGCAGACCCTGCTAGTAGGGGCAAGGACATTTTGGGCGACTTTATCGGAATGCCCGCGGTCGAGGACCTACCAGTACGTGCTATATTGATATTTTGCTTGCTTTTGGGAAATGGGAGACTAAATAGATATTGTACTCGTATATATTATTGTTTAATATTGTCGCATATATATACGGAGTATTTTCCCCGGGTTTTCCACAATAGGAGTTGCTTTTATTTAAAATAATGTTTATACGATAACAAATATTAATTGTTTTACTTCTTTTAAGACTTCCGCTGTTGTTTATAATGTTTAACGAAGAGAGTTAACATGCGTATCGAGGAAACGTGTTGTGGAAATGGCGTTAGTGGCGCGTGGGACCCAGTGGGTCAAGGATCGGACGGGACCGCTGGGCCAGCGCCTCCCCACGTGGCGACCTCGAGTTTTGGGGCCGCTACAATGTTTATGTTTTGTTTTTTTAGAAATTTTTATTTCAAGTTCTTAGCAATATTGTGACATTATATATCTAGCCTCCATTTGATTGATGGTCTTTTGTTTGAAGAATAATAAATAAAAGAGTAGGTCTTGTGGACTTCATAGAGCTGAATTTCAACTGATGCAAGTTTTAGATTAAGAGAATTTTATCAAGTTCTTCATCGACTCGAGGTAAGTATGATTATAATTGGGTTTAGTAGTGACGAAAATGCTTTAATTTGATATTTCGAGAAATTTTGCATTTTGTTTCCTTAGTTTCCTTCATTTTTGTTTGTTAATTTTTTTATGATTGGTTGATTCCTTGCAATTTTATAACATTTGAACTTATAGGACAAGAGGGGAAGATTTTGCGTATCAATGTCATAGGTAACTTTTTAATCATTATTATTGTTAATACTTTGATATTGTCTTAGTATGGTCAATTGGGCCTTCCAGTTTTTGGTTAGTTAGTTAGTTATTGAACTTAGGCACCCCATTAAAACATGAAGATAACCTAAAGCAAAGATAGATTAGATAGATTTATTTGAGAAATAGTTCTCGTAAAAAATATTGAAACATACACAATGGGGTGTAGTAAAGCGCCAAAAAAAGAACGCTAAAATTCTGATAGAGGCGGAGGTAGTAAATTTGATTATTGGTAGCCACATTATATTTACTTCATTTCCCTCAGTTATGGAGTTAGAGCACTCGACTAACTCCAATGGGATTAGTCGAATCAAAGTAACTTGTGGCTAAAAATAAGTTCGGATAGCTATGGTTTTTATTTGAATGCAAATACATTTTATTAATAATTCATGAGAAGATGATTAAATGATGACATGTTGCTTTTGAATTATTTTTTCTTATATTTATTTTCTTCACTAAGTGAGCATGAGATTTCTATTTTTGATATGGTGGTTTAAGCTATAGGATCAATTGGTCATTTTTGTTTGAGCATGGATCAACTTGTTGACCTAAACAGTTTTCCAGAACAAGGCATGCATTCCTGTTACTTATTTTTAGTTCTCTTACAGTTAAATTACCATTACACTCTTGCGTCTTTATTAAATATATTAAGAAAGTTTCTTAAAAAAGAAAAGAAAAGTAATGCATCTTTCTAAAAGCTTTAGTACACCTAGCATGATACATAAACTTGTGAGTTGTGATATGACTGATCAAGATAACCAAATATGATTTCTAAAGAAATATGTCTGACATACTTTGGGCGGGCATACATTTGCTATTCAAACTGCACCATTGTTGATATCTTTCTAAAGTTTTTTTATTCATGTTAGAGCTTTGATTTTTCACCATATACTTTTAGACGTATCTAGATTGGTGAGGATTGGGGTAGATATATGAATAAATAACTTTGATTTTCACCATATACTTTTAGAAGTGTCTAAATCGGTTTCATGAACTCGTTTTTTTTAGTAAATGAATCTTTTAGAGTTTTTTTTCTTGATACAAGTTGATTACGATATATTGTGCCTTATTTTAGGTGTTAAGTAATAGTTTTCATTTATGTTTGTAATTGTGTTGCAAAGTTGTATATGAACTGAATTTGCATTTTTCTCTTCATGCTTGAACAAATCGAGACCGAATCACATTATCTGAAGTATTTTAATGCTTCAATTCATCTTGACATTATAGCTTAATGTAATGCAATTCAACTAGGCGGATGCGTTTGGTAGCACGAACTAATGACTTATATTATGTAGGATCTCCAGATAAACACCATGAATGCTTGGTTTCACATTCCCTCAACTAGACCTCGTGAATGCTTAGAAAAGACTCACGTGTACATTGTCATTATACTGTTGGCCCTCTATATGAAAATTATGTACATATTATTTCAGCCATGAAAGTTGAACAACCTATTAATGAAGTGCTTTAGATTTGCTCTCCTATTTTATTTTTCGCTTTATTTTCGGGTTTTCTTTTCATGAGCTTGTTAACAAGAATATAATTTTTTATTCATCTTAAATTAAATAGTGTATCGAGACTTATTGCACCCTGTGAAATTCGCTTCTTACAACTTCTTTTCCATTTTGCCTGTGGATGGTCAGATTTCTTATTGTCGAAGCACTCAGAATTTGAAATATATTTTCTTTTTTAAAAGTAAAGAAATATTTGCATGGATTATAGCTCATTAAACTATAAATTCATATAGCATAATATGTGGTTTTGATTTATTCAACTCTGTATTGTTAATTGTTCGACATTATTTCTGCTTATGTTTTGTTAGAGTTATGTTTGGTATTAACCTATTTTGACGTCTCATTTTGAAATATTTAGCTGATACAATCTTTGCTATTGTTCGTGAACCTTGGTTTTTTATTATTGACCTTGTTATTAAATGTTTGCTTATTGATCTTGTTATTAAATCTTGGGGTTTTGAGATATCTATGCATATGGATTTCTTTGAGGGGCGCTATGTGCACCCCAATTGTTTATGAGGGAACCCCAATTGTTTATGAGGGCACCCCAAAAGTGTACCAATTTACATGCATTTTGGGGTGCCCTCATAAACAGTTGAGGTGCACATAGCGGTGCTCATTTCTTTTGCATGTTTGTCTTGTTTAACATGATAATTCATGCCTCTTCCCCCTTCTGAAGGTATTGCTTAGTGACCCAAACTAACTTGTTTGAGATTGAGGCTTTGTTTTTGATGTTGCTCTTAGGTAACTAGAAAACAAAATTGCCAAAAACCCTTACGTTAATTTCTTTTATGTAATTTTTTTTTTGATTTTATGTTCAATTCTTAAGCTGAATTATGCTGAAGTGTGAACGAGGAACGGGTACTAAAATCTCATTGGCTAAGATAATGTGTATTTTGAGCATTGCTCCTTTAGTTATTCAAATGCTCATAGAAAATCATACCATGTGCTAGCTATGCCCAAAATGGAAACAATTCTAACAAATGAACTTTAATCGCCCTATTTTATAACTTCAAGTCTTCATTCAACCTTTTTTAAAGGTTCCATGTAATAATTACTAACCAAAATGACTCTTAATCCCCTTTCTTTATATGTTCGCGATTCGAATGATAGTCAAATAAAATAACTGTTTCTACACCATTACTTCTAGTTTTCTTTGGTAACTCATAATTATATACAAAAATAGATTAGCTTCGCTCATGGTGTCTATTGTGCAAAGCTAAGTATTATTTTTATATTTTTTTGGTATGATCAATATATTCATAAACATATTAGTTTCACTCATGCTGCTTGCCTATTACGCAAATGCTATTGTTGTTTGTGTATTGATTTTTTTCTCATTGGGATTGTTGAGCTTCAATTGCGGAGGAGGAGGATATAATAGAGATTGAGTTTTCAAAACTAGGGAGAATAGTGAAGTTCTTTGCTATAATTACTTGCGAAGCCTGAAGTTGAGAAGTGATTTTTTCTTTGCTAATATGTTATAGGACTTACAAGAGGGGTGAAGTCTAAAGTATCTTGGCATTGTTCCGTTTTCTAAGTAACTTTGTGTTTGAATTAGTTGAAACGTATAATTAGTCATTGGTGTATATATGAATTACTTGACATATGAAAAAATGAATTACTTGACATTTATAGGTGTTGAGGAATGTACGAATTGAATTCGCTAATTAATAATTATTTTAGTTTGTAGTTTTATGCAAATAATTATATTTGTTTTATGGAGAGTTTAGTTGGTATTCGGGACAGTTTTGATGTTTTTTTTAATAGTCTAAAACTTGAAAAAAGATTGGATTGATGTCATGCCATGTGAGACGAGCATAAGTTGTTACAAATGAATTAGAAAATTGATTGCCTAATCTACTAATCGAACATATATTAAATGGCTTCCCGCCGTTACAAATATTTGAAGCGGCTAAAAAATCATTTTTTTATTGTGAAGTAAGAAACATTTTTTTTATATTTTCAATCTTATTTTTTCTTGAATATTTTCAATTTTTTTGTTTAATGAAATGACACCTTAGAAATCATTAGTGAGTATATTTTTTTTATAAATCTTTTGGATTATCTACATGAAAATTTATGTATTTTTGACTTTTAAGATTTTAGATAAATATTGTGAAATCAAACCACAGTAGGGAATTTAAATATGTATAATTCATTTGTATTTTCTCAATTATTAGAACAAAGTAATAGAATAGACTTCCCGCGAACGTAGTGAACGGACTCCCACATGCGAAGCACGTCTAAAAGACTAGTACTAGTAATAAAAAATTGTATATGCTCTACGGGGATAATTGTGGTTGCCATAAATTAGATGGTTTCATATTAGGGTAAATTACGAACTCAAGAGTCCAAATTAGCCTTAAAATGTAAGAGCATCTCCAATGGGACCATAGATTAGGGTGAAAATTGACCCACCTAGGATAAAATTCACATCCAACCAAAAAAATATTCTTCAATGAGACCATGGATTGATAATGTTCATCATATGTGGCAAGGAATCAAAGTGGAGGGTGTCTACCACAATGTCTGTGGTAGACTGCCATGTAAGGCAAATGGGTTTTTTTAAAAAAATCTTATTTTTTTAGACCTTTATTAATATAATGAAAAATAAAAATAAAAAGTGACAACTCATCACTATATGGTCTAAATTCATTGCTCATTGGGGACCATTTTGAGAGGTGAATGTCTATCTAGTGCCACATAAAAACATCTCTAATGGGACAATAGATTGAGGTGGAAATGGATCCACCTAGAATACAATCCACATCCAACCCAAAAAATGCTCTTCAATGAGATCATTGATTCATAATGTCCATCTTATGTGACATGGAATCAAAGTGGAGGGTGTCTACTACAATGTCTACTTCTAGACATTGTAGTAGACTGTCACGTCAGCATTATTAATTCTTTTAAAGTTTTTATTTTTTTCAAGTCTTCATTAATATTATGAAAATTGAAAATAAAATTGTCAACTAATCAATCTATGGTTTAAATCCATATTACCATTGGAGATCATTTTAAGAGGTGAATGTTTATCTAATGCACACATGATAGACATCCTCTCCACATCCATGATGTGACACCAATTCATGGTGTAAATTCATGTTACCATTGGAGATGCTCTAAGATAGACATCCTCTCCACGTCCATGATATGTCACCAATTCATGTTACCATTGGATATCAATGGTAATGTGGATTTAGGATGTGGATTCATGACACATCATCATTGTGGAGGGGATATCCATCCTAGTTGGCATAAATATCCATCCATGAGATGATAGCTTTTTTGAATTCAATATCCATCCATGAGATGACAATTTTTTTGAATTCAATAATTATTAAAGGATTAATTTTTTTTAGGAAGTATTAAACGATTATATTTTTTGGTGAGCATTAACTCATTATATAAATATTATATTTATAAAATTCAATTGATTGCTATTTTTATATATCATGCAACGTTGAAGGCATAGCATTGTCTGTATTTATCTTTTTTTGAAAAAAAATATATTTGTATTTATCTTATATATATGATAAGTAGAAAAAACTAAACAAAATAAAAAATTGGAAAGTATATAAAACTAGAAAACGCAAAGTAGTAAACGTGTAGTTCAGGTTTTTTTTCGTTGCTTTTTTGTATTTTTATTTGATTTTTTATGATGTGGCATAACGCACTCTGTCGCACCCTCTAGAAATATAGGGTGTGTAAGACAGTGTATATGGTTATTTTTGCTACATCATCTCTACAGTGGTAATCCACATTCCCATTGGAGAGAGTTTTTTTATTGGGATGTGTATCCTATCGTAGATGACACGTATTCACCCCCAATCCACATCCTCATTGGAGATGCTCTAATACTATGGTCTCGTTTGGTTCGTTTTTACCAACTTATAGTGCGAGTGAAGATAACTTGATGTTTCATGTTTGGTTAAACTTTAAAGTTGAACGGAAGTTGTAAATTTTTAAAAGCAGTAAAATGTCAGAATTGACATAAATGTCATTAGAATAAATTTTTAAAATAAAAAAATAATAATTTGTGAGGGGTATTTTTGTTTATTGAATTCTCAGAGATATTTCCATATGGAGGGAGGGGATCCTTTTCTGTAAATTAAGAGATATATCACAGTAAGTTGGACAACTAAATTTATTGAATGATATCTCACGGGTTAATTTCACAGATGGTCACTCAAGATTACAGTTTGTAACACTTTGATCACTAAACTTACATTTGTCTCAAATATATCACTCAACTTTACAAAAGGTTTCGACAAAATAACTCTGACCACTTTCCGGTCAAAAACCAACCGGCGATGCTGACGTGACTCCACGTAGGATTTCATGGGAGGTCACTTAAGTTGTTAAGTGATGACATGACATGCAACACACACCCACCCACCCCCTCTTAGTTCACCCCGACTCGTGCTCCAACAACCCCAGGTCGTCTCCCCCACCGGTTCCGACGCCCCCCCTCCCCCCGATCGTCTCTTCCCCGCCCCCACCGGTTCCGCCCGGTCGTCTCTCCCCCACCCCGGTGGTTCCCCGCGCCTCCCCCCCCGGCGTCTCGCCCCCACCCCCACTTCTCCCCCGATCGTCTCTCCCCCACCCCCCTGGTTCCCCGCCTCCCCCGCGTCTCGCCCCACCCCCACTCCCCGGGTCGTCTCTCCCCCCACCCCCGTGGTTCCCCCCCCCGGTCGTCTCTGCTCCCCCGGTCATCTTCTTCCTCACGCTCGCTCTCTCGTTGCGACACTCTCTCTCGCGGAGCTTCGATCCTACGCAACCAATCGGCCTCGACCGGTTTGGTGGGGCGGGTGGGGGACCGGGGGGTGGTGGGGCAGAGGCGACGGGGAGGGAACCAGGTGGGGGTGGGGAGAGGCGACGAGAGGGGAGTGGGGGGTGGGGTATAGACAATCTGGGGGGGGGGAACCGGTGGGGGTGGGGGGGGGTGGGGGGGGGGAGAGAGAGACGGCCGCGGGGGGGAGGGGGGGGGGGCAGAGAAGACTGGGGGGGGGGGTGGGGGAGAGACGACCGGGAGGGAGGGGGCGGCGGAACCGGTGGGGTGGGGGAGAGACGACCTTGGGGGTGTTCGAGCACGAGCCGGGGTGAACTAAGAGGGGGTGGGTGGGTGTGTGTGTTGCATGTCATGTCATCACTTAACAACTTAAGTGACCTCTCATGAAATCCCACGTGACGCCACGTCAGCATCGCCGGTTGATTTTTGACCAGAGAGTGGTCAGAGTTATTTTGTTGAAACCTTTTGTAAAGTTTAGTGATATATTTGGGACAAATATAAGTTTAGTGACCAAAGTGTTACAAACTGTAATCTTGAGTGACCATATGTGAAATTAACCCGATATCTCACCTACATCCCAAATGAAGCTTTTATAAAATTTCCCAAAAGGTAAGCGGAAATGCGGGAGCGGCAAATTGGCAACCGAAGCGACGCGGCACCGCCATGTAACATTCCTTCTCATCGAAGAAGTTCGAGTACAACGAAAAACGAATCAATGGAAGAGGAGAAAGCGACCAACAACAAAGACAATGATAAAAGAAGCACCAAACGGGTAGTTATGGTCTCTCCTTACTTTCCACTTCCCACTTGTGCGTTAGATCCAAATGTTATTATCAAAATATTCCGAAAGAACGAGAAGGAGAACAGGAAAAAGAGTTCTGACGACAAAGCCCCAGCAACAGTTTTCCCTTACTCTCAGTCTTGGACGCCTCCAAAAGAAGAGAACCCTAAAACCAGCAATTGCTTCTCAGGCGATGATGAGGCTCTTGCTAGAGAGAAGGGAACAAGGAAAAGAAAAAGACAAGTTGTCGTCTCTCCTTACTTCCCGCTTCCCCCTTGTGCTTTAGATCCAAACGTTGTAATCAAAATCTTCCGCAAGAACGAAGAAGAAGAAGAAGAAGAACGAAAGGAGCTCTGACGACAAAGCCCCAACAACAGTTACCCATTACTCTCAGTCTTGGACGCTTCCAAAAAAGAGAACCCTAAAACCAACAATTGCTTCTCGGACGGTGAAGCGGGAGCAAGGAATAGAAAAAGAGACGAGAAGCAGAGACCAGCCAAAGTCCGAGTGGTGTCGCCTTATTTTAATTCTCCTAAACTAGGAATAGAGAGAAAAAGTAATAATGGTGAAGGAGAAGAAGAATCGAGGATTAGAGCTTTAAAGAAGCCGATAAGCAAGAAAGTCAGTGATTCTGCTTTGCTGGTCTTGGAAAATAAAAATGAACTTGGGACTCAAGGACACCTAGAAATTGATTTTTTGGGAAGTGAGAAACCACTGGAGGAGAAGAAAAAAAAAAGGGAAAGTGGGCATGTTCTTTCTGCTTCTCAAAAATTGGATGAGGCTTATGAAAGAAGAACAGCAGAAAACACGTGGGAGCCTCCCCAGTCGCCTGCAAAACTTATTCAAGAGGAACATTTCAGAGATCCGTGGAGGGTTTTGGTGATATGCATGCTCCTTAACAAGACTACAGGCAAGCAGGTATGAATATGTTCACTTTGGTGTTTAGTCATACCAGATAACCTTTTTGTTTTAAGTAAATTGGGTTATATTACAGAATTTATGTTGAGAATAAATTTTTCTTCTAAACTATTTGATTCGGCTTCTTTCGATGTTGTGGTGAATTGTTTCATTTTAATAAGGTGGCAGCCTTGTTTTCTGTCGTTGTTCTTAAGTTAGTTCAGTTCTATACTTAGTAAGTGTCGGATGATTCTATTCCACGTGACTGGAACAATTTGGTTATCCAGGAAATGAGAACGGTAATACATTGAACAAAGGTTGTGAAGTACTTTTTAAGGTAGATGACAACAATTTCCTTGGGGTCCAGTCTACCATCTACATGGATTAAACTCTCCCCCTCCGCTCGATTCGATGCTAATTTTTAAGTCAGCTTTTGAAATTTTCATGAGTCTCATATTGTGTTGCTCAATTTGATTAAAATAGGTGATTCAATTTCAGGTTTTGATGAACGAGTTTTTTTCAGTTTCATTTTTCAGATTCATTATCCAATGACGATTCTTATTTTTATAGATCACATTATATGCAACTAACATGCTAACATGAGGAGAGTTCTCAGGCCCGAGGAGTGATATCAAATCTTTTCAACCTGTGCCCTGATGCTAAGACTGCAACTGTAGTCGCTACAGAGAATATAGAAAAGGTGATACAAGGATTAGGACTTCAGCACAAGAGAGCAAAGATGATCCAGCAATTATCTCAAGAGTATTTGGGACAAAATTGGACTCATGTGACCCAACTTCATGGCGTTGGCAAGTGAGTGTCAGTAAAGTTGTTTAATTGATTAATTTTTCTCTTCAAAACTTGTTGTCATTTATCCAAAATTTACACAAGAAAATTAGCTAATTACAGGATATGTAGAATGTTATGGTTTTAAACTCTATTGTGTTTTGCCAAATTATAAACCATATAATTAAGAAGCAGATGTGCTAGTTGCATTTTATACTTATGTTTCCTTGAAATTAAATATAGAGAAGCTCTTCAATATTATTTATGAAATACAATGCTTACCAATAGCTCTTCTTGTCATTCATTAGATAACACTCCTATACAATAATATAAAGCCTCAATCCCAAATTACAACAAAGCCTCAATTTCAAATTAGTTGGAGTCAGCTACATGGATCATTCCCCAGAGAACACCTCTATGGCATTTTAAATATGAAGTCATGAATAGCTTATACATAAAACCATTATAAACCAACCCAAATGACCATTATAAAGCTTTGATATTGTTTTTCTTTTAAGAACATATCAGATATGATTTATTTACTTAAAATTACCAGAAATAATTTCATAAGAACAAAGGCTAAGAGTTATTTATGTAATGCCCAATAGTTGATATAAATAAAGTGCAAATCTATAAGCCATACACACGTAACACACACAAACACACTCACATATTAGAGGAATCAATCGTTAGCCTAAGTACAATCAAATATAAAAATGAACCAAAACTAGTGTTAACTTTCAAAAAAGATCATCTAAGACGGAAAATAAAGTGAAAAGGTGAAACTTGTCTACAAAAGAAGTCGTACAAAACTAAAAAAATAAAGTATTGAATGTTAATGTAGGGAAATAGATCTACATTTGATTAAGTTTCCTTCCCGTTTTCAAAAAAAAGAAAAAGAAAAAAAAAATCCTTGAATCACCACAAAACCCATAATCAAATACAACAACAACATAGCCTCAATCCCAAAAGTTGAGGTCGGCTACGTGGATCAAATTCTTCCATTGTGCTCAATTTAGTGCAATTGATGGTGAACTTTCCAAACTATTTAAATCTCTCCTAATTAATGCGTTACAAGTAAGTTTCGATCTACCCCTACCTTGTCGAATTTCTTCAGTTTCTATTAAATTGAGTTTTCTAGTGGAACATTTGTAGGCCATCTTTGGAGGTGTCCAAACCATCGCAACCAACTTCTCGAATCTTTGTGTCAATTGGTGCCACTCCTTTTTTTTTTGAATTTTTGTATTTCTTATTCTATCTTGATGAGTTTTACCCAGTGTTATTGAGGCGCGCCTTGAGGAGAGGCGCAACCTTTGCGCCGCAACAACATTAATGTGATGATACTTCAACAAGGCTTATTGAGTTGCATTCCTCACTGCGCTTAGGAGCAGCTCTAAGGCACGCGTCTCTTGCACATGGCCCATAACGTCACTTTTATTTGCTTTTTTTTTTTTGGGTTTTTTTATGTTAATTCAGTTTTGGAAACCATGGATTTACCTTATTGGATAAAAATTTAAAAGAAAAAGAAACTAAGAAAGAGGGAGAAATTTGATTAAAAAATTTCCATAAAAACCTACTTGAAGAGAAGATGAAAAGTTTGCATAAAGAAGAAGGTAAAAAAAGGGTGGGATGGTTTCAAAATCCACGAAAGAAGGAAAATTTGCATAAAGAAAAAAGAAACAACAATAAAGCCTCAATCCCAAAGAAGAAAGGATGAACAAGGAAAGAAAATTACTTATCACAATGATATGCTATTGCCATGATTTTCTTTTTCCTTTCATAATGTTCTTATTATTTTATTTTTACTTAACGTTGATACTCTAATTTTTCATGTTTGTAGGTCTATTTTTCTCATAAATTTTTAGCAATTCATAAAGTTGACAAGATGCGCCAAAGCATCTCTGATGAGATGGCAGAGTTGTCGCTTGCCGAAAGGCAAGGTTTGGGAAGGTCGTGAGTTCGACTCCCACTTTAGTTAAAAAAAACTTTGATAAGATGCAATATTTTATATAAAATTTGCATAATTTGTTTCTATTATATATTAATAATTAAGTACAATTGGCTTCATTCATGTGTGCCTTGCGCCTTGCGCCTTTTAGGCAACCATCGCCTCAAATGTGCCTCTCACCATCGATAACACTGGTTTTACTACACATCCAACTAAGCATCATCATTTCCGCTACTTTCATTTTATTTACTTGTTGTTTCTTTTCCGCCCGACATTTACTTTCATAGAGCATAGTTGGCATAATTGCGGTCCTATAAAATTTTCGTTTTAACTTGGTAAAAATATTTCAATCACACATCATTGGCGTGACACTCCATTTCTTCCACCCCACTTGAATTCTATGATGACATCATTCTCAATATTACAATCATTTTGTATGATTGATCCTAGATATTTAAAGTGGTTCACCTTAGGAATTTCTACTTCCCTTAATTTTACCACTCCATTATCTTGATGTCTAGTATTTCTAAACCCACAATGCATGTATTCGGTTTTCGTCCTACTCGACTCATTCAAAGTCTTAATTTTCTATTCACTCCATCTCTTGTTTCGTCCATTAGAACAATATTATCTGCAATTAACATACACCATGGTATATACTCTTAAATATGCCTAGCTAATTTATCCATAACTAAAGTAAAGAGATATGAGCTTAAAGCCGATCCTTGATCGATGTAGTCCTATTGTATAGGAAATTATTTTCAACCCTTAAATCATTTTGCCTTTATGTTCGCAAGAAGGCATAAGTCTAAACAAGTATTCCCATTTTCTTCTATTAAACGGTAATCTGTGATTTCACCAACCACATGTTCTATAGAGTGATTTCCAAAGTTACGTATTTTTTTTACTTTTTGTTTATTTTTATTACAAAGTAACATAATTTAATATTTTAAGTTGGCTCATTAACATAATGCTCGAGTGCTAAGCAATTTTTCAAGCCTTAGGCACTTTAGGCAGCCCACCGCAAGTTGTGGGGTCATAAAATGAATATTAAAAAAAATAAGGAGGTCTTTTTAATAACCAAAAGTTTTTAATAAAAGCGCAAAGGCAAGCCCAAACCCTCATTCCCCCAACTCTTTACCACTCCTCTCCAACTCCGACAACACCTTTTTGGTAACTCTCCTCCTCTCTCCCCCTCCCTCCCTCCCTCTCTCCCCCTCCCTCCATCCCTCTCTCCCTCCAACCCTCCATGTTGCTCGAATTCCTCTCCATGTTGCTTGATTGTTCTCCGTGGAGAACAACCCTTATTCAGGCTATTTATTTCTTAAAATTATATTTTATTTCATTATTTTGAAAGTACATATTTTTTATTTAAAAATGTAAATGAAAATGTGTGGAAAAATGTGGAGGAGAAAATACGTTGATGAAAATGTGTAGGTGATAAATATGACCATTACTGTTGAGGGGTCTCTTAATAAATTAAATTATTTCTTAGGGAGGTTTGAGTACAATTATTATTTTTTTTAGTAAGCATAGAAAGCTGGTATTAAGTTAAAGTTTCGGAAATAAATACGAAGAGATGGCTATGAAGGAAATTTCTCCATTGAATTTTAACCCTTCAATACCTTTAAAGTCAAAGAAACAAGTATCAAATATCGAAACAAACACAACTATTTATATAACTAGGATTATTTGTTAAAAATTGTGGGCAGTATCTGATTAAAAGTAAAGCATGTGAATAGCAAAAAAGATATTGCAGAGCACAACTTCAAACCAAATAAAAAGCGAAAAGGAATAAACTTTCCACCATGTTTCGCTGTCACTGGGTGTTTTAGATTCTTGGTTCGGAAATCAATTGCAATAAATTTAGCACAATAGAAGAGTTTGATCCATGTAGCTGACCCCAATTAATTTGGGACTAAAGCTATGTTGTTGTTGATTAAACCAACGATAGACCTAGGTACCATCAATTTGCAAAACAGCGGAAGGCTTGAATGTACAGTTGCTGTTTCATACAACTGTAATCAAACATCAACTTAAATGACATTATATAGGAGAAAGATCAACACAAAAATGAATGTCATCTCATGTATATGCAAGTTGAAAAAAGTGTAACAGTATTACAGTTTATTACTTTTATTTTTTTGTAGCGTGATCAATGTGCTCTTACTTTCTCCTTTGTCAACAGGTATGCAGCTGATGCATATGCAATATTCTGTACAGGGAAATGGGAGAGACTCAAACCTACAGATCATATGCTGAATAAGTACTGGGATTATCTAAGCATAAGGGCGGCTAATCATATTCGGATTCCACATTAGGTTGTTTTTGTTGGAACAACATCAATGGGTAACACCTTAAAGAGTCCCTGAAGAACTACTGCTTTTTTAATTTTGCTAATCAAGAGTTGAAATTGTTTATTGTTAGAATGGTGGTTAGGTTCAGTCCCTTGGCCCTTTTTTGTTGTTTTGAAGAACAATTGCTGAACGTGGAAGCACTAAATTTACAAAAATGAGTACTTAATATTTAGTCAAAGTTCCTCATCTTTCCATATCTACAAAACTCTACCTAAAACCGCGTTAAGTACATGCATTGTTCATTGCTGCTGACAGGTACACTTGGTTTCCTGATTCTGCCAACTTTGCCATCTTTGCTGTAGGATGAAGACCAGGGGCAACATGGTTTAAAAAAATGGTAAACTTGCGTGAGTTTCTCAAGCCTGTAGCAAACGATACTATTTCAAGTATCGGTTGACCTTAGGTTGGATTTACCCATTTAAGATTGGTTAATCTGATGTTCACTTCGTATTCAGATTACTCAATACATAGTATTGACGAATTTTCTAAGTGACCCTTTTGGGCTCACTAATTAATCCGGATGTGCTCGTATAAGGGTGTGATAAAATTACCAGTAAAGCACTCAACTAAGTCGAGTGTTAATCGAGTCAAGCGAACAAGTGGCCAAATTGAGATTAATAACTTAATCTACATGCATATTGAAGCATTATTTTGAAGCATTAGAGCATTTTTAATAATAAATGTGGATTGCGGACGTGGATTCTCAATGCAAAGAGGATGTTCATTCCATGTGGCTCAAATTGATATTGAACTTCAAAATAAGTCCCCAATAATAGATGTGAATTTATGCCTCAATTGATGAGGTGGCATTTTTTTTGTAATTTTATTAATTAAAATATGAATAAAAGTGTAAATAGAATAAGTAAATATTTTTTTAAAAATTTATTATCCAACATGGTTGTCAATTTGAACCTCAAGAAGTCGCGTTGAATGACCTTCAAAATAGATAATGTCTATCTACGTTATCTCGACATTCAAAATGCACATTTCATTGGAGAGTTTTTATCACTATAATGTCTTTTTTTGTCCTAGGTGGCACACATTGACATCCAATCCACATTCTCATTTGGAGAAGCTCTTATGGAGGAATAATCCACATACATATTTTCATAAGATCAATACACCAAAAAAGTAAATAATGCAAAACAGTAAACAAAAATGAATGTGCCAAATCACAACACCAAGATTTTGTTTACGCAGTTCAAACCTCCCGTACTACGTATGCGGGGCTTCGCCCAGGTGTAAGATCCACTAAGAAAAGTGACATACATATTTACACAAAGTCCCTAACCAGTGACCCCTCATTTAGCTAGTGATCTCTCACCGAACTTTTTTGCACTCCTCACTTTTCTTACTATGAACCTACATTATTACCCAAGATCCCCTTGGTACCCGAGATCCTCTCGGTTTACAAGTCAACTCCCCTTGACAGGTTTGTGAAAAGAAAAAAAAATCGAACTAGTGTTTGTTTATCTCAAGATCGACTTTTGGTCTCCAATGAAAGGACTATTTGCGATTCTTGATCATACAATTTATAGGGAAAACACAATAAAAGATTCTTGAAACTTTTCATACTGCGTCTTCAATCAATGAGTTGGCATATCTTCCATTTCCTTCATTCTTCATTTCGTGCAAGGAAAGATTGTAAAATCTCAGAGTTGGTTATCGTGACGGCCCCAAATCCCGAGGTCGCCACGTGGGGAGGCGCGGCCCCGCAGTCTTGTCAGAACATTGATCCACTGGGTCCCTCGCGCCACTAACGTCATTTTCTACTCGATATACATATCATACTCATTTCGTTGATCGGTTTAGTTAGACAAGTAAATCATTTGTAATAAATAAAACAGCAGAAGTCTTAAATTTTAAAGTAAGAAAAACAATTAAAATTTATCATCACATAAGCATCATTGTAAGAGCAACACCTATTGTGGAAAACCCGGAAAGGTACTCTGTATATAGGCGACAATACTAAGCAGTAATATATACAAGTACAGTGTCTATTCAGTCTCCCATTTCCCAAAAGTAAAGCAAAATATCAAAATCAAACGTACTAGTAGGTCCTCGACCACGGGCAGTCAGATAAAGTCGCCCAAAATCCCCTTGCCCTTACTAGCACTAGGATCTGCACTCGACCATCACGAAAAGCAAGATGGAGAGTACGGTTAGTAAGATTCCAATGAAGTACACCGATCATTTATAAGAATTTAAACTGATACACATAAACATGTCAAATAATCATGTAGAAACTAAACAGGCAACTGTGCTAAGATCATCACATGAATAAATAACACGAGAGAAACAAAGTGTGTACTCGTCTCGGTCAAACTAAACTGTACTTCGGACCCCCCAGGATCCTTTCGGTGGGTGCCCCCACTTCCTTTCACCTGGTTCCTCGCGGGGCTTGCCCGACACGTGCACCCTTACAACTCGGGTTGCAATTCACCGAATGCCTGATCACACGTGCTACAGCAAAGTGTGCCATAAGTACACAACGAACATCAGGTGGGAGTAACTCGACCACCAACCCAAATGTATCACGGAATAGAGTACAATAACAAGGAATTGGAAATCAACGATGGAAAAGTAAACCCTCGGTGACTTTCAGATGAAATCTTACGTACCTAAAAAACGCACTCCAAAGTCTCACTCACGTCTCGAGATACATGCCCGACTCCCGATTGTAGTCTCCTAAGTTCCTAGTGTCCCATTAAACCATTTTAACTAGTTTAGAGCCAAATTAAGTGAATTTATAATGTGTGGCCAAATTATGAAAATTTTCATTTCAAAAAGTTTTTGTTTGACACCCTTTTCGAGTTATACCGGGGTGCAACGTCCGAAAAATTCTCGAATACCATTTTTCTACCTTTTTCTAATTTTTTTATAATTTTTCCTGATTTTTCCATAATTTTCTACATATTTTTCTTATTTTTTTTGTAATTTATTAAATTTTAAATTACTTTTTTTTTTAAAAAATTATATTTTAATATTTATATTATTTAAAGTAGATGGGTGGGTCCCTGGACCAGGTTTGACCCGGTCTAACCGGGTCGACCAGACTCGGTTTGGGCCCACCCGGGTCGGGTCCAGTTGGGCCCGGCCTGACCCAACCGAGTTGGGCCCGGACCAGCCCAAGGGCCCAAGGGCCGCACGCACGCACCGCATGCATGCATCCCTCCTCGACCCCATCTTCTTCTTCTTCCCAAAGACGTTCTCTGGTTCTTTTTTTTTTTTTTTTTCCATTGTGGTTTGGATTGGGGTTACTCTCCACCCCAACCCCCAGTGGACTCGATGACAGGGGGAGACACCCCTGCCATCCCCACCGTGATTGGTTCGGCCTTCATGGCCGAACCCCCTCGTGGCCACCGTGGCCGACTCACCGAAAACAACCACAAGAGCAATGACTTACCTCTTTCCCAGCTTTCCGCGTTCTCTTCTTTCCTTCCCGCTTCCTCCTTCTCCTCCTCCTCCTCTTCTTTGTTTCTTCTTCTTCCTCTCACTGCCGGGTGTGTGTGTTGTGTATGTATGGGTTTGTGAGTGTGAGAGAGAGAGTGACGTGAGGGAGACTTCAAAAATGATGGAGTGTGGGATGGAGTGTGAATGGGTTAAGCTTGTTGACTTGACCAATCTTCTATTTTTTGTGTTTTAGTTTTCCCAACTTAGTGAACCCGCAATTCGCTCCTCAGTAGCCGTCTCGACACGTTTCTCGAGGCGAACACCCGTTACATTATCTCGCTCGATTCAATGAGTTAAATACACACACACGATGTTAAGCGAATAACTCGATATACAGCATCACAAATAGGCGAACAATCACATAAAATAACTATTTACTTAGTCAGGTGTGCCCTGAGCTATCTGCGACATCCACGTGGATCTGAGTTGTCGTCCAAGTCTGAAAATAATTAATAATAACGACGTAATTAAAATTCGGGCCGTTACAACTCTTCTCAACTAGAAAATAAATTTCGTCCCGAAATTTTAAATAACTCGAAGTTTCGTACCATGGAATAATTGAGGGTAACGCTCCCGCATAGTAGATTCTAGCTCCCAAGTGAGTCCTTCTGTACCATGATGCTGGCAACGAACCAACACTTTAGGGATCCCCCTGTTCCTAAGAGTCTGAATTGCGCGATCCACAATTGCTATTGGTCGCTCCTCATATGTTACATCAGGCCGAACCTCGATCTGTCTCTAGTCAACTATTCGGTCTCGGTCCTGACCCAGCTAGTCTTAACATTGAGATGTGAAACGTAGGATGAACCCCAGCCAACTCTGCTGGCAAGTCCAATCTGTAAGCCACACTGCCAACTCGTGCTGCGACTCTGAACGGTCCTATGTATCTCGGCGCCAATTTCCCTTTAATTCCAAATCTCTGCTGGCCCTTCCATGGGGAAACCTTTAGATAAACCATGTCGCCCTCTTCATAACTCAGACCCTCGTGATACTTATCCGCATATTTCTTCTGTCTGTCATGTGATGCCCGAAGTCTCTGTCGAATCTGCCTAATCTTCTCTGTGTGATCAACAACTATCTCTGGCCCAATCGTTGCTGTATCCTCAGGCGCTGCCCAACACGCAGGTGATCTGTAGGGCCTGCCATACAGCGCCTTAAACGGAGGCATCCCGATACTCGCCTGATAACTGTTATTGTAAGCAAACTCACATAGCGGTAAATAATCCTCCCACGAACCTCCAAACTGCAAAATACAAGCCTTGAGTATATCTTCCAGAATCCGTATCAGTCTCTCAGACTGTCTGTCTGTCTGAGGATGGTAAGTTGTACTAAATTGCAACCTGGTGCCAAACTGCTCCTGCATCGCCTCCCAGAATTTCGAAGTCAACCTAGGATCTCGGTCAGATACAATAGAGACTGACACCCCATGCAATCTAACGATCTCCCTCTCGAAAATAATGCTCAGCTGTGGGAACGAATATCTCACAAAAATAGGAATGAAATGCGCCGATTTCGTTAGTCTGTCGATCACAACCCAAACCGCATCGTGTCTCCTTGTAGTATGCGGTAACCCACTGACAAAATCCATAGTGACGTGCTCCCATTTCCACTGTGGAATTGGTAGTGGCTGTAGTAAACCGCCTAGTCTTCTGTGCTTAACCTTAACTTGCTGGTAGATATGACAACTCTTGACGTACTCGCTAACGTCAGCCTTCATCCCTGGCCACCAGAACAATCTCCTCAAATCATGATACATCCTGGTTCGACCAGGAAGAACCGTGTAGCGAGACATGTGTGCGTCCTCCAAAATTCCGTCTCGTATCTCCGGAGCTGCAGGTATCCACAACCTCCCCCGGTGTCTCAAACATTGATCTGTCGACTCTGCCCAATCCGTACACTCCGGATCCCGAGCCATACCACTGAATCGCTCATAGAGCCCATCAGTCCTTTGACACTCGACAACTCGTTCAATAGATACCATCGAAACTCTCATCTGACAACAAATGTGTGGCTCGGTCATAGTAAAAACATCGGTCAGACGCATAACTGACGCGGCCTGTAATAAGCCATGCTCGTGTGTCATATGTCGCACTACCGTCTGACTGTCAATACCACTCCTGCTCAATGCGTCAGCTACGACGTTCGCTTTCCCTGGGTGATACTCAATAGTGAACTCGTAGTCTTTCAGTAACTCAAGCCATCTCCTCTGACGCATGTTTAGATCTCTCTGAGTGAAAATTTATTTCAGACTCTGATGATCAGTGTAGAGTACGAACCGCTCTCCATAGAGATAATGTCTCCAAGCCTTCAGTGCAAAAACGACTACTGCAAGCTCCAAGTCATGCACTGGATAGTTAACCTTGTGGGGTCTCAATCGTCGGGGCAAGTAAGCTACTGGTCTACCCTCCTGCATCAAAACACATCCCAGTCCAATGCCCGATGCATCCGTATACACTGATAAACTCTTGCCCGGCTCTGACAATGTCAACACTCGCGCGGAAGTCAATCTCCTCTTCAACTCACAAAAAGCTTGCTCACACTCCTCGGACCAATCAAATCTGACATCCTTCTTAGTCAGTCTAGTCATTGGTGCTGCAATCGAGGAAAAGCCCGGTACGAAGTGACGGTAGTACCCTGCTAGTCCCAAGAAACTCTGAATATCAGAAGCAGACTCGAGCGTCCTCCAGTCAATAATTGCCCGAATCTTCTTTGAATCCACAAAGATACCCTGATCACTAATGACGTGTCCCAAAAATCTTACTGCACTCAGCCATAAATCACACTTGCTAAATTTTGCGTACAGTCTCTGCTCTCTCAATGTCGTCAAAACCGCTCTGAGATGACTCGCATGCTCCTTACGAGTCTTGCTGTAAATCAAGATGTCATCAATAAAGACGATGAGATATCTATCCAAGTATGGTCTCAAAACCCTATGCATCAAGTCCATGAAGATCGCCGGGGCATTAGTCAACCCAAAAGGCATAACTGTAAACTCAAACAACCCATATCTTGTACTGAAAGCTATCTTCTTGACCTCCTTTTCTCGAATCCTCAACTGATGATAGCCTGAACGCAGATCAATTTTCGATAAGAACTTGGCGCCAGTCAAACGATCGAAAAGATCGTCAATCCTGGGGAGTGGGTAACGGTTCTTAACTGTCACCTGACTCAACTTTCGGTAGTCTATGCACATCCTCATTGAACCATCCTTCTTCTTCACAAATAATACAGGAGCTCCCCAAGGTGACATGCTAGGGTGAATGAAGCCCTTCTCCAGTAAGTCATCCGATTGCCTCATGACCTCCTCATGCTCTGACGGTGACATCCGGTAAGGTTTGCTAGCGATCGGTTGAGTACCTGGTATCAGCTCAATGATGAACTCAATCGCTCTTGGCGATGGCAATCTCGGTAAATCATATGGAAATACGTCGTAAGAGTCTTGGACTACTGGAACATCTTAAATCCTGACTTCGGTCCTAACCTCTGGCTCGACTATTGCTGCAAATGCCTCCATCTCTTGAGTCGTAGCTAGTCGGCCTCTAGTAATGGGTAGTGCGGTAGCGACTCCGGTAAATGTAAACTCTGGAATCCCCGAAACTTGAAACGTGACGGTCTTATGGAAACAATCAAGCTGCGCATGATATGCCGCCAACCAGTCCATCCCTAAAAGTGTGTCAAACTCGAGATACTCTACGACACGTAAGTCTATCGGCAATTGATGTCCCTCTACCTCTATCGTGCAGTCTCGACATATCCCTGTTAGGGTATATCTTATCCCCAGCGGCCGTACTGAGGACAAGGTGTGTGTCTAGCGTCTGTGATGCTAACCCTAACTCTCCTACCATGCGTTCGGAAATAAATGATGATGCACTACCAGAATATATCATAAAATGCATCGGTCTTCCCATAATAGATAACGTACCCTCGACGAGCTGTCTGGTCGCATCTCGATCTGGCTGCGCGACTGCATGTGCTTTCTCCCTGGCCTGACCCTGCTGGGCTCCTGGTAATGTCGGTGGTGTCCTACAATCAGCTTTCGGGTGCCCTTTATGACCACAACGATGACATCGACGTCTCTCCTGCCAAGCCCCGAATCTCTGACCCTGACCCTGGTATCTCTGACCCCTGTCACGGCCTCCTTGATCCCTATCCTGAAGGTACTGTTGTGGCTGATGTCGCTGCTGCTCTGTGGGTGCAGGTGCTAACGCATGCGTCCGCTGCCTATCCTCGTACTGAAACCGGCTATCCCGGTGATCAACCTTAGGGTCCCTATCTCGTCGATCATCTCGGCGACCTCTATCAAGCTGATCTCCCTGTCTCTTCGGTCTTTGATCTGACCGAGAACTCTGACCCGCCTGTACTGCGGTGCCTGTCGTACGTCTGCCATTTCTCTCCAAGAGTAGTATCTCATAAGATAATGCTCGATCATACACCTCCTGAAGAGTAGTAGCACCTGTCGAGACTATTGCGTCAGCAATCCGCTCATCAACACCAAGTACGGAATAGTAAATCTGAAGCGTCTCGGTGCCCGCTACATCCATCGAGAACCGTAATAAGTATTGGTACCGCTCCATGTATGCATTAATGAGTGGTTACCCTGTCGTAGGGCCAGAAAATCCTCCCTCAATCTCAGCCTCACCTACATGGGGATGAACTCGTCATAGAACAACTCTCGAAACTCCGCCCATGTCGCTGGCTCCGGGTGGATATCCAGATAAGTCATCCACCAAACCGCTGCATTACCTCTCAGACACGCTCCGGATAAACGTGCCTATATGCTGTCATCATTCCGCATCAGCTTATGGAAACGCTCATGCGAAACTATCCACTTCCCTGCTGCCTCAGGGTCTCCACCTCCGTAGATGTATCCCGGTTGAAACTTCATAAAATCTCTAACAAGCTTCGCCTCCTTTGCAAGACGAATGCGAAAGTAGCAGGAACTGTAGTAGCTGTCGGCTGCTCGGTAGTCATTGGTAGGGGCGCAAGAGTCGAAGTCTCTAACGATATCACAATAGCTGGCGAGACTCCCTTAGCCCGTGTCTCTGAAAGTGGTGTATCAGTAGGCATTTGTGATGTTATAGGGGCGACGGGTGTCTGTACCGTAGGTGCAACCAAAACTGTGGGAGCTAGTGTTGCTGCCGTGGCGGCTGTCGCAGCCTGAGCCCTAAGTAGCTGGAGGATCTCTGTCAGCTGGGCATCGTGTGCGGCGAGTCGATCCTCGATATTCTGAGTCGACACGGTAGTAGTCGCGGTGTCCCTAGTAGGATCACTAGTCTATCCTACCTCAGGCTGTGTCGAGGATCGTGATCTGTATCGAAAACACATGTGTCGGATCAGCCTCGGTATATATACGTTTAATATATCATTTACAATAAAACATAACACGTGTATAAACCCTAAATCTACCCGCCTCACCATCGCTTCCCAACTAGAGTTCTAAGGCAAATACATCGGGTTTCCACATCTAAATTTTTAAATTTTTAAGTCTTATGCTCTTTCATTTAATTTACCGAGGTTCTTCGAACTCTGTCTCTGATACCACCTGTGACGGCCCCAAATCCCAAGGTCGCCACATGGGGAGGCGCGACCCGCGGTCTTGTCAGAACATTGATCCACTGGGTCCCACGCGCCTCCAACGTCATTTTCTACTCGATATACGTGTCATACTCATTTCGTTAATCGGTTTACTTAGACAAGTAAATCATTTGTAATATTTATAACAGCGGAATTCTTAAATTTAAAGTAAGAAAAACAATTAAAATTTATCATCACATAAGCATCATTGTAAGAGCAACACCTATTGTGGAAAACCCGGAAAAAGGTATATAGGCGACAATACTAAGCAATAATATATACAAGTACAGTGTCTATTCAGTCTCCCATTTCCCAAAAGTAAAGCAAAATATCAAAATCAAACGTACTAGTAGGTCCTCGACCGCGGGCAGTCAGATAAAGTCGCCCAAAATCCCCTTGCCCTTACTAGCACTAGGATCTGGACTCCACCATCATAAAAAGCAAGATGGAGAGTACAGTTAGTAAGATTCCAACGAAGTACACCGAGCATTTATAAGAATTTAAATAGATACATATAAACATGTCAAATAATCATGCAGAAACTAAACAGGCAACTGTGCTAAGATCATCACATGAATAAATAACACGAGAGAAACAAAGTGTGTACTCGTCCCGGTCAGACTAAACTGTACTTCGGACCCCCAGGATCCTTTCCGTGGGTGCCCCCACTTCCTTTCACCTGGTTCCTCGCGGGGCTTGCCCGACTCGTGCACCCTTACAACTCGGGTTGCAATTCACCGAATGCCTGATCACACGTGCTACAGCATAGTGTGCCATAAGTACACAACGAATATAGGGTGGGAGTAACTCGACCACCAACCCAAATGTATCACGGAATAGAGTACAATAATAAGGAATAGGAAATCAACGATGGAAAAGTAAACCCTTATTGACTTTCAGATGAAATCTTACGTACCTAAAAAACGCACTCCAAAGTCTCACTCACATCTCGAGATACATGCCCGACTCCCGATTGTGGTCTCCTAAGTTTCTGGTGTCCCATTAAACCATTTTAACTAGTTTAGAGTCAAATTAAGTGAATTTATAATGTGTGGCCAAATTACGAAAATTCTCATTTCAAAAAGTTTTGGTTTGACACCCTTTTCGAGTTATACCGGGGTGTCAACGGCCGAAAAATTCTCGAATACCATTTTTCTACCTTTTTCTCATTTTTTTTTATAATTTTTTCCTTATTTTTATGGATTTTTCATAATTTTCTACTTATTTTTCCTATTTTTCTGTAATTTATTAAATTTAAAATTACTTTTTTTAAAAAAATTATATTTTAATATTTATATTATTTAAAGTAGATGGGTAAGTCCCTGGACCGGGTCGGCACGACCAGGTAAAAACGGGTCGACCTGACCCGGTTTGGGCCCACTCGGGTCGGGTCCAGTTGGGCCCGGCCCGACCCAACCGTGTTGGGCCTTGACCGGCGCAAGGGCCCAGGGGCCGCACGCACGCATCGAGTGCGTGCGCCCCTCCCCCACCCCATATTCTTCTTCTTCCCAGAGACGTTCTCTGGTTTTTTTTTTCCATTGTGGTTTAGGTTGGGGTTACTCTCCACCCCAACCCCCGATGGACTCGATGGCAAGGGGAGACACCCCTGCCATCCCCACCGTGACTGGTTCGGCCTTCATGGCTAAACCCCCTCGTGGCCACCTTGGCCGACTCACCAAAAATAACCACAAGAGCAATGACTTACCTCCTTCCCAGCTTTCTGCGTTCTCTTCTCTCCTTCCCGCTTCATCCTCCTCCTCCTCCTCCTCCTCCTCCTATTTGTTTCTTCTTCTTCCTCTCATTGCCGGGTGTGTGTTGTGTATGTATGGGTTTGTGAGTGTGAGAGAGAGAGTGACGTGATGGATAGAAGGAGTGGCGTGATGGAGACTTCGTAAATGATGATGGAGTGTGGGATGGAGTGTGAATGCGTTAAGCTAGTTGACTTGACCAATCTTTTTTTTTTCTTCGTGTTTTAGTTTTCCCAACTTAGTGAACCCGCAGTTCGCTCCTCAGTACCCGTCTCGACACGTTTCTCGAGGTGAACACCCGTTACACTATCTCGCTCGATTCAATGATATAAATACACACATGCGATGTTAAGCGAATAACTCGATATGCAACATCGCAAATAGGCAAACAATCACATAAAATCACTATTTACCTAGTCAGGTGTGCCCTGACCTATCTGCGGCATCCACGTGGATCTGAGCTGTCGTCCAAGTCGAAAATAATTAATAATAACGGCGTAATTAAAATTTGGGTCGTTACGGTTATAATGGGGAATATATTCGAAGATATCTCTGCTGTATATTTTGTTCGTTGGACAATATTCTCATATCCGTCAAATATCATGTATATCTGTCAAATATTCTGGTTGTGCCCAAAAACTCTTGTGGGCATAGAATAAACAAACACAATTCTGCATAGCTAACCTACGATTTATAGTTGCTCACATTATTGATGGGGCATGTGCCCTAGGTCAATCCATTAACTGTCTTTATGAATACTTTTAGTTAATAAAATAGAGGATTTCATTTGCTGTTTATTATAATTAATTTGCATGTTTACATTATAATAAGATCCATGGGTATTTACATAAATATCCTAAATGTCCCTAGTCGATCATTATACTGGGAACTATAATGAATTAAGACTAGTGTGAGTCTTGATTGATGATCATATGATGATTATACGTATAGGGATACGAATCAAGATCACGAGTACTTGTTAGGGAACAAAGTACTGGACCGACCGACTATGAGAACATCACATGGATTAAGTCATAGTTGTTTCTCATGATAGGTATATATTCCAGTCCTCTTACTTGAGATTACCAGAGACTTCAACAATAGGAACACAGTGATTTGACACAATCAAACGTTGTCTTTAACCGGACGATTATAAAGGTTGTGATTGGTTACTGTGTGAGCAATGTGATGAAGTTGTGTAATCAAGATAGAATTTGTCCCTCTCACATAAAAAGAGATATCTAGTGGATCCCTCGATGTGTTAGACTGTTAAAAGGCCTAGTCTAAATGAATTGATATTGATCAATGTCACTTGGATGTTTTCAGTCTACCTAGAGATCGAGACTAGTACGATTGAACATGTTGGATGACAATTCCATCCCTTATGTTTGATCAAAAGGATATCGTGTGACAAAAGGATGTTATATACTCTATTGATTAGGTTGTATCGATTTGATATTCGTACAACTTGGGTAGTCATAATGTCTTGCTAGAGACTGCTTATGACTTGTATACCAAAATGTGTTTTGGTACACTGCCAACGTTGTATGAGCCTATTGGGTCGCACACTAAGAATGGTTTTGCGAGATTTTAAGATGATTCAGAAAAATGAATTTTTATGTAATAAAATTCATGACAGAAACGTCCTCGTGGTGTATTAAACTTATACTTCTTTAAGTAGGGGTATATGTGTAATTTACTTAACCGTCTATATACAAGGGTTGTATAAATAGACGCTTTAAGTTAGAATACAAATACGAAAGATCAAAAAGGCCGAAACTCTATTTTCGTTTTAGAAACGACTTAGGGTTTTGGTATGCTCTAGATCGTTTTGGAGAGAAACGAAAAGATTTGGTATTCTCTCGAAGCTAGCACTTCGAATCTCGGCCGCCGTTCGTGTGTGGACTACTAGTAGAGGGCGTTCGTCGTTGGCAGCGCCTTAGAGATCGATCAACCTTCAGAAAGGTATATTGCGACTGAGGTATGATTAAGTTTTCATGGTTTAAACGTTTTTAATGGAATTAGATTCGGATCCTGTTGGGGTTTTTGTGAAAATTGTTTTGTAATTTCCGCTGCGTATGATATCTACTTACTTACCATATCAAGGGTGTGTATAGCAATCTTAAATCTTACCTTAACAATCTCCCCCTTTGTTATTTATTTGTCATATCCAAAAGAGATACAATGTCATCATCCTAAACATAAATATAAGCATGCATATAGAAATATATCAAGTGTTGCAACACAAAGTTAGTATCATACAAGATAAATACGACAACGCAATGATCATGTATAGTATAATAGTAGAATTCCGCAACAAAAGGATTAATATTAATAACAAAAAGTTACATAAATAAATAAACATAGGATGTAAAGTAATTGCTCCCCCTAAAACTAAGCTATTATCCCCATTTTGTAACAAAAAACTGACAAACAAACTTCGGGGAGAACACTAAGCAAGAAAAAAAACTCCTCATTCATTCTTACAATATCTTTTAATTTAAAAACAATGACACACTAACCCGCATGAGACACAAAAGCATCGAATCTCCCCCTTTTGTGATAAAAATGACTACACGAAAGAGGGCACACCAACAACTGATCGAAACATGAAATGAGGAAAATAAAAAACAACCCATACTTTAGATAACTATCGTATTAAAAGCTACAAACCTAGCATGAGATAGTACCAAAACAATAAGGGAGAAAGTAAATGAAGTCTTGTACTTACACTTACTCCCCAAGAGTTTATCATTACCTCCAACAAATATCTGTCAAATTGAGCATACAAACCTAAACCATGTTGAATAATAATCATCATAAAAACGTTGTGAACAAAAGCTGTGGTTATAGGTGATGTAGCTGCAATTTAAGAAACTGTAGATACAATCTCTATAAATATATGAGTTGTGGGCAGAGATGCAAGCTGACTATGTTTGTGGCCACATAATTAATAACAATTTGAGGAAGTTCATCATCATCTCCATTTTTTTTTGTCAAACTTTCCAACTTGTTCCCTGTCATTCAACAAAAAAAATGTTGCAAAAAAGGAAATAATTGAGACTTAACGTTATACCTTTCCATATAGGGCCAACGTCATTGGACTTGTGTAGCATTTGGGGCCTGTGAATAATGGTGGTTTCATAGTGGATACTCTTTTCGGCTAATCTTGTAACTATCTCGATTCTGATTAGGGTATCGTTCAGCTAGAAACCCTAATTAAGCCCCGTATACACCACTTAGACTTAACTAGGGTTTCAGGCCGAACGATGCCCTAATAAGGATCAGAGGCATTACAGTTGGTATCAAAGCTAAAGTTTATCACTTTTGAATTAAATGGTAACTCTGATACATTTTAGTGTTCAAGTATGGTTCAGAGCCTCTCTTCAAGACTTAGAGTCTAAGTTTAGAGACTTAGAGTGTAAATTTGGGCTACGAAGTAAACTTAGAACTTGATAAATGGCTTATCGATGGTTTTGGGGAAATCGGTCAATATAAAGATAAAATCCATGACGTTGTAGTATTTCTTAGTTTGTATACTATCTATCTTGATAGATATTATATTGTACTTTCTTTACGATAATCCTGACAGTCTTATTTCTCGTCATGTTTTTCAAAATACGATGAGTACTAATGAAGAAGATTTAAATAGACCTGGATCTTAAGATGAACAAAAAGTAGAAAGACGGCGGAAAATAAAAATAGAACAACAAATGATAGATTTGTTGGAGTCTCATAATAGACCTTTGGCCATGTTTATTGCACAGAGAGTACAACTAGTATATCAATTTGAGCCTCTACATGAAACTATTTTTGAGGGAAATAAGGTAGGAAACATAATGGAATCAATAGGGAATGTCCCAGTTCAGCCAGCGGTAGCTATCCAATCCTAAAAAACAACCCCAATAGTACCTTTAGATCTTGAGAAAGATGCATATCTCAGGACTACAAAGGAGTTCATAAAGTATAATATTATGAGATACAATGGTACTATGTAGGAGGGTATTGCAAAGGCTTGGATACTAGAAATGGAGCAACGATTTTTCGCGACTGAAGTTGAGAACCGATATAAGGTTAAGATAGTCATATTTTTGTTGATTGACTCTGCTCGAAAGTGGTGGAACTCTTTTGAACGAAAAGGAAAGACGGTAACTATGTGGCCAGAGTTCAGGACAATATTCTACAAGCAATACTTTCCTAAACCAGTTAGGAACATGAAAAAGGTTGAATTCATGAGTTTGAAATAGGGTGACATGACGTAAGGGAGTATGAGCAGAGATTCAGTGAGTTGAGTGAGTTTGCCTCCGAGTTGATTGAGTTAGAGGATAATAAAATTGACATGTTCCTCAATGGGCTGAGACGTAAGATGCGAATAATCGTATCTTCACATCCCCATACCAGTTATGCATTTATTTTTTAGAGTGCAATGGATGTTGAAACACTAATGTTAGCTGGGCCACCAAAACATGGGTTAATTTCTCATTCAAGCCCATATTATCCTTGTAGCCAGAGGGTAAGGGAGCTTGTTTGTATTCAACCAGCTCAATCATTCGGAAACACGAGTCATCATGATCTTTCTCTATAGTAGTCGTTACAGTTGCAATCTAAAGAGAAATGATCTAGTTGAGTTAGAAAAATTAGACCTTTGAAGAGATAAAATTGAGGCGTATGCAAATATGTACATTACGCTAGGAGAAACTTCAGAATTCCAGTCAGAGCTGGTGGAAACTACGTATATTGGTGCCTCAACTCCTTCTAATGTTTAAAGTTCTGAATTGCAGGGATCACATGTGATATGTTTTGAATATGGTCAACCAGGGCACCTAAAAAGTAACTGTCCTATTGTGATGGCCCCTTCTTCTAAACAGGGTATCGCCCGGCCTAATCCCATAATCAAGCCTTAATCTTAGCTATGTAAGACTTAATCACGTATTAGTTAGCCTTTCGTCCCTATATTCTTCAATACACGTGTTCAAATATTATTAGATTTCAGAGTTAATTAAATTTTTTTATTATTTTAATATTATCACGTAGTTTTAAGGTTACGCTGAAGCTCTTATTATTCAAAAATCCTAAGTGTGGAAAACCAGGAGAAACAACACCAATGCATGTATATATCATAATAATAATAACACAATATGATATATGATTATCAAAACGGGGAACTATACACTAAACCCAATATAAAACCCAAAATGTATAGTAAAGATATAAACAATAATATTACAACAAAAGTCGAGTCATACAAAATGAGAAAAGAGAATCGTCGAAATGCTCAAAGAAAGTCGTCGATCTTCTCCTTCCCCGGTCTGCTGCTGCTCAACGAACCTACACCCACCGCCACAAACTAAACGGTGAGTATATTGATATTTAAGTAATAACTGGAGAATTATATGTCACATTTCCAAAATATAAGAAAGGTATTTAAAAGCATAAAGCAGTGAAAGAGTTACTGAATCAAGTAATGCAAGTAAATATCATAGTTAAAAATATATAGACTGACACAGGCTAAGTCGAGATGATCTTTGTCCGGTCGGTGGTGAGAACTATCACCTAACATTTTTCACTACTATATGGAGTTACGCTAAACATATTTCATACAAATAGCAGAGCTGCGCTCTATGCATATAAATCATATATCTCATTCTTACCGACCACCCAGAGTCCCATACCTCGTATGCCATGCAAGTGTAGCGGTGAGTGCCGAAACCCCGATAGACCCATGTCTCCATGAACCGTGCATCTCTTATGCAATGGACACTAGATAATCCATACTTTAGTTTTCAAAGATCAATAGTTCCAATTCTCTAAGATTTCAAAACTAGTTAGGCTACAAAGCCTAAAGAAATAGAGAATACAAGTCTAATCCAATCCAACTTATCCTAATAGCATGCTTTTGATCAACTATCTATCAAGAATATCATCAATAGTAGAGTAGAAATTTGAATCAATGAAACACTTCACAAGGCGTCATATCACAATATTCAATCGTTAATAGACATATAAAACGATAAGAGTCAATGAAATGAAATATAGAATTCTCACAGCTTTAGTTACAATTCGCAAAGCTTATCCTAGCCTATCCGACCACCCGACACTTCAAAACGCGTTCACGAACTTCCATGATCCCCTCTTAGTTCCCTAGAGTTGTTTGATAGGTTTTAGAGTGAGTTTGGACTTCTACTTAGAGTTTTAAAATCATTTATAGTGTTTAAGCCATTTTTTGAAAATTGCTGATTTTTGTATTGTCAAGGCAATTAGCGTCCTAATTTCAACATCAGCATGCTACCTCAAATGTCTAGCGCGTTAATTAATATTAGCACGCTAATTTCAACATTAGCGCTAATCAATATTAGCGCACTAGATTGCCTACCTAGCTCACTATATGCAGCAGAACCCATAATTCTGCATTTTGAATTCTAGGTTTTCTCTACATATAGGTCATGTTGACGCAATGGGGGACTCTCATACGTACTACTAGAGGTCCCTAACATCGACCCCAACACCAAACAACAACAAACAATATCAAATTCATGAATTCACAAATTTGAGCTATGTTAATAGAGTGGAAAATTACCTAGCTTGATGAACTTTTTCTTCTTCACCAAACCTTCAATGAATTGCAGCTCTTCTCCTCTACCAAGATTACTTCAACAACCTCTATTTTCTCTCTTTTTTCTTGCCTAACAGATTGTCATGAGAATGAGTGATCAATTGGTTTGACTTATGTGGTTTATATTGATAATTGGATATGTTTGAACCATGGTCATTGATCATGTGTGCACATGTATCTCAATGCTCAACAAGTGGACCACCTTCATTTAATGATATCTCAAGTCATGCTTAAATGACTCAAATAGTTGACTCATTTGATCTGGTCAATACGTGTCTCGGTGCACATCATGTGGCTATTGATTTATTTCACTACCTTAGGCACATTAATGTTTTATTAAACATGACCACATTAAAGCTACTTATAAAACCATATTTAGTTCACATTAGACTTACTCCATGAGCCACTACCTCAATCCCACGTCAACACGCAAACCGAGGTATGTCTCCACTGGTCTCGATACCTATATACCTATAGAAATTGACTTAATAATCTACACGTGTACAATACACTAGACAAACATCACAATAAATATAAAATATACCTCGGCCCTTGCATCAGTCAATGGACATATCACAGTGTGAGTCCTATGGTACGGGTCGTTGATCCTATTTAAGGAATAAAACACAATTATAGATTTTGGCCTGTTACATCTATGTTAATAGTCAGTGAGGTATCTCCGATAATTGACCAATCACATGTAGAAACATAATATGATTCAAAATATGAGGAATAACTTATAAAAGGTAAACTTTAAATAATTACATTATTGTGATTTAAATCCCTGCAGGATGGTGATCTAATAATGTTGAAATGATGTAAATCCATTTAATACGGTGATCTAGGTATAATAATGTGGTGTGATCCACAGTATAAGTTCGCCCTTAAATTGGGAAGAACCAACTAAGGAACTAAGTAAGAATGACATTAAGAATTAAGGTCGAGTAAGTATTGATGGTTTGAAACCTTGCATGTACATCAATCACTTGACAAAGTTCTAAGTTCTTAATTGAAAACTAATGAAAGAGGATGAGCTTGATCATTGGTGTATCCAGATCTTGCAATGAATAATATGATTTAGCCATAAAACGATGAAATTAACTTGTGGTTTAGCTCAGTTAATAATAAAATCTGGTATAAAAAGTGTAAAAGAAATGAAATTGGTCAGTGGAGTTGTGGTATAACCACACTTACTGAAATACTAATTAGAGAAAAGATATAAGTGTAGTGGTGTAACCACAAACACTGAAAGTGAGAATTTAGAATTTTGAAAAATCGATCAATATAGTTGTGGTGTAGCCGTACATACTGAATGTGAAAATTTGAAAATTTGTTTAGTTTTGTAGTGGAGCCACACACACTAAAAGAAAGACATGAGGATTAGAAATGACATTGTGGAGGATCCATACGCATTCCAATATAAAAGATGGAAATAGTGACGTGGTTGAGCCGTGCACATTAGAATGAAAGTGAACAGTGAAAAAGTAGTGTATTCGCATACGCTGTAATGATGATGTAAACGATAAAAGTGGAGTTATGTTGTATCCACTCATTAAATTAAAAGAAAGAATGATATCATAACTCAGTTACATTTGAATTAATTGGAAGAGTTCGATAAGGCAGATCGAGACTGAGAAGTGAAGGCTAGCATAGGAAATGAATTCCGCCTTTCATTCTTAGTAGCCTGGGGCTACTTATGTCGTCTACTATCCACTTAGAGCTGGTAACTACTTTGTAACTTAGTTACGTTTATTTTGAAAGTAAAGTTGAAGAAAGCTTTGAGCTAGTGGTATATGGTGTAACCGTATACACCAGACAAGCGAATTAAGGGCATATGGTGGTGTAACCCCGTATGTCAGGTAATGAACGTGGTATAACCGCATACATTAGTAAGGAACTGGTAATATATTGGTAAGTGTGACTATGGTGTAACCAAGTACAATAATTTAATAATGAAATTGAGATTTGAAAGTGATTGAAAGATGACAAGTATTGCCAGGTCGTAAACATTAAGAAATAGGTATATCCAATGGATTAAGGGTAAGAAAGGTTAGGAGTTACATTATTCTCTAAGTCTTTGAAGGTTTTAAGGCGTGGTTATCTTGATTTCGAGAATGAAACTTCTTTAAATTGGGGAAAAATGTAATGTCCTAAAAACTAAAACCTAATTAATTACTATTAATTGTGGACTACAGATAATTAATTGTTGGATTTAGCCCAAGTTGATAAGATTGATCGGGGATGTAACCCAGACAATCGATTGTGGTAGTCTAGTAAAGAGTAATATATGATGTAAATTAGGAATTTTGTGTTGTTTATGATGATAATTAATATAATTATAGGTGGTTAACGTGGTTAATGAAAAACCTATAATTTAAAAAATAAATAACTAGTAAGTCAGGGATATGTCTTGTAAAATGTGTAAGTCATAGGAAAGGTGTACACACTTGAGCGAGCTCATTGGCGTGTTCGATAGGCAAACATATAGAAGAAAATATAGGTGTATATATATATATATATATTAAATCCTAAAGTTCACAAAATAAATAATAAGTCGTTAATATACCTCGATGTTATGGGTGGTCACGCGAGAGACGCAGAAGGAATGTGTAGGCCCGAGTGTGGTCGCTAGCACACACGACAAAGTTGTGGGCATGAAAATGTAGGTGTATATATGTATTTATATATTAATTAAATATATAAATACATGTAAACTGGAAATTTATGAAGTAAGTCACAATCGGTGTCATTTTAGGATGTCACCATGATTTTAGTCATGAAATCAAACTCGAGATTCGTGTGATGCAAATCTCGAAGGAAATTTAATATATATATCCCAAAACACTAACAGATTCGCCTTTACATTTTCACATAATTTGATGTCGAGAGAGAGAGAGAGAGAGAGAGAGAGAGAGAGAGAGAGAGAGAGAGAGAGAGAGAGAGAATTAGGGAGCTCGGAAGTTTGAGGCAATGAAGGTGAGCACCGTGGTGATTATTGTGTTGTTGTTGTTGCGCTATCGTTGTTGTCGAAATGACCCTCCCTTGACCTAGGGTCGGGTCGCCCAACCCAGACTGTTTCTTAGACCCGATACCTGAATCAAGACCAAATAACAGTCTGACACGCCTAAACAACTTGTGGACTAACATATAGACAATATGGAAAAATAATGCGGAATTTGAATTATAATAGATACCATATGCCATCATAAACCAAATTATGGAGTATCTCAAAACTCATCTAAGTATATCAAGATTGCATGAAATTCCCATAACCTTCAAATGCTTATAAATGCATCCAACTAACTAATGTAAGTTTAACTACCCAATAGATTTGTCTATGTTATATATAACATATAATGCTCACGCTGCAAGGAGACTCCAAGCAATGACCTCCCCCTTTTCACAATCTATTGCGCTCGTAAATGGACCCGTAGTGTAAGTGGAGTGAGCTAAGAAACCAACGGAGCCCAATAAGAGAAGAACTATGCTCAAGTATTAAACATGCTGGTAATACCTATAAAGCAAAATAAAGCTAGCATGCATTTAAAATCCAAATAACATTGGAAACTGTAGCATGACATCAATTTCCATATAGAATAAGCATATCATAACCATAAAAAAACTTAAGCATATATAGGAGTTTCAAGGGTTGTAAAACATAAGAATATCCACTTTTGCATGCAAAGGGGTTCCAAGAGAGATACATAGAATGTGATAGATATAAATGCAAGTTCGTTGTCTCATTTGTCATTACCTCCCCTTATTGACCAATCATCATAATATAATAAATATGTGTGGGTGACTTGATTCTACCGTGTGTCCACAGCTCCTCAAAAGGCCCAGGTGACTTGGTTCCATCGCGCATCTATGACTCCCTAAGAGGCTCTTGCAGAAATGGGTGACTTGGTTCCACCGTATTACTACGGCTCCCCAAGAGGCCTATAAACGTGTAAGGTGACTTGGTTCCACAATTTGAGTATGGCTCCCTAAGGGGCCTTCCATGAAGTCAACCAAGGTAGGTAATGATGAATTCTAATTATACTAATAGCAAGCCATATTTAATAGATGAGTGGAGCTCCCCACTTACCTCAACTCGTCGAGTTAGACTCTCTCGGCCGACCTCGCATGCACGGGGCTCGATGTGAACCTCCTTGCGAATCTAGACAATTTAAACAATACTTACATTACCCGACAATTCAAAACTCAAAATTAATTATTTATTTAATTACTTCATGGTGGGGCCCACTAGTGTAGTCCCTGCGGGTCCCCCGTCGCTCGTGAGAGGGTCGAGGATGGGGGCCCACCCCAACCGATTTGAAAATATATTATTTTTATATTTATTTATGATATATATTTATATATAGTATTTTATTATTTATTTTCTTTATTGTTATTATTTTTTTGGAGTGTTGACTGATCAATTGTTGACCGATCAACTACTGACCGGTCAACAGTTGACCGATCAACTGGTCGATTGACCAAGGGATTTGGCCCATGGTTTAATGTCCAGGGGCTAAACGCCCCTGGATGCATTGGGCGGGATCCCTGCCCAATGCATGGGCAGCAAAAGGGCGTTGCCCTTGGGCGCCCGATATCCTTGGGAAGCGGTGCTAGGGACATCCCTGTCGGGGATGTCCCTGCCGACGGTGGTGGCGCCGCCCACTTCCAATGACATCGCGATGGCGTCGCCTCTATATTGGGTTTTCTATCTTTTTGTGCAAACCCAAGATACATACACCATTAAAACTTGAAAAAAAAGCATGATGAAGAAGA
The DNA here is from genome assembly GCA_039657365.1 of Stephania yunnanensis. Classification (NCBI taxonomy): domain Eukaryota; kingdom Viridiplantae; phylum Streptophyta; class Magnoliopsida; order Ranunculales; family Menispermaceae; genus Stephania; species Stephania yunnanensis. Next base: position 20,793,278 of record CM077582.1, read on the forward strand.
TGAGGGAGAGGGTTACCTTCTTGCTATGGTCTTTTTGAGTTAAAAGATCTAACCGATACCAATTTCCCATTTCTCTTAAACGTGTTGATTTTGAACAAAAGAGGCTAGGTTTTCAATTTGATATTTATATAAAGGCTAAATTTGTTTAGGGTTTGAGAATTTACTAATTTGCTCCTATGTCATGTTTATTGAATTTTGGGTCATCACAACATCCCCAATTTTAAAGAACTTTCATCCTCGAAAGTAAAAGTAAGGTACACACGTACTCCGATGTAATTATTCGCAATATTTCTTTTATGATCCATTTTTTTAATTGATGTTAATCCGTTCCTATGAAATTTGATTGTACCTTCATGAAATAAAATCTTGCTCTTGCATTTAACTTTTCAATAGTAATATTTTTGTCCCACAAGTCGATACTTAAAAACTCGGCCTCATGTGAGTCCTAATAGAATCATTATATCTCAGCTACATGCCCTGTCATTGTATCATCACGCATTTCTAGGCATTCCTTTGTAATCCTCACTGTAGCCGCAACATGCACCTAAGTCATCCAACCAACATTTAGAAAGAACGATACTAAGATGTGATCTAGTGTCTATCTGTGTCGTAAAATATCTCTGCCATCTGGCTACAAATACACAACACCAACGGGTAGTAGGAACAAAGATAGCTATCTGCTATGATATAAACACTAGCACACCATATTTGTCACCATCTCAATTACACATATCCATGACGCCTTATCATGTTGTTGCGACTTATCTATGAAGGCTACAAATGTGCATACATGATATTTCTTTCTAGAATCATACCTTAACATTATTGTCATTACACGTTTATCGACATTAATTTATGTAGATTCATAATTCAAGTCAACTCTTGACCAACGGTCCACCTCGCAACTTCTCCATCATATTTAACCGTTTACTTACACATCAAGCTTCCACCCTCAGTAAGTTGTGGAACCATCAACATCATCGCTATCCCTAAGTGACTTTCGATACTCATTTGTTTCCATTTTATTGCATCGAGATTTTTTGTTTCATACGAAAGTCTCATATTGTAATTACTCGAATTTTTGGAGACTTGTCGTATCGCATTCTCGTACTAATCAAGTCTCATGATCCTGGGTGACCATTTCACGCCTCTTATCATCCTTTCGAGCTAAGTCTTATGTAACGGCCCGTTTTAATTGATCTCGATTAATTGATAAATTACGGGTTAATATCATAAGCTCAGACCCACGTGGACATCGTGGAAACGTCTATGACACATTTAATCAAGAAATATGTTATTTTTGTGTGGCAAGTATTTAATTACTTTATTATTATTTAAATACTCGTGCCGCGTTAATCGATAATTTCGTTTGGTCGCGTTGTGCGCGGGTAGTGACGAGAGTGTGTACGTTGCGGTGTACGCGTAACGCGGGTGTACGTGGTAGTATGGGGTTGAGTGTCACATCACATCATACATCATCTCTCACGTCACATCAAACCCATCCCTCATCATGCTATTTTATCTTTTTCTCCAAAATAAAAATAAAATAATAATAAAAAAAATTTCTTTCTTTCCTTTAAAAACGGAATAGAGAGAGAAAATGGGGTGGAGAGAGAAAAAGAAAGAGAAAGAGAGAGAGTGAACGATGAGAGAGTGAGAAAATGAGATAGCAAGAGAAAGAAGAAGAAAGAAAGAGATGGAGATGGTGGCGGCAGAAGCATGGCTGTGGACGGGAAATGGACGGGAGCTAAAAAGAGCGCGCGACGACGACAGATGGCGGCGCGCGCGAGACGGACCAGCATCTCCGGAAGTGGGGTGGCTCGGCCGACGGCGGCTCGCGAACGCGAGAGCGAGCGGCGCGCGTCGCGCGAGGCGGACCAGACGCGCCGGCGAGGTGGAACAGCGGCGCAGCGGTGCAAACAGCGGCGCGGAGGCAGACGCGGATGGCGACAAGCTCGCGGATGGCGGAGGACCAGCGGCGGGGGAAAAGAAGAGAGAAAGAGAGAGCACCGGCGGCGCGCGCGAAGAAGATAGGTAGCAGCGGCGACGCCGGCTCGAGGCAGCGGCGCCGAAGTGACGCGGCAGCGACAACCATTGTGGCGGCGCCGGTAGCGACGCGGTGGCGGCGTGGCGTTGCCGGAACAATCGTTCTTCCGGTATTGTTCGAAAAACGTGCAAATATTAAACTTTTTGAAATAAAAGTTATTATCTCAAATTTTAGTATCACATTATAAATTACTTAATGTGACTCTAAAATAATAAAAACTATATAATTTGACACCAGGGACTTAGGCTACCATAGTCGGGTGTTGGGTTCGTATCTCGAGGTGAGTGCGGGGCGTTTTGAAGGCAATTGCGATTGCTTGAGGTAAGTAAACCCATGAGAAAGTTAGTTCAAAATTTACTTATTTTTCCTGTAAATTATTTATTTCACATTACTTTTCGCCAGTTCAGTTTGCATGTTTACTCTATTCCCGCGTGTGTCTGTGTATGGTCGAAGGGACGGTGTGACCTCGATCCGATTGTTGCTACGATGTTGGTCATACCCTAGACTACGCGTGAGATTTCTCTCAGCGAGTCGATGATCTCGAGAGCGAGTTGACGTGAGGCCCACCTCCATCACATATTTCCTCCTCCATTTGAAGCGTAGGGCGGAAGTCTAACTTTCGACCAATAGAGTTCCTCATTTCGACCGTGAAGAGGGGGTCCGGATTTCCTCACCTCCAGGGCCTTCTCGATTTAGTATTTATGTCCCAGGGCTTGACAATTGTACACCACACTCGCGTTCCGTATTCTTGATTTTCTCACGACTTATATTCATGCTTTACATTTCTGTTCATTTACTTTATATGCATGAATTGTAGCCGTTTTCTTGGATTTCTTGTGAATACTAACTGAATTTCTCTGGGATTTACTCACCTGGAACTTGTCATTGCTTTTCGTGGCAAGTTGCAGTTCCTACGACGAGCCGGGGGAAGGTGGTGATTGGCGACTACATCTGATTTGGAGCGCCTCCACTAGCCTACTCGTAGGTGTTTGTATTTACGTATATATATATTTTTGGGATCTTTTTAGAGAGACTTTTACCTGATACATGTATATCGACACCTATTATACATTTTTGTCGTCTTAACTGATATACATGGTATCTTTTTGCTGGGTTTCCACCCCATAGGTTGTTAATTAATGCATAACTTGTTTAAATTAGATATATGCAAGTTATTAAGACTTCCGCCATTAAAAATAACATGAATAGAATCAAAATAATTAAATTAAGTTATAAAACTTTATAACTTGGTATATTTTGCTAAAACAATCATTTAAGCATCAAATTTACTAAGTTGGAGTATTAGGTGGTAAGTTCGCGGGCCGTCATAGACAGGCATGCAAGCGACGTGGCATGGCTTGGTGACGTGTCCGGCAACATGGCGGTGCCCGGTTTGTCTCGAAATTTGGGGCCGTCACAGTTGGTATCAGAGCTTAGGTTCAGGCGAACCTAGGGGAAACTTTAATACAACCGAATAAAACTTAACAACAAAAATTAGATGTGGAAACCCGATGTAATTGCCATAGAACTTTAGTTGGGAAGCGAACATGGGATGGGAAGTGCCAAGGCTTATACGTTATATATTTTGATGTGTAATAGTATATATACGTATACGTGGCTGATACGGACGTTTGCGATTTGCAAATTCAACATGGATGGATGACTAGTTCTTCAAACGGACGATAGAGGCCAGCCGAGCGACTCGACACCTGTCAACTCGGATCAAATATTGTGCGACACGGTCGCACTCCAGAGTTTACAGTCGATGAGATTCTTCGATTGCTTCGACCGTAGGCAGCGACAATACCGACCTCTGCCACCCTCACCGCCACCTCTACTGTAGAGCAGACAGTTGTCGCATCCGACTATTCTGGCAACCTCGCTCACAACCACTACTACCGTGATACTGTCAGCAGCCACTGCACAATTGACTATGCCGATCGTGGCACCGACGCTGATTCCACCCTTGAAGATCACATTCGAGACATTCTTATCAGTTGAGATGAAGTTGATCAAGGAGTTCGTTCGTGTTCAGTCAGACTACTATCATAGAGGTAGAGACCCAGAGGTGGCTGGGAAGTGGATCATTTCACACGAGAAACTTCACGGACTTTTGAGGATTCACGACGTCATACGGGCTAGGATTTTCGGATTTATGCTCAGGGGAGATGCTGTATGGTGGACCGCCCACACATCCGCTCACGGAGAGCCGCGTACTTGGGCAGAGTTCAAGAAATTCTTTTATGATCAGTATATCCCGATCGAGATTCAGCTGAGACTAAGGGAGGAGTTCTTGACGCTGAGGCAGGGTGACCGGACGGTGTCGCAAAACATGGAGAGATTCACATACCTGCTTACTTTTGCGATGGATGTAGCTGGGACTGAGCGACTTCGGGTCCACTATTTTATTCGAGGACTCTGACCAGAGATTGGGGGCGGAAAACCACGCGCGTGGGGAGTGTGGATGGAGTGGGTGGTCTTGACCCACTCTACCTGGGGGCTCCAGCGACCTGCGAGGTCGGAGTGAGACCTGCGAGGTGGGATTAGACCCATGAAGTAGGAGACCGGCGAGGTAGGACTGGGCCTTCACAAAATTTAATTGTTAGTTCTAGGTGAGACCTGCGAGGTGGGATTAGACCCACGAGGTAGGAGACCGACGAGGTAGGACTGGGCCTTCACAAAATTTAATTATTAATTCAAATAATAAATGTTTGGAGAGGGTGACGTTATATGATTTTAAACCTAGCCACATGATAGGTGAGTTGTGCCAACACATACGTTATTCTCGGCATGGCTGCCGAAGGACAGATGTTACCATAACCAAATTGGCATAGGATGCCTATTTTATATTGGCAAACGATAATTGCCATGACTTTCTAGCTCAATGCGCCACCAGTTTGAATATTGCGACAAGTAAGGAAGGGCAGTCTAATACGAAGTTAAATTATTAATAGAAACAAATATTATCACACCTTGGTGTCTTGTCGAGAATTAAGATTTTGACGATTACTTCATGCATACCGCGGGTTGTGAGTCAAGACATCCTATTAGTTTGAACACTTTAGGGAAATGATATATGCAAGATAGGAATGACCTCTTTCTGAGTTGACACGTATAAGGTGTGTAGTACGATAGTTGACATTGTGAGTGAGGTATAACTTATAGAAAATCATTCATGATGGCTAAAAAAAAGAAAAAAAAAATGTCTAGCTTACGCTACACAGTCCACTTTAGTGATCGTCAGATCGACGATTAGGAACATGTGTAAGACGTGGGACAAATAGGTGTTTAGTAGACTCCATGGAAGCAGATAGTGTTGAGATGACTCAGAACTACATGAAAGCAAGTACAGACTCCTTTAGCTTCGGCCAGAGCGCTGGAGTAGTCTTGCAAACATAGCAGTTCGAGTAACTCCACTATTGTACCATGATTTTTTCGTTGTCCGTGAGGTCAGTGGGGCCACACTGCCACTTATTGGATTGGGAACAAGTCAGGAATACGAGCCGAAATAGAGTTTGCAAATATATTTAAGGTCGAAATGACCTCAAGCCAACCTAAGGAACGAGCTTTTCGAAGTTCTCACGAATCCTGAATTGACTCAATAGTAATAGATTTCGCACTTGTGATTAGTCCGGCCCAACCCGCAGAACGTTAGGAATAATGCCCTAAAGGGACATGGAAAGCCTTGAAAGCTCAGTGATTTAAATCGAACTAAGTGCGTGAGAGTCATTAGTTTCGAGGAAAAAAATAGTTGTGTGGCGAAACAAGAAAGATTTAGGTGATGTATTATGACTAGATTCTTAAACAGGGAAATAGAGGATTCTAGGTACGCGTTAAAGATGGAGAGTTAAGTTTTAACTCTGGAAGTCCAAGAGACAAAGTTGGAGTTAGTAGATTAACTATTGTTGTAAATATTAGCTCTGACATCCTGGTAGGAAACAGAAGAAGCGGAGTGTCTACAAATCTAAAATCTATCCATGCACGACTCTTTAGAGAATCAAAAGAAGCAAAGGTCGACCTTACCATTCGAGTTGTTGCACTTTTAGACCCTTGTATACGAGAGGTATGACCTAGTTGGGCATACGCTACAACTAAGGCATGAGGACGTACGTTTCAACTACATTCGAGAATCTAAAACACGGCTTTATATGAAGTTAAATATATGAAGTTTCGAGCATAGTTCAATTGGAAAATTGTGCTTGTTTAGCATCGCAGAAAAGCTTTGAACACCTTAAATATGATAATAAAGCAAAACGACGAAGAAGTGCCTAAAAAAAAATATTTTCACTACGATCGAGTGACTTGAAACGTTTTTTGGTAGGACATAATCAGAGATGGTGGGTTGCAGGGTTGCCAACAGAAATGACAGAAGAGCGAAGGTATCGCCATGGAAGCTTTATTTGTGTGTCAGATTGGCAAGCACCTTTATATCGATAAACCACGATAACCTCCAGATTTGGATACAAAGGTTAGCGTATATGTCTAGGGCGCCCAATTGTAGTCAAGCGACATGTGAAAAGAACACGATTTGTGTGAGCACTTAAAATGATATATAATAGTCGTTGATCGGTTAAAAATTTTAAAAAATTAAATTAAGGCTTTCAAGTAAAGACCAGATTGAGGTCTTATACAATATTAAATAATACCGACAAGTTGAGTCGGGATGGTGCCTCGAGAAGCATGGGGTCACACAAGTGGATGATTTGGTTTACTCGAAGGTTTCTCCCTTGAAGGACCTCATTAAGGAAAGCAAGTCTACCGTACGAAGGCGATACTCCACTTGTTCCAAGGTAGAGATCGAATTAAATCTGAATTTTGGGATGAAATTCCTTTTAGTTGGGAAGATTGTAATGACCCATTTTAATTGATCTCGATTAATTGATAAATTACGGGTTAATATCATAAGGTCAGACCCACGTGGACGTCGTGGAAAAGTCTATGACACGTTTAATCGAGAAATATGTTATTTTTGTGTGGCAAGTATTTAATTTCTTTATTATTATTTAAATACTCGTGCCGCGTTAATCGAGAATTTCGCTTGGTCGCGTTGTGCGCGGGTAGTGACGAGAGTGTGTACGTCGCGGTGTACGCGTAACGTAGGTGTACGTGGTAGTATGGGGTTGAGTGTCACATCACATCACACATCATCTCACACGTCACATCAAACCCATCCCTCATCATGCTATTTTGTCTTTTTCTCCAAAATAAAAATAAAATAATAATAATAAAAAAATTTCTTTCTTTCCTTTCAAAGCGGAATAAAGAGAGAAAATGGGGTGGAAGGAGAAAAAGAAAGAGAAAGAGAGAGAGTGAACGATGAGAGAGAGAAAATGAGACAGCAAGAGAAAGAAGAAGAAAGAAAGAGATGGAGATGGTGGCTAGGCGAAGCATGGGCGTGGACGGGAGATGGACGACAACGCTAAAAGAGGCGGTGGCGGTGACGACCAGCGGCGCGCCGGATGAACCGAGCGGGCGCGCAGTGGCTCGGCCGAGTGCGGCTGCGCTCGCGAACGCGAGGAGCGGCTCGGACGTCGCGGAGGCGGATCGGTGGCGCCGGCTAGAAGGGAACAGCATGGCTAGCAGAGCAACAGAGCGTGAATTAGCAGCGGCGGCGGACGACGGATGGCGACATGCTCGCGGATGGCGGAGGACCGCGCAGCGGGGAAAAGAAGAGAGAAAGAGAGAGCACCGACGGCGCGCGGAAGATAGGGAGCAGCAGCGACGCCGGCGCGAGGCAGCGGTGACACGCGACAACGATGCGTGCGCGGACGATAGTGGGGGGCGGGCGCGCAGCGCGCGCGCGATGGCGTGCGTGGTGGCTCATTGCCGGAACAATCGTTCTTCCGGTATGGTTCGAAAAACGAGCAAATATTAAACTTTTTGAAATAAAAGTTATTATCTCAAATTTTTGTATCACATTATAAATTACTTAATGTGACTCTAAAATAATGAAAACTATATAATTTGACACCAGGGACTTAGGCTACCATAGTTGGGTGTCGGGTTCGTATCTCGAGGCGAGTGCGGGACGTTTTGAATGCAATTGCGATTGCTTGAGGTAAGTAAACCCACGAGAAAGTCATTTCAGAATTTACTTATTTTTCCTGTAAATTATTTATTTCACATTACTTTTCGCTAGTTCAGTTTGCATGTTTACTCTATTCCCGCGTGTGTCTGTGTATGGTCGAAGGGACGGTGTGACCTCGATCCGATTGTTGCTACGGTGTTGGTCATACCCTAGACTACGCGTGAGATTCCTCTCAGCGAGTCGATGATCTCGAGAGCGAGTTGACGTGAGGCCCACCTCCGTCACAGATTTCCTCTCCTTTGAGGCGTTGGGCGGAAGTCTAACTTCCGACCAACAGAGTTCCTCATTTCGACCGTGAAGAGGGGGTGTGGATATCCTCACCTCCAGGGCCTTCTCGGTTTAGTATTTATGTCCCAGGGCTCGACAATTGTACACCACACTCGCGTTCCGTATTCTCGATTTTCTCACGACTTATATTCATGCTTTACATTTCTATTCATTTACTTTATATGCATGAATTGTAGCCGTTTTCTTGGATTTCTTGTGAATACTAACTGAATTTCTCTGGGATTTACTCACCCGGAACTTGTCATTGTTTTTGGTGGCAAGTTGCAGTTCCTACAACGAGCAGCGGGAAGGCGGTCTCTGATTTGGAGTGCCTCAACTAGCCTACTCGTAGGTGTTTGTATTTACGTATATATATATTTTTAGGATCTTTTTAGAGAGACTTTTACCTGATACATGTATATCGACACCTATTATACATTTTTGTCGTCTTAACTGATATACATGGTATCTTTTTGCTGGGTTTCCACCACATAGGTTGTTAATTAATGCATAACTTGTTTAAATTAGATATATGCATGTTATTAAGACTTCCGTTATTACAAATAACACGAATAGAATCAAAATAATTAAATTAAGTTATAAAACTTTATAACTTGGTATATTTTGCTAAAACAATCATTTAATCATCAAATTTACTAAGTTGGAGTATTACGTGGTAAGTTCGCGGGCCGTCATAGACAGGCGTGCAGGCGATGTGGCATGGCTTGGTGACGTGTCCGGCAACATGGCGGTGCCCGATTTGTCTCGGAATTTGGGGCCGTCACATCTGACCTCTTATAGTTTGTTTAGAACTTATGTTGCTGAGAATTTAATGGTGGTTTCACTTTTATGTCATTTCTTGATAATATATAACACATACCTCGGGTTTCATCATTAAGGACTCGTAAGTTACTTCGACCCAATTATTCTATGTTCATAATTCACCCTCAACATTTTAATTCGTTGCTTGTGTGTGTTACTACTATCGCACTTTCTATTTGTCTTTTCTTTTACTCAAAAAGTTATGTATAGACTGTGTACTTAGTACTTCGACAAACGTAATTTGCTTGTCATGTCATTTAAAAATCATTCAAGCATACCACGACTTCAAGATGAAATATGTTCACAAACTTTACTTTTATCGAAATGAATTTTTGAGTCTACCTCACCAACACGAGCAATTATGGTCTTTAGACGTCTATAATGTCATTATCCGTTATGAAATGGTTTGAACTTCCAATGTAGATAATGTTCATGCCCCTTGATTCATCAAATATCATACAACCTACATGCATTCATTCGAGATTTTGTATTTAAATAAAATTATCACTTACTCGACTAGGTTGCTTTTCAAGTTTTTCTTTTTACACCATTCGATTAGGCTTTTCAATTTGAAACTTATACTAATCCCTCAGGCTCTCAAGTGTTAGCAACACTTTGTTTAACAATTCGTAATGGTGTCAGATTTAAAAGATCTCATCTCCACCTAGAGATAAATATTTCATAACTAGCTTAATACATCTTCTCGTTCTTTCTAGTTACTTCATTGTTCGTGTTACACCGTATAGACTTTACTGGGAGTTGATCCTAGCTTATGATCCCTAATTTTAAATTGTCAACCTATCATTGGTTCGAGCCTTTATCCTTTCCAAAACTATGTAGTTTGGTAGTCCAAGTTCTTACAATAACGTTTACTCTTATCGAGAAATTTTGGGCTACTTTTCACATTTAATTTATTGTGATTTCTCATGATGTCACCATTTCGATTAAGAATTTTGAGTTTTGAGACACAATACTTCCACGTGAAAGTCCAACGGCTACAAAAGCTGTCGTAGTAAGTGTCTTCCCTTTTGGAATCATAATTCTTCATACCCCCAATTTATTTTTTTTTATACGGGTTGATCCTATCTCAGGATCCCCAATTTTAAAGATTCGATCATCATTGACTTCGGTTAGATGACATTAGTTACCTTATTTATATCCCGATATTATTTTCATTCAACTACCCTTTCGATCATATTAGGTTCCCTTTTTCCTAATCGTCGTTAGTTTACGTGTCTATTACTAGACAATCATACTAATGATATCCTTTTAGTTGGGCATCCTCGATTTTAATGGTTCACATATCCTTGGTTTCATTACGATATCATTTACAGTTGTGTCCATCCTTTAAGTTGTAGACCTTTTGACTCATGAAGTACTGAATTTTGAGGTATTCCTTAATTTCTCAATATGGTACCGCCTCCGCGTACCTAACATTCATTTCGAAAATTTGTCAAGTTTGGATCCCCAATTTAATGAGTCAAGTCAACTTTCTTCTAGTTGAATTAGAACAATTTATATTTGTGTCGGTTGTCTTTAATTTACATCAACTAAACCTTGATTCTGGAATTCCTACAACATCTACAAATTCTACTTGGCAATGCGATCTCACACGTGGTAATTCATCGAAGATAGTCCTTAATTTGGGATCCCCAATTTTAGTAATTAGCCTATCTTTGAGTGTACTAGTTTGACATTTTATATTCGTTGGATTTTCTCGTTATGTTGTTTTGAGGTACTCTTTAACTTCTCATTTACTGGTCATTATGTCATGTACTTATATTTTTGCATTAATTCTCATTTTAGAATTCCTCAATTTTGATATTCAACCTATTGAATGCTGGTTTAGATTTAATTGTCTTTTATATAGGGTCGATCAAAACTTGAGTATGGTGATTCAATCTCCTATATGTAAAATTTATATCGAACCTTTTTCAGAGTCTTGAGTTTTCATTAAAAACCATATTCTCAAAACAAAGTTATTTTCACTTAAAAATATAAAACTATCCTCGCGTTTCGAGCGACTGTAGATGCCTTTTTTAACTCAATTTGATTGATGCAATTTTTAAAAAAATATAGGTCATAACACCACACAAAGGCTACATGTATACGTTCATTATATGATAGTTTTGATCCAAACCGTCTTAAATTCAATCATCCAAAAATCTCAACCACATTGATAACTGATTTAAATTTAAGTTTCTTTTGTACATAATCGATCAAAACTCAAGAGACATGATTCAATTATCAAAAAAGTAAACTTTGAATCATAACTTTTCTAAAATCTTTGAAATACACATGAGTCTATTCATTTCATTTTTAAAACACCAAGAATATAATTCATTTTCTTTTAAACTTGGTTATGCTTTGAAATCTTGTAAAACAAATATAATTCTTCCTTGAAAATTGATAAACATCAACTCAAAACACCATAAAAATTATTGTCCATTATAGTCGAAGACTCATTTTTCGAGAAAAATAGATCGCATGTAACAATGAATGTCAAATCATAGTAATGTCCACTAGTCAAATCATAGACCATTGATTCACATATTTAATTAAGATTTAGACGTTTGATAGTACATGTGTCTTTCCTATCTCAAGTTGAGCTTCATAGTCAAGCTAACTTAGTTTTGTTATTTGAGACCAAAATTTACTTGAATCCTTACTAGGATTGTGGATCTTCCTTTATAAACAAGGCATCGTGGCTTTAAACCATTTATATAGAGTCTCAAGTATCAAAGTTACTTCTCTGAAGTGTGACCGCGTCACTACTCCTCTTCGCTTACGTAGCGTGGCGCTCACTGCCCTTTCGAGTCTCATGATTCTTGTTTTAGTATTTTATTCGCTACACTGCTATTAAGTATATATAGGCGCGTTACACTATGTAATTTCCAATCAAATCTCATTCATTCTCACTGTAGTCATTGCAGATATCGCTTGAAGCGTGTGAGGGCACTCTCCTAAAATTTTATTTCGATTTCGTTACGCCGTTCATTGTTATTCCCGTCTCGTGAAACTCAAGTTCCTAGTTTTAAGAGAAGACAATTATCTATATATCTAGCAGTATATTTATATATATACAAGGTAGCAAATAATCATCATAATATTTTTTTTGTCAGATTTCTTTTATCCCATCACATCTTAAGATTCATCATTTATGTATGCTAAGTTGACTTTGAACCAATGTCCCATACCATTGATTCATCTAACTTAAACTCGACCTTTATATCATAAAGGCTCTAAAAACTTAGGTTCCACTAACCTAGAGTTTCCCTAGGTTCTAAGTAACAGTATGGGTCGGGCGACCCGACCCTAGGTAGGTAGACCCGACCCTAGGTCGGGAGAGGGTCATTTCAGTTGTTCTTGTTGTTGTCGACTTGGGACCTTAGACGAATTGTGTAGTTCGTCCGAGGTGAGAGTTGTCTCGCCTCCTTAATCGACCTGGGGAAAACCTAGTTCGATGTAAAAAAAGAAGCATAATCGAAATAAAGCCCTCTGTTTTTTTCAATTTCTATAGGGAAGAAGGGGCTAGGCCCTTAAGGGTCTGTTTAGCTTGGTCGAGCAGAACCCGGTTTAGGCCCAACCCTTTCCAAAAAATATAAATATAAATAAATAGTATAGGTTGATCCCATAGACTAGACCAAACCGGTCTGGTTTAAGGGTCAACCCCTATTTAAAAAAATAAAATAAATAAAAATAATGTAGGAAATTAACAAAAAAAATTCAAGAAAATTAGGAAAAAGATATAGAAAAACAATATTTTAGCCCAAATAGATAGAAATTATGGAATTATGTAGAAAGCGGGGATTTTAGGATTCTTTGAAGAGTTACTACCGGGGTTTTAATCTATAAAGTGTGAAAAGTCTGGATGGATTTAAAAATTGACAAATACCTAATGTTGGTATAGTTTTGTCGGTAATTCGAAAGGAAGCTGGTGAAAATATAATAAAAATACACTAAAAATACTTAATGTTGGTATAGGTTTGCCGGTAATCCAAGAAGAAGCTCGTGAGACTCAAAACGGTAAAAAATACATTAAAATTAGGAAAATGATCGAGGTAAGTGGATTTCACTTATTTATCAGTTATGCCATGCTACTAATTATATTGTAGGTTCACGTAATTTATGGATTGAGAATGGAGAGTTTTGTGCTGTGATGAAAAGTATTTGATTTAAAATCTTGTTAAATGGACATGTAGTGGTGATATCCGAGGCTATAATAATGGTAATATATCGTGTGTGTAAACCCGAGATCGAGAATATTGGTGGAATAGGGTGGCACCCTTAACTATTTGTAAACCCAAACTCGATAGATTGGTGAAACAATTATATCTTAATTCAAGGGTTTTGGATAGAGCTATTGGAACGCATATACAACTGAAGGAACAATATTTTCCCAGAGTATTGATTCAGATAGTTGGCATACTTAGGGAATAGTGAATTCGACCATCATTTTGATAAAGGAAATGAAAACATCATAGTATCACATGCCATGGAAACTATTGGATTTGCTTGCCGCTTATGTACTGTTTATATGAATTTCAATACCCTGTTTAAATAAGTTGTCGGTTCATATTGCTATTGCATTCTCTTTGTTATTATATGGATATCTGATGGCTCAGTGAACACCACTTTACCGAGCCCGTTGACTGCTCACCCCTTTTCAATAATCTCAGGTGCCTCAGCTAGCATGTTGGAAAAGGAAAATAAGGCAAGCTTAGGGGGTATTTGGCCAGTAGGAATTTGCGGTGGGAATTTAAAATCATGAGAATTTAATTCCTAAGAATTTATTAAATGGAACTTAAATATGTGCGAATTAGATTTCACGCAATTTAAATAGCTAGGAATTGCAATCACCACTAAATTTGGGATACATTGTAATCCTTTTATGTGTGGAAAATAAGTTAGGATTTACAAATCCTACTCTATTTTAATTCCATGCTTTTACCAAACATGGAAATTTAGAATCTTTTTATTCCAATCCTAATTTCCTACGAACTAAACATAAAAATTTAATTTAATTCTAATTCTCACCTCAAACTCCTACCAACCAAGCACCGTTTTAAGAGTTTAGTCTTTTCCCTTTTGATGTCTGAAATTACTTTTCAGTTATATGATAAAAGTTTTAGTTTTCATGTATAATATTATATTATCAAAGGGTTTGGGTAACTTGTATATTTCATCAGTTTTATCATAGTTTTGTATTTCAGTTTGAGAAACATTATTGTAAAATCTTTCACTGTTATTTCTTTGGGTTTATCTCGTTTTCCTCTAGATATACATGTTTTATCAAGTACCATAGAAAGGTTGCTCTGCCTCTAGTTAAGTCTGGCTGGTGTATCCACGTCTGTTTCGGGCCGAACGATGCTCTAATCAGGATAGGGTCATGTCATTAGAAATCTAATTGCATTACATGAGTCATTGAATCACTTTGGGTCTCACCTTCTTTGACACAACATAAAGCCTAGGTGTTGACTTTGATACTACTTGATAAGATCAATGCACCGAAAAAGTAAATAATGTAAAATAGTAAAAAGAAATGAATACATTAAACCACAACACCGAGATGTTATTTATGTAGTTCGGACATCCCATCCTACGTCTGTGGGATCACGCTTAGGTTTAAGATCCATGAAGAAAAGTAACGTACAGATTTACATATAGTCCCTAACATCTAACTAGTGATTCCTCATTGAACTCTGTTACACTCCCGATTTCCCTTAAAACGAGCCTACATTACTACCTAAGATCACCATGGTAGCTGAGATCCCCCTGGCTTACAAGTCGAGTCCCCTCGAGAAGTTTGTAAAAAGAAAAAAAACCAAAGATCAAACTACTGTTTGTCTATCTCAATATCGACCTTTAGTCTCCAAAGAATGGACAATTTACGATTCTTGATTACACAATTTATAAGGAAAACACAATATAAGATTTTAGAAACTTTTCATATTGCGTCTTCAATCAATGATTTGACATTTTCCATTTCCTTTATTTTTCATTTTGTGGAGTGAAAAATTGTCAAATCTTGTGGGTTGACAACTAAAGTCAGCATTGGTTATAGTGGGGAATATATTCGAAGATATCCCTGCTATATATTATGTCCGTTGGAGAATATTCTGAAATTTGTCAAATATGGTGCATATCTATCAAATATTTTGGTTGTGCTCACAAACTTCTATGAGCATAGAACCAACAAACATAGTTCTACATATCTAACCCACAATTTATAGTTGATCACATTATATCCACTTACTTACCATATCAAGAGTGTGCAAATAAACGAAAATCTTAAATCTAACCTGAACAATATCTCCCTTTGTCATTTATTCGTCATAACCAAAAGAGGAACAATATGATCACACTAAATAATGAGCATGCATAGTATAATAGTAGAATCATACAAGATAAAAATGACTTACAATGAGCATGCATATTATAATAGTAGAATATGCAACAAAATGATTAATACAATTAAGAACAAAAAAGTTGCATAAATAAATAAACATATGATGTAAAGTAATTGCTGATGTAAAGTAATCGCTCCCCTAAAACTAAGCTACTATTTTCCCTTTGTGAAGAAAATTGACAAACAAACTTCGTTGATATAAACTAATCAAGAAAAAAAATAAACACCTCATTCATTCTTGCATTATCTCCCCTTTAAAAACATTGACACACTAACCCGCGAGAGACACGAAAGAGACAAATCTCCCATTTTGTGATAAAAATGACTAGACAAAGATAGGGACACCAATAACTAACCAAAACCTAAAATGAGGAAAATCAAGAACAAATCATACTTTAGATAACTATCATATCCAAAGCTACAAACCTCACAACAATAGTAATAGCAGTGGAAATATAAATACTATAAAAGAGTTGTAGCAAGATATAGTACCAAAACAATGAGGGAGAACACAAATGAAGTCTTGTACTTAGACTTACTCCCTCCTACAGTCTATTATTACCTCTAACAAATATCTGTTAAGTCGAGGGCACATGCCCACACCATGTTGGATAATAATCATCATAAAACGATGTAAACAAAAGCTATGGTTGCAGGTGATGTAGCTGTAGGTTGAGAAACTGTGGATACACTTTTTGTAAATATAGGAGTTTTAGGCAGAGATGCAGGCTAACAGTGTCTGTGGGCACATAATCAGTAGCATTTTGAGGAAGTTCATCATCTCCATTTTTCGTCAAACTTTTCAACTTGTTCTCTGTCATTCAACACAAAATGTAGCTAAAAAGGAAATAAATGAGATTTAACGTTTTACCTTTCCGTATAGGGGCAACTTCATTAGACTTGTTGTAGTGTTTGGAGCGGGTGAAGAATGGTGGTTTCATAGTGGATACTCCTTTCAGCTAATCTAATTGCATTACTTGAGTTATTGATTCACTTAGGATCGCACTTTCTTTGACACAATAGAGAGTTTAGGTGTTGACTATAATATTATTTGATAAGATTAATACACCCAAAAATAAATAATGCAAAATAGTAAATATAAATGAATGCACTAAACTACAACACCGAGATCTTATTTACGTAGTATGAGCTTCTCGTCCTACGTTTGCGGGGCCATGCCTAGGTGTAAGATCTACTAAGAAAAGTGAAGTGCATATTAACAGAAGTCCCTAACTAGTAATCCCTCATATAGCTAGTGATCACTCATGAAACTTGTTTACACTCTACACTTCCCTTAAAATGAACCTATACTATTATTGAAGACCCCCTTGGTACCCGAGATCCCCTCGGCTTACAAGTCAAGCCCCTTGATAAGTTTGTAAAAAGAAAAAAAAAAGATAAAGATCGAACTAGTGTTCGTCTATCTCAAGATCTACTTTTGGTCTCCAAAGAAGGGACAATTTGTGATTCTAGATTACACGATTTTGAAAGAAAACAAAATACAAGATTTTAGAAACTTTTCATATTACTTCTTCAATCAATGAGTTGGCATATCTTCCATTTCCTCATTCTTTATTTCGTGTTAGGAAAGATTGCAAATCTTGTGGGTTGGCAAACAAAGTTAGCGTTGGTTATAGTGGGGAATATATTCGAAGATATTCTGAAAGTGTCGAGCATGCACTATAATTTTGTATTTTCCTATTATTTGTAGTAGTAAATGGGATATTGTCTCCACATGGATTTTTCAAATCTCTTAAGAATTAAGGCTACCCTAAAGTTTTACTGGATTGAACTTGCTTTAATTTATCTAATATAATTAAACGAAAATTAAACACTATTAATCTAAAAATAAAGTAAGCAATTAATTAAAAAAATTAAACCGTAAATAATTTAAATTCTGTAAACTGATTTAACGCAATTCAAACAAATAATCAAATAAATCAATATAAATGAAATATATAAATTAAAATCTAAACAAACCTCCACTAAACAATGTAATATACTTGGATTGCATTCAAACACTAGAACATAACATTACTTCATAACGTAGTTATAATTATATCACATGGAATCTTGAAATCATTACATCCTAATTTCTAATATGTTGATAGCCTTTAGTCAGCCACCGATTTTCCTGAATTCAATGGAAAAGTCATGTTCAAATCATTGTAAATCTACCTATTAGATAAAGCGCAATATCATAGAAATACAATAGCATTAACACTTAATAAAAATCATGCCTAATATAAATCAAATATTAATAAGCATATGCTAATTAATAAATAACTTAGAACACAATCACCTAGAACATCCACTTGGGAAAAAGAGCTAAAGATTAATCCTAGTTACTACTTCTATAATTTTTGTCAATAATTATGGACTTAAATTTATATATCATATATTAAGGAGCATATTGGCCACTATGCACTCAATACAAAGAATCATTAGTTGTAATACACATAAACAACTTATTAAATCTGATACTGATGTGTATGAATAGATTAAAAGCATTAAGTATGTTATTCTTTAATCATAACTATATAACAATCTAAAGTATATGCATGTCTAGGGTTTGTTTAGATTAACAAACTATTCACTCATGCTGGAAAGAAATAATGCAAATATATAATTAAAAGACATCTAAATAAATAAATACCTGTTAAGTAAATCAGAGCTCTAATGTAGCTTCACATATAAACTTAATAAAACAAAACTTATAAGGGCGAAATGCTGAAAAGAAGAGAGTAATCTCGAAGCCCGAAGGTCCTACTTATAGTTCTCTACGTATACATATAAAAAAAACTCATCACCGACCTTAGCGATTTATCAGCGATTCTAGTTTATACATAAATCACCGAGTTAATCATTGGATTTAGCTCTATGTACTCCACCGATTCAGCTAGTGATTTCTAGTGTATTTTTTAATTCGCTGTGAGTTCGATGTCCAATCTCTGTTGCCGATTAGGGTAGCGATTTTTAATAAAAATTCAAATTGTTAGCTAATCGCTAGACTTCTTCTACAGTTGACTCTTTTTCTTCTATTTATTCATTTTCCTAATTAAATCATGAAATCACAAAAACAAGAGAATACTTAGTGTAATACCATAACTTATATCTAAAATCAACCTAAATTACACTATAAATATATATAATTATTGATTTGTCAAATACCCAAAAATTCAGCACTTTGGTTTTCCAAGCAAAAGAATACTCTAAATTATATTCTCTTTTCATTCTTTATAAACTAATTTCAATCTAGTCATCTTAATTTTAAATAATAGAAATTTTAAGATAGAAGTGATTATCAAATGGAAACATATTACCCACAAGTAAATGAAAGTTATGATAGAATAAAATGATTTAGACAAAACAAAAACATCCCTTAATGAAAACTCAATCACTCAATGCATCATCCTTTATAACTTACAATTCATTACCAAGGAGAGTACACTTTATAGGTTTTCTCAATCTCCACTTACAAGCATAAAACTTAAGATGATTAGTATAAAATCTCAAAACACAAAAACCACTAAATTAATCTTAATTTTAGAAAATACCTTATAATAGCACCACAATCAAAATCAATAGGAATTTTGCCGAGATACTAATGAATATATCATTTTAAACGTGTTAGACTAAGAAACACTTTACTCGACCCTAACTTCAAGCTTTCGAGTTAAATCTTTTCTTTGAAGAGTTTAAAAATATCAATCTTTTTCATTTCTCATTTTTTTCTACTCTATCCTAATTATTCTTTCTTTATTATATTTCTTTTGCTCCCTATTTTTGAGTCCCTTCTCCATTTCTTATGCACATTTCACATTTTTCCCATTATAGATTCCCTACTCCATTTCTTATGGAATCTATATGACTCTCTCTATATATTTGGGAACTCTTGTTTACACTTCTTACAATCCATTGAAATTAAAGAAATTATTCTTTATAACGATTAGAAACTCATTGGTTTCTAACCCATTTTTTCTTTCAATTGTGGCATAATAGCTTTCTTTATATATACTATAAAATATTTAATCAATAGCTTTTGTATCATAAGATTCTTTGAATATTGTTTCGATATTCTTTCTATTCATGAATAACACAAGGCATTCAATCTAGTGCATATATTAACTAGTAAAGTTCATAAAAAAGTATAAACACTTATTCTTTCTATCATAGAATTCACTTGGATAATAAAGATATCACTACCATTCAAAATCTATTATATATTCACTTTTGTTATCATTTTTTTTCCTAAAAATAAAGTAAGATGAAATTCATACTTACTTGAATTCGAAAGAAATTTGAAAATTCACATCAACTCACTCGAATATCGGATCAAAAGTTTGAACTTTTAGGATCAATTCTGAACTTATCTTCGACCTTTCTTTTCTTTTCTTCCTTTATTTTCTTTCATTCCTTTCTTTGCTATCATTGTCATACTTCACCTAAAATGCCCCTACCTCATTCCGAACCTTATCCTCAAGGTTTTAAAATTAAGTTTAGTTTCCAACAAAAAAATGTATCGCGTAAGTTATAAATGAATATATGTAGTAATAAAAATGTAAATAAATAGACAAATATTGAATTCGACAAATTTCAAATGAAGGAATGGAAATGGAACATATTTCATTCATAAGCAAAAATCTAAACAAGGGCAATACATTTAATCATTCAGTCATTTCGTGCATATAAAAGAAAATAAACTACACGCGGTGGTGTCTAGAAGTAAATTCATCATTGTCTTCATCATCTTCATCCATTCGTGCATAAGGTTGAGAAACATAACTATCAGCGAGGTTGTAAGTCTCAGTTGGAAATTGCAACTGCAAAGACGGAAAGGTAATACTTCTCCTCGATTCTTGCAAATGACTATCATGTATTCTTTGAGACAAATAAGGGAAACATTGTAAATTCCTCTTGTTCGCTGCTATCATCTCTTCATTCCGTTGAATTCTCATTTGGCTACATATAAGTGAAGAAAATATGGTCTGAAAAAGCCTTCATCCTAGGCTGTGATGAAGATGGTACCGACTCATATCATCACTCGATACATTCACTTTAGCCATTAATCTTGCTGCTCTTTATGCATCTTCTCTTATTTTCCTCATATTCTCAGTTGTGCTCCTACTTCTTACTTCTCTCGCATTTATCGCATTAAATGATTCAAGTTCATCCTTCGAGTCATTGTATCCTGCCACCTTCTTCATTCTTTGTACTCTTGTATCATTTATTGTCTTCTTAGGAAGTACATCAAATTCAGAATCGAAACCCACTCGACTTGCCTACATAATTGAGTGATCAAAATTAAGAATGATAATACTTCATTCTTCATAGTCTGTATTGCAAACTTCATAGAATTGTGTATAATATTTCCAACATCAATATAACCCTTCTTCATTATTATATGGTAAAATAGAGCAGCCTATGGTTCTTCGCTTTAAAGTGTTGCTTGGTTGGATAAAAACATGCATATATGATATAACTTTGACTCTTTGTAATTTTTCTTAAAATAGGTAGTTTCGAAGAATTTCGAGTGTCTTTACTGTCAAGCGCAAATCCTTTTCCCAGAAGTATTTCTAATACGTCTTGGATTATCTCAAAGATATAAGATTCCTTATCGACATAAATAACATTCGGGTAATCCTCCTCCTTTCTTTGTCTGTTATTTGGTAGACCGAAAAATTTATTCAATCTCGCAGGTGAAATATCAATCTTCATCCCTTTTTCTACTACTTTGTCCCATTCCTTACTAACATTCCTAATCAGATAAAATTGTCGTACAATTTTTAAACATCCTCTTTCTCCTCTACCTGCATAGTCTCTTAGAAGACAATCCCATCATTTATCTTTAATAATGCTCACAATCTTATCCTCATACTTGCTCACATTTTGGATATTGAAACCTCTCTAAGGAATTATGACCCTTATTTTATCACTAAAGTATCTCCTATGAGCTCTAGGTCTCACAAACAAAGAAATGTTATAAGGTACTCTGGTTTCCCAAAACATTATTCCTCATCAGATGATGATGGAGATTGTTTTCTAAGCTCAACCCTCTTAGGTCTAGGTTCTCTAAGACTAACCCCTGGTAAGTATAATATTCATTAGGTGGCCTTCATATTTTTGCTTTGGTTTTGCTTGCACTACCTCCTTCATGTTATCATGCTTACTGCTCCTACCTCTTCTTCTACCTACTCTCGCTATAGAATAACTCCACTATGATGAAATAGGTAAATTGAAATAGCTTAGTTAAAAACTTAAACTATCAAGGTAATGAAAACAAGTTTGTGAAAAGGTTTTAGCATCGAGTCTCGAAAAGAGTTGAAAATAGTACGTCTAAAATAGTTTTATCGACATATTCCTATTATGAATATACTAGGAAAATTGTTAGATACCCACAAACTCATTTAAAAACCCATGTTCAAATTGAAAATTTATATATAAACCTATTTTCAAAAATAATTTTGGAATAAAATCCAAAAACTACATTCGTTGAAAATATGAAAAATCGATTTTGTTTAAAACATCAAAATAAAAAGGATGTTAGAGAGTCGATTTATTGCCTTCTTGAGAGTGAATCTCTCAAGTAATATGCTATATTAGCTTCTTAGACTCCATTTTCAAGCTTCAATTCGAAAAACACCCACTTAAGCCCTAACTTGGTTGTATGAACTAGAATTCGAAACTTCTAGGGTTGGATTACTCCTAAACATGGTGGGATACACTTAAATAAGCTATAATTCAAGCTTTAAAGGGTTGAATCTAGAAAAATGTTTATTAATCAATCAAATGGGTGCATATGTTTTAGGTGTGAAAGGGTTTATTGTTGGTGATTTAGGGTTCTAATTTTAAAAACACGGATTTGTGCTCAATGAATCGAGATTTAAGTGATTTCACTAACAAATTGCTCGTGAAATCGCTAAAAATTCGTCTCGGTGGTCCAGCGACTAGTGCAACGAATTCTAGTATAAAACTTGAATCACTTATAACTCGCTAAGTCATTTTTCACTTAAAAAACCTATAAACTGCTTGCAGTTTACCCAACGATTCTCAGTGTTATTTGGTGTTGCTGGGAAATCTCTGACCAATTCTTGTTGTTTTTCCAAAATATCAAATATTTTACTACTTTATCACACATATCAATCATATTTAAGGTATAATTAATCAGTATTCAATAGAAAATACTCTGAAATGAAGTTTCAATTTGTAATTAGAAAATATTATACCACTAAATAACAACTTTATTACTTCAAATAATTAAAGAAAAATATGATTCAACTAAAAAAACAACTCGATCATCATCCTTTCAATTGGAAATATCCTAAAAGAAAGTTTAAAGGAGAAAGAAAATAACTATTCTAACTATCCTAACTCCATTAATATGGAGAGACATTTGCTCAATCAACCCCCTTATATGAAATTATTCCAAAATTATATTCTTAAAATATTTCTATTATAAGAGTCAAAAGTTGAGAGAATATAAAAATAACTAACTTATCCTAATACACTAGAAAGAAACAATAAATTAGCAACGAAATAAGTGTCATTTGCTAATTGGAATAACAATAGAATATAGATGAGAAACTATTTGACAAGTTAGAAACGGATTACCAATGGATTAAAGATGGAACTTAGCAATGGAAATAAATTTTGTTGGTAAAAACTCGTACCAAAATGTCCCGCCTAATATTTTGTTGCTCATGCATAGAAATTTATTGTTTGTAATGAACTAGGAACAAATTACAAATCACCAATGGATTCTGACTAATCCATTGCCAATCCATTGCAATCTAACTTTTGAAATGGATTGGCAACGGATTAGAGACATATTAGTCAAAATTCGTTACTAATCTGTTAGTAATTTGTAATCTGTTATTAATCAATTGTAAACAATAAATTGTTATGGATTAGCGACGGAAACTCTTTTATCCATTTGTATTCCACTGCTAAATCCGAACTCATTGGTATTCCATTGTTAAATTGTAAAAAATGAAGATAAAAAGGTAGTGATAGACATGCCCTAACGCCGACACCCTCTCTCTGTTGATTTTTTCATGCATGCGGTACATTATCCGCAAACGGCCTACCCGTGACACTTCTTCGTGAGTCTATGATCTTTGCCAATACTGATACCATCCCCAATTTGACTACCTTTCTATTTTTAAGGGTGTGGGGTTTTTATCTTAAAAGGTCTCAGTACTAGTTGAGGGGAGATCACCATTTATATGTTTCATTATGAACGTTTCAATTATCCAATGTGGGACTATTGTTATGGTCAACACATTTCAACACTCCACTTTGGACCGAAATCTATCCAAGGGATTTTTCTCGACAGGTCCCGATCGAACTGTTGACTTTGATACCATGTTGATTTTTGCATGCCTGTGGCACATTATCTGCAAGTGGCTCGCCTATGACCCTTCTCCGTGACCCTATTATCCCCGTAAGTACTAATATTTTTACTAATTAGGTATGGAGAAGGCTATATAAATGTGTGTAGTACAATTAAAGTAAATACTCACAAAATATGTAAGCAATGAAAGTGCTTTGTAGAGATGAATGTATATGGAAATTTGTGAGCTAATTTAATGAATTTATATTTTTAATTTTTTCTTTGAAAAAAAATTAAAATGGTATCAGAGCCGATGGTTCAATCTTGAGCTATATTTCATTCAAGAAGCTGAGCCTAATTCACGGAGAGGTGTTACGAAGAAAGCGAAGAAAATGGTGGTATCTGATAAGCTCCAACATGAGAGTGCAAGTGCTTTGATGCCATCAATGATTAATTGATTTTTGATCGTGTTTGACACGATGATGGTGGAAGCTAGTGACCACCGAAAAAATATGCTTTAAAATATGATGAAATGTGCATAACTAAGGGTATTTGGAGAAAAGTGCTCCAAGAAGGATGATGACAAGTGCATCATCGTCATGAAGACAAGAGCTTCATGTGTTTAAAAAGTTATGTTTTACAAAATCTTAATTTAGATTGACATTTTGTGTTTTATTTTTAAGAAACTTGAATCAAGAGGGAATGTTAAAATATGTGATTCAAATAGGTTAAAATGTTTTAATTAGTCAAACCCCATGTTGCTAATGTGTAATGGGTAGTTATATTATGTGCACTAGTGTAGTGGAGCTACCAAGTCATGGGTAGTTACTAGTTAGTTAAGGAGAAGGCCTATATATATATATATGTGTGTGTGTGTGTGTGTGTGTGTGTTGTACAATTTAAGTAAATACTCACAAAAAATGTAAGCAATGAAAGTGCTTTGTAGAGATGAATGTTTATGGCAGTTTGTGAGCTAATTTAATGAAATTATATTTTTCATTTTTTCTTTGAAAAAAATTCAACACCCTCAACCCACAAATTTGTTCAACCCCACTCAACTTTTCCTTCAACCCACGAATGTCGACAAATCCCTCGCTCAACTGCTTCCTTCAACTCACGAACCTCGACAGAGCCAAATCCCTCCTTCAACTCCCCTCCTCGACCAACACCACCAACGTCTCATCAACCACTATTTGTCTTCAACCCCCTTCAACTTCTCCCAAACCTAAAAGCATAAGCCAAGGAAGGAGGTTCAGTCGGCCAAGAACTTAAGGGAGACGTGGTGATGTTGATAGAGGTTTTTTACAGGTACAAGTCTCTCTCTCTCTCTCTCTCTCTCGTATCCATTCATGGTCGATGCCCTAGATTCTTGATTTCTTTACCTATTTTTCATAATGTATGCTTCGTTTCTCCCTTTCGATCATCTCAGACAGCTTGGAACTGCAAACACGCTAATGCGCATCACACTGGATATCTGTCAGTGATTTCTCGTTTTGTTTGGAGCTTTGTAGATCTGTGTTTGTTTTTGCTTTTTTGGTGATTTGGTGGATTTTAATGTCTTAGGGTTTGGAAATGGACGTTTTGGGGTTCGTTTTGATTATTGTTGTTGAAGAGATTTTGTAATCTTGTGTTTTGAATTAGGGATTTGTGAATTTAAGTTCTAGGAATCCATATTTTGCATGAAAAAAGTTTGTTTTTGTTCAGATTTGTATTACAAATGGGATTGTGGGAAAGCTAAAGCTTGGTAATGATAATGTTGATTATAGTTCAGATTCAAGTTATTGTTCTTTTTGTTCTCTCTTTGGACTCTGTGACTTTTTACTACATGTTCTTGTTGTGTAGTTTTCAATATCTTACTATTTCACATGTGAACTAAAAATTACCATTAAAGTGCCAATCAACCCACCTCCCCTTCTCATACCACCACTGACTAAAATGGTAGAAAGAAAATCCAAGAAAATTTAGGGATACATTTAGCGGCTGACATCTTTTCTATCTATTGCAATTGATTTGAAAAATCATGTCAAAGCTAGTAGTGCATAGCAATATAGTTGCATCACAACACAAGGGCTCCCCATAAAACCTTGTCTGCATATCACATATGATATGAGAGTGCTTTAATTTTCTTTTATGTCTTCTAATCATTGTTACGTGGAAAGTTTCTAGAGCTTAAAAGCAATAATATTTTTAAAGTAAAAATGCTCTAAGTAGCCTCAAACCATAGCTTGAACTTTGTGCTAACGAGAGACTCGTACTTTCGAGCTCTTGATCATGTAGAAGTGAGTATTTATCAAATCAACAAAACTATCCCTCTTTTAAACTTTAGTGGTATGTTTTTTTAAAGACAATTTAATTTGGATATGCTTAAAAAGAAATATTCAGAAATTAAGTGAGAAAATGCTATAAATAAATGACCTTTTGACTTTTAAAGTTATGTTAGTTAAGGATTTTATTTGAAAGTTAAAATTTTGGGGGAGTTTATAATTTAGGTGCACTAAAACTACTGAAAGTTTCAAAGGTTATTTATGAAGGTGATCTGAGGAGTTACAAAGTAATTTTTTTTTCTTGGTTTTTGATTTGAAAAAATAGTGGAAAAATCTTACCTTACTGGTTTGAGCAAAAATTGTTGGATGGTGCTGTGTATTGCTTTTTACAGCACTGTGATAAGCTAAACTAGGAATTTAGAGAGAAAAAAGAGTGAAGGCCAGAGTTGTATTGATGAACAAAATGTGAATTACAGTCAGGATAGACAATTCGAGTAATCTATTTACTTCTAAACAAGTTCCTATAACAAGATGATCCCCTTCACTGTTATTCCTTTATGTATATACTTCTCTTAGCATAAATAACTAGACCAAAATGCAACTGGTCCCCGCTTCCCCTTACTTGGTGATGTCCACTGATGCTTTTCCATGTGTCCCCTCATGCTTCTTGTGCCTTCAAGAATACTTATGATTGATAGGAGGCCCATCAATACCACCCCCATAAGAACCCACCTTGTCCTACTTGTGGAACTCCGGAAATTGGCTTCGGATAACGTCCACCAGTTTCCAAGTATCCTCAAAGGAAGGTAAGTCTTTCCAATAGAGCAACACTTCGCGTCCCCTTTTAGTACGGCCGAAACCAGCTGCCCGCGCTGGTGCAACCTCTCATTCCACATCGGCAGTCAGTGAGGCAGGGAGTGGCTAGACTCGATCCGTGGATCCCAAAACTGGTCGCAGTTGGGAAGCAAGAAAAACAAGGCGAATGGAAGAAGACGAAGGAAAGTCTGGCTTGTATGCAACAATGTCGATCCTTTCCAGTACCTTAAATGGGCTAAAGAAGTACAGGGACAGCTTCTCATTAGGACGACGAGCTAAGTAGCATTGGCGATAGGGCCTGAGTTTCAAATACACTAAGTCCCCAATAGAGAATTCCACATTCCTACGATGAGTGCCTACGGTAGTCTTCATCTTGGCTTAAGCTCGGGCAAGGTGGAACTTCAACTCATCATGGATAGCATCCTGGGTCCTCAAATCCAAATCTGCCACAACAGTAGTATGGGCACTGTAGCGAACAATGGGAGGAGGATCCCGCCCATAAATGGCCTTGAAAGTCGTCATATTAGTTGAAGCATGAAAGGTTGTGTTGTACCAAAATTCAGCCCATGCCACCCACAAACTCTATTATTTGGGTGTGTCCGATGCAAAGCAACACAAATACGTTTCAAGGCACCTATTAACAACTTCAGACTGCCCATCGGATTAAGGGTG
Organism: Stephania yunnanensis; assembly: GCA_039657365.1. Taxonomy (NCBI): domain Eukaryota; kingdom Viridiplantae; phylum Streptophyta; class Magnoliopsida; order Ranunculales; family Menispermaceae; genus Stephania; species Stephania yunnanensis. The sequence continues at coordinate 20,820,995 of CM077582.1, forward strand.
ATAGGCGGTGCTATAGTGCAGTCAAGTACCTTGAAGTTTGAAATGCTCGGATCAAAATGAACCAAGGAAAACCTTGTCGTGGTCCGAAATAATGGAGCGAGGGAACCCTGCAAACGGACCACTTCCATTACAAAAATAATAGCTACAGACTTAGCTGAAAATGGATGAGCCAGTAGAAGAAAATGATCGTATTTGGACAAGCGATCCACTACTACAAGGATGATCGAGAACCCATTTGACATTGGCAACCTTTCAATGAAATCCATCGCCACATCTTCTCAAATTTATTGAAGAATATGGAGCGGCTGTAAGAGATCGGCCGGAGAAAGTGATTGATACTTATGTTGTTGACAAATGGAACATTCATCTACATAGCGTTTGATGTCTTGATGCATGCCCACCCAGTATAAGTCACGCTCAATGCATTTGAAAGTGCGTAAGAAACCAGAATGACCCCCAAGAACTCCGTCGTGGTACTCGAACAAAATGCGCTAAAGCAAGGGAGACCCTTTGGGCAGCACTAGTTTGGACTTGAACAGTAGTAACCCATGGTGGAGAGCATAATCAGGCCACACGGCTGAACCTTGTTGAAAATATACAAAGATTTTGGATAAAACCGGGTCGTGCATCACTGCATCTTTGATGTCTTGCACTTCAAGGATGCAATAGGAGACCAAAGATTGCAAGGAAGCACTACTAGGAGGAGGAATGCGAGATAAGGCATCAATGGCCTTATTCTTGACACCCTATTTGAATTGAATCTCAAAGTCGTACCTAATAAGCTTAGCCACCCAATTTTGGTACTTCGTCTGAACCACTTGTTGCTCCAAAAGGTATTTCAAACCCTGTTGATCGGTGTTGATAAGGAAATGACGACCAAGCAAATAATGCTGCCATCTTTGGACCACCAAGACCATCGCCATCAACTCTCGTTCATAAATAGACTTTAGTTGGTTGCAGGGAGAGAGCAGCCGATTAAAGTAAACAATCGAAAGCCCTTGCTGCATTAGCACAGCCTTGAGTCCAAATCCCGAAGCATCGATCTCCAAAACAAAGGGCTGAGAGAAGTCCGGAAGCATTAGAACAAGGATAGTGATCATAGCTTTCTTTAAAAGCTTAAAAGCCTTTTCTGCATCCTCATACCACGTAAATGCATTTTTCTTAAGTTGTTGTGTAAGTGGGTAAGCAATCAACCCATAATTTGCCACAAAATGCCGATAGTAGCCTGTAACACCGAGAAATCCCTTCAACTCTTTGATGTTGGTAGGCGACAGCCAGCGCTGCATTGCGTCAATTTTGGATGGGTCCACCAAAACCCCATTGGCAGAAATCTAATGCTCCAAATACTCAATAGAATGCTGCCCAATGACACACTTCTTCGCATTAACATGGAGATGGTTATCCAACAACACCTGAAGGACTCGAGACAAATGGCCCATATGCGTTACGAGATCCCTACTATAAGACCAAAATATCATAAAAAAACACAAGTACAAAGTGACGTAAGAAAGGTCGGAATACCCGATTCATAAGAGCTTGAAAGGTTGCAGACACGTTGGATAAACCAAATGGCATCACTAAGAACTCATAATCCCTCATGGGTCCAGAACGTGATCTTTAGAACATCTGACTTCGCACGAATTTGGTGATAACCCGACTTCGAGTCCAGCTCGGAGAAAAACGATGCCATATGTAGTTCATCAAGTAACTCATCAATGATCGAAATGGGAATACGATTGGGGTACGGTCACCTCGTTCAATGCTTGATAGTTGACACAGAAATGCCAACTTTCGTTCTTTTTCTTTACTAAGAGGACCGGGCTCGAGAAAGGACTTTTGGAGGGTTGAATGATGCCGGCAAGCAACATATCACGAATTAACTTCGTAATTTCTGATTTTTGAAAATGTGGATACCAGTACGGCTGGACGTTCGCTGGACCAGTCGTAGGCAACAATGTCACGACGTGATCTATCTCTTGCTCAGGTGGGGGCAGTGACAGGCTCAAACACCTCAGTGAACTGTCGAAAAAGATCATCAAACCAAGACAGAAATTCCACAGGAGAAGAAGAAGCCGAAGATTCGACAATCGCGATGGGAACCAACGAGTATAGATTGACTAAAACCCCCTGACCATCATGGAGTAGTTCTTTAGACAAGAACTTCATTGAGACACTGCGCTTATACAAACTCGGGTCCCCTTGTAAGAGATAAGTGCGGCTCTCACTAATGAAATTCATGGTGAGGAGATTCCAATCGACTTCCATACACCCAAAATCCAGCAACCATGACATGCCTAAGATAGCATTGGTGCTACCCAACTGGAGTGGTGAAAAATCCTATAAAATCACCAGCTCTTGAATTTGTAGGGGTAGATCTTTGCAAATCCCACGGTCCATGACAGCCGATCCCGTACCCATCATCACAATGTATTAGGATGTTTCAATTAATGGAAGCTTCTATTGTCCACGAGGTCTTGAGATATGAAATTGTGTGTAGCACCACAATCGATGATGATAGTGATTTCCTTATAACCCAGCATACCCCGCAGCTTCATTGTCCCCGGTACGGACGACCCCATAACCATATTCATGGATAGTTTTATAGTCTCTAGACCTGTTGATTCCTCGCCAACTTTAGGTCCCCCCGAGGTAGTGTCGTCGTCAGCAACCCCACCTGGATCATCATTGCAGACAAGCATCAACTGCAAAAGCTTCTTACACACATGCCCCGGGCTGAATTTCTCATCACAAGAGAAGCATAGGCCCCATGGCCTTTCATGTTTGAGATTCGGTCTAGATAAGTTGGAAACGTCGATGCATCGGCTTAGGGTTAGGTATAGGGGGATGGACAACATGAGGTGTGGTCTTGGACCCTAAGGAAATGGCTTCGGAACCAACAAAATTTGGGCCCATTGTTTTAAATGGTGACAAATTTGGGGCAGGACTTAGGCCCATAACTCCCCCACGGCCCAACCTATTTGGCAGTATATTGTCTTCCACCATCTGAGCTGTCACCATTAAATCTGGAAGACCCACTGGCCTCAGTAAGCGAACCTCTGATTGAATTCCCAGTTTCACCCCTTTCATGAATATGCTCTCCAAGATATCCTCGGGAATGCCTCGTAAGGATGCTGATAGAGTTTCCAAATGTCACCGATATTCCACCTCTGTTCCGATTTGTTTGAGATTAATTGAGACTCACTAAAATGCTTAAGCAACTATGATTTGAGATCAGACCAACTCACAAAGGGGACTTGTAAGTTGGACCACCAGAACCAAGCCAATGCCTCATCATCGAAGCAAATACTCGTAGCCATAATGCATTCTGCATCGGAGAGTCAATTGGTCTTGAAGTAGAGTTCCGCTTGAAATAGCCACCCCTCTGAGTTCTCGCCATTAAAAATTGGTAGTTGAAGCTTTTGACCACCCCGCCATGCATCAGAAGTGGCGATGAAATCTAAATTGTTCCCACCTGATGCAAAATCAAAGGGACGATAAGATGGATTAAATCCTACCTTGGGGGCTTGGATTTGACTACCCTACCCTGCCTCAGATCTGTCGATATCGGACTTTACTCATCTTGCCTTGACCCGATCTGAACTCCACCACAAACACTAGACGCATTGTCGTCATCATCGACTGCTACACCCTTCCCTTTAGACAGAGCTTGCACTTATCATAGGGTATCACTTAATGATTGCACCATATGCGCCAAACTTTTCTTTATAGTCTCCATCTTCTCCTCCATGGCAGAGAACCAATTGAGATCCCCCCGCATTTGATCTTTCTCCTTCTCCATTGCTACAAACTTAGCATCACTTTGCTTATGACCCCTCATTGAATCATATCTGAGGCTCTAATACAAATTTTATAGGCTAAACTAGGAATTTAGAGAGAAAAAAGAGTGAAGGCCTGAGTTAGTGCAATTTTCTTACAGTGATATACCTTGGTAAGCACCCTCGCTTTTTTTATTTGTAATGTTTACTATTAAATTTTAGTGGGATAGAGTTACATGAATGCATGGAGTAGACTCATATCGAATTTGCCAATTTTTCTCAGATGGAAAATGACTTGTTTATCTTATCTGCCATGTTTAAGGAATATATTAAACATGAGTTCTGAAAAAAAAATGTTTATGTAAATGGATGAAATAGGTCTGAAGTTCTATATGAGATTATTGAGAGGTGGAATTACATCTAGGATGGATGTTTCTTCGTGATCCATTTCAAAAGAAACAAATGCTTTTGTTTAATTAGATGCAATAAGAATTAGTAGTATGGAACATGGCATGGAACTTCTACAAAGTTTTTAAGACTTCTCTGAACTAATCCTATTTTTATCACCAAATCAAGAATCAAATATGATAAATTTTACGAAGATCACATTAAAGTTATGAAAAGGCAAGTTATCTGAAAACGTCTAAAGCCGAGGGCACTGTCAAATTTTTTGTTGGGCAATGTTCCTTACCGATATAAACATGTAAGAATGTGTAAGATAAGAATACCAATTTTTTACATTAGTGAATAAATGTTAATATTCACTTAATGAAGAAAGAAATAAGATTGAAAAGATTAATAAATTTAAGTCGAATATACAGAAAATGGTATTTTTTGTTAGTTAGAGATTAAGGAAAATAAACTTGAAATATTTTAAACTACATGTAGCAAGTTCATAAATATCCATTTTGTTGAGAGTGAATGCATACATGAAATGGATCTTTCAAACACTGGGTATTTCAAAGGCTGAATAAGACCAATTGGTCGAAGTGAGATGGGCAATAAGTCATTGATTTACTCTGGCTAATTGGTCCAAATCATAAGCTTCTACAGTGTATTAAAACGTCAATGTAATAAATAAATGACCTTTTGATTAAATAAGGAAGGTTGAATCTATGAAGCATGTATATTTTACACGTTGTACTACTAAAGTTGATGTGTTTGGGAACTTAAGTCGATGCAAATAATGACAGAAATTAAGAAAAAAAGTAGAAATGCGGGCTATTTGGTTGGATTCAGTCTCTTCCAGGTATAGCAACATCACACCATATCACCTATTCTTTATTTTTCTTTATTAGTCACTTTATAAAAGCTATTTGAAGACATGAAGAAATTTTGATAAATAATAGGGATATGGGCCTAATAGTACAACTCGGAGCTTCCGTCTCGAATTAATTGGGGTTGGCTATATGGATCAAACTCTTGTATTGTGCTCGACTTAATGCAATTGATGGCTATATGGATCAACAATACTACTATCAATGCTTTTTGTGTGTGAAAATGATTGTTCTGCTTCTTTTTTTTATATATATATATATATATATATAAGTATATTTTAAAGGGCCAGTGTGGGCCGTAAGTAAATATCACATTTATCCCTTTCATCTAACGATTTCTAACTTTTCAATCTCCTTGTTTCACTCTTGCAACTCCTATTTCGCCTACAATCCCTCGACCCCACTTTCTTTACAATCCCTCTTGCTATACAATTCTCACTTGCGCCTTGTGTTCTTTCATTGCAATTAAATCGAAATTTGTCATTGATCCCCGTTTATTTTTTTTTCTTCAACTCAATTTAGTACATCAACACAATCTAAAAATTGTAGGAGCATCAACACAAAGTCAATGTTACTTCAACCTTAAACGTCTCTTCATTCTAACTCTCAATTCTCTTGTTTTATTTTCGATTTCACTTTTAGTAAGTACTTCTTTAACGCAACAAATATTCAAATAGGGTTTAGAGTTTTTCGTCATTTTTGGGGATTATAAAAGATCTTCAACTAGGGCTTGGAGTTGGATGACTTCAATATTTCATTCCTTTTTTCTAAGGTGTGTACACATCTCCCTTTCCCTCTTTCTCATCAATATTATTAATCTAATTGCCTTCCTCTTCAATCTTAACATTTCTCTTCTACTTGGGGCTTGTATTGAATATAGGTGTAAAAACTTGGTTGTATGATGTGATTGAGTTTCTTTGAGGGTGTCTCTGCTCAAGTTTTCATTTTTAGATACATTTCAGGTGTGAACTCATTCTAATTAAGTTTTTATATTTTTTAAATGTTTGTGATATTTATCAGTGCATTTTTAGCAAAGAAAATTGTGAAATCTGCCGATAAATTCTGTAAGCCGGTATTTGTCTTACTGTTTGGTTTCTTCAAACTATAGTTAGTGTTGTGTTTTTTTTCCTTTTTTATATCAATTTCAATTTAGATACCCTTATTTGATCACTGTTGTTGATGATCAAACAAAGAGGAAATAAAAAATAATTCATTGCTCAATCAATAGTCTCATTGAAGAGCATTTCACCCTGATACATTTAGAGCTGCAAAGTGTTGCTTTCAACAAGTCTAATATGATCCTACCTTTTAAGTAATGTCTCTTATTATTTATCAACCAAAATATCTTATGCTATAACAAATTATTTATTACGTGAAAGAGTTTTCCAAGCTGAACACTTTTAATTTATTTAGATTTTCTTACTCTGCATATACGAACTATTCAAAAATGATTAATAAGGCCTTGTTATGCTTCAATTATAGCCTTTTCTATTATTGGAGATTTGAGGTTTTTGTTCCTTGTTGTTTTGTTTCTTATTCTAAAATCATCTATATCAGTTTGAAAACTTGCGTATGTGTAACCATTTACAACTAGATCATTTTCAAAACCTCCATAGACCAAGAACACTTCCTTAGTCCTTCTTAAGTACTTAAGGATGTTCTTTACTGCTATCCAGTGACTCTCACCAGGATCCTGACCGATATCTGCTTGCAGTGCTCAAAGCATATGATACATCAGGTCGAGTGCATAGCATGGCATACATGATAGATCCAATAGCTGATGCATATGGAATCTTATTCATACGATCTCGCTCATCATTTGTCCTAGGACATTGATTCTTGCTGAGACTTATGCCATGAGACATTGGCAACAATCCTTTTTTAGAGTCTTGCAAACTGAACCTATTCAGCACCTTGTCTATGTAAGCACTCTGACTTAGAACGATTAGCCTCATAGATCTATCCATATATATCCTTATCCCCATGATATAGGCTGCATCTCCTAAGTCTTTCATTGAGAAACGCTTCCCTAACCAAGACTTGACACTCTGCAATGTTGGGATGTCATTTCCAATGAGTAATATATCCTCAACATACGATAGCCGTAAAAACAACAAGCGCACTCCCACTGACCTTCTTGTATATACAAGGCTCATCTTTGTTCTTAATAAAACCAAAATCCTTGATTGCTTCATCAAAACGAAGATTCCAACTCCGAGAAGCTTGCTTTAATCCATAAATGGATCTTTGAAGCTTGCATACCTTCCTAGAATTCTCAGGATGTACAAAACCTTCAGGTTGTGTCATATACACGTCCTCAAGAAGCTTTCCATTAAGAAATGATGTTTTTACATCCATTTTTCATATCTCATAGTCATAATATGCAGCAATGGCAATTAAAATTCTTATGGATTTAAGCATGGCTCGGCGAAAAAGTTTCATCATAATCAACACCTTGAGTCCGCTGAAACCTTTTGCTACAAGTCTTGCTTTAAAAGTATGCACATTGCCATCCATGTCAGTTTTCTTCTTGAAAACCCATTTACATCCAATGGTCTAACCACCTTCAGGTAAATCAACCAAGTTCCAAACTTGGTTATCATACATGGATTGCATCTCAGAGTTCGTGGCACTTAGCCATTTATCTGAGTCTGGTCCAGACATAGCCTCCTGATAAGTGGTGGGCTCATTTTGATCCATAAGCAACACATCACGACTATCAGTAATGAGAAATCCGAATCTTTCCGGCTCGTGGCGGTTCAACTGGTTCAGAACGTTGTTGAACTTCCAGGAGCGGTTCAGGGTTTATCTGTGATTCTTGAACTTCTTCAAGATTTATTTCTCTCCCACTAGTGTATTTTGAAATAAACTATTTTTCCATAAAGGCACCATACCGAGCAACAAACACTTTATTCTCAGCGCGATTATAAAAGTAATATCCTTTTGTTTCCTTAGGATAACCCACAAATAAACACTTGTCAGATTTAGGTGCTAGTTTTTCTGAGACTTGTCGTTTTACGTAAGCCTCACAACCCCAAATCTTAAGTAAAGACAAACTAGGTCTCTTCCCGTACCATATCTCATATGGTGTTTTATCAACCGCTTAAGAAGGAACTCGATTTAAAGTGAAAAGCTGCAGTTTGTAATGCATAACCCCAAAAGGATAATGGAAGATCTGCATGACTCATCATAGATCAAACCATATCTAATAAGGTTCGATTTCTCTTTCAGAAACTCCATTCCATTGTGGAGTTGCCGGTGGAGTCAATTGGGAGACAATCCCACAAGTTTTAAGATGATCATCAAATTCTTGGCTTAAATATTCACCACCTCGATCTGATCGAAGTGTTTTGATAGTTTTACCAAGTTGATTCTGCACTTCATTTTGAAACGTTCGAAACATCTCAAATGATTCAGCTTTATGTTTCATAAGATATACATAACCATATCTGCTGAAATCATCAGTAAATGTAATGAAGTACTAATAACCTCCTCTAGCCATAGTGTTTATAGGACCGCATACATCAGTATGTATTAGACCCAATAAATCCCTTACCCGTTTCACTGTATCCATTAAAGGGACTTTTAGTCATTTTGCTTCGTAAACAAGATACGCATGTTTCATATGTTTCTAAATCAAATGAATCTAGAAACCCATCTTTATGGAGCTTCGTTATGCGTTTCTCGTTTATGTGTCCGAGACGACAATGCCAAAGATAGGTTTGATTACAGAAATGACAATTTTCTTCCTTTTTCTTTTGGGTGTTTTGAAGCAGGAACAGGCCGGGTCTTGACTTGTTCCATAGGCTTTGCGACAGGTGCAGCAACAGCCTTGGCAACTCTAGCCTTGCCTTTGCCTTTCTTCTTCATTCCCTTTCCCTTTTAGACCATCAACATATTACTAGAGGGTTTCTTGATATTTTGTTCAGCAGTTTTAAGCATCAAATGCATCTCTGAAATTGATTTCTCCATATTATTCATATTGTAGTTCATCACAAATTGTGAGTAACTCTCTGGTAATGAATTCAAGATCAAATCTGTAGCCAACTCTTGGCTTATGGGAAATCCGAGTCTATCCAGCTGGTCAACATAGCCCTTCATCTTCAAAACATGAGAACTAACTGACGCACCCTAAGTCGTCTTGCAAGAATGTAGGTTATTGATTGTCTCGAACCTTTATTGCCTAGCTTGCTGTTTGAACATTTCCTTCAGCGTTACGGCCATGTCGTAGGCTTCCATTAGTTCCATGTCCTTCTGAAGTTCAGGAACCATAGTTGCTAGCATAATACATGCAACATCAGTAGAATCGTTGACATGCTTATTATGCGCATCCTTCACAGCTTTCGTAGCATTGGCAGGTGGGTCCTCAGGGTTTTGGAGCATCCAGGACATACAACTTGCGTTCATGCTTGAGAACGATTCTCAAGTTTCGAACCGATCAAGAAAGTTAGTCCCAGAGATAGCTTATCCTTCTCAAGGATGGATCGATGATGACAGGGGATTATTGTTACTTGAAGAGGCCATTGATCTACAATAAAGATTATGCAAAGTTTATTTTAGCATAGAGGAATAGACTCCCACTAAATTAACAACCCTCCTAAAACACACTGTTTATTTAGGGGGCTAAAATCCATATTTCACATAATTCTATGACAGCTATGGCATGAAACACATAACTAGATTATTTAGGTAGGTAACAATTACCAATTACATTTTATGTAATTTTTAGATCCTTTTATGAGATATGGGACATCTTATGTCTAAGCATGTTTTTATCTCATCATTTGCCTAAAGCTCAAAACTATTTTGATGGCTTTATTAAGTCGGACCATTTTAAACATTAAGGTAACTCTTACCCAACTTGTCTCACCAAGATAACACAATACACCCAGCTATGGCTGAAACTATACTAGTGCGATCGAGGCTTTGACAAGTGTTTAAAATGGATGGCACAAGACTTAAAATTTAATAGAGGAATTTTATTCAGTTTTAGTGATTTTATGTAAACAATGAAATATCATATATTTTATTGATTTGTTCAATCACTAAACAATTTGGAAATTTTTTTTTTTTATACTTTTCACTAACAAAAGAATTTCCGTACGCGAATATTAGTTAGACGGCGGTCCCGCTGGCCAGTCAGCAGGACGGGGTACAGGGGGCAGCGCCCCCGTTTTTCTTTTTTGTCTTTTTTAGAAGACGAATCTCAATTCTAAAAATTAAAATTCGCTATAGAAAATCAGAATTTTTTCACTGATTTTATTATCATAAATTAACCCCTTAATTTATCCGAAATTAAGTCGATTAAAATATTTTAATTAACCCGGGCCCACATCTAACTAATCATTTTATCCTAATCCAATTAGGATTTAAGATATTTGAATCCTAGTATATCACCAATAACAAGATTCTTGATATTTATCTCCTATTCTAATTTGTTATCTATCTTTATCAAATAGAAACTTCATAACAAAATAGATATAACAAGATAAATAATTAATTTCGAAAATTAATTATTTATTTTGGATTTAAGATATTTGAATCCTAGTATATCACCAATAATAAGATTCATGATATTTATCTCTTATTCTAATTTGTTATCTATCTTTATTAAATAGAAACTTCATAACAAAATAGATATAACAAGATAAATAAATAATTTCAAAAATTAATTATTTATTTTGGATTTAAGATATTTGAATCCTAGTATATCACCAATAACAAAATTCTTGATATTTATCTCATATTCTAATTTGTTATCTATCTTTATCAAATAGAAACTTCATTACAAAATAGATATAAAGATAAATAAATAATTTCGAAAATTGATTAATTATAAATAAATAATTTCGAAAATGAATTATTTATAAATAAATAATTTCGAAAATGAATTATTTATAAATAAATAATTTCGAAAATTAATTATTTATAAATAAATAATTTCGAAAATTAATTATTTGCAATTTCTTTCCTCATCCAAATAATCACAAACATGTAATTGAATAATGAACTACTATCCCAATTGAACATAATAGTGTCATGGATCACAGAACACGAAATTCAATTCATTAAAATTATTTGAATTAACCTAACATGGTTACTAGCATGTACGAAACTAATTTTAATTAAATCACGAATATGTGTATCATATACACAAAACATGATAATAAATATCAAAGACAACTTATGTATATCACATATACATCAACTATTAACATGCTTTCAATCATATGTCATGTATATATCAGAAGAAAACATGCAATGAATTTATTGGAATCGAACTCGAAGGCTCTGATACCACCTGTTGGGTTTTGGGGTTCATACGCAGCGGAGATTACAAAACAATTTTGACAAAAACCCCAATAGGATCCGAATCTAATTCCATTAAAAACGTTTAAACCATGAAAACTTAATAATACCTCAGTCGCAATGTACCTTTCTGAAGGTTAATCGATCTCTAAGGCGCTGCCAACTACGAACGCCCTCTATCAGCAGTCCACACACGAACGGCGGCCGAGATTCAAAGTGCTAGCTTCGAGAGAATACCAAACCTTTTGTTTTTCTCTCCAAAACGATCCAGAGCATACCAAAAAACTCTAAGTCGTTTCTGAAACGAAAATAGAGTTTCGGCCTTTTGATCTTTCGTCCGTGTATTCTAACTTAAAGCGTCTATTTATACAACCCTTGTATATAGACGGTTAAGTAAATTACACATATACCCCTACTTAAAGAAGTATAAGTGTAATACACCACAAAAACGTTTCCGTCATGAATTTTATCATATAAAATTCATTTTTCTGAACCATCTTAAAATCTCGCAAAACCATTCTTAGTGTGCGACCCAATAGGCTCATACAACGTTGGCAGTGTACCAAAACACATTTTGGTATACAAGTCATAAGCGTCCTCTAGCAAGACATTATGACTACCCAAGTTGTACGAATATCAAATCGATACAACCTAATAAATAGTGTATATAACATCCTTTTGTCACACGATATCCTTTTGATCAAACATAAGGCATGGAATTGTCATCCAATATGTTCAATCGTACTAGTCTCGATCTCTAGGTAGACTGAAAACATCCAAGTGACATTGATCAATATCGATTCACTTAGACTAGGCCTTTTAACAGTCTAACACATCGAGGGATCCACTAGATATCTCTCTTTATATGAGAGGGACAAATTCTATCTTGATTACACAATTTCATCACATTGCTCACATAGTAACCAATCACAACCTTTATAATCGTCCGGTTAAAGACAATGTTTGATAGTGTCAAATCACTATGTTCCTAATGTTGAAGTCTCTGATAATCTCAAGTCAGAGGATTGAAAAATATACCTATCATGAGAAACAACTATGACTTAATCCATGCGATGTTCTCATACCGGGTCGGTTCAGTACTTTGTTCCCTAATAAGTACTCGTGATCTTGATTCGTATCCCTATACGTATAATCATCATATGATCATCAATCAAGACTCACACTAGTCTTGATTCATTATAGTTCCCAGTATAATGATCGACTAGGGACATTTAGGATATTTCTGTAAATACCCATGGATCTTATTATAATGTAAACATGCAAATTAATTATAATAAACAGCAAATGAAATCCTCTATTTTATTAACTAAAAGTATTCATAAAGACAGTTAATGGATTGACCTAGGGCACATGCCCCAACAACACTTCTAGTTGTGGCTCTTCAGACTGCTGCTTTTTATATTTCGCTTTCTTATTGAGCGACTTCTTATACATCCATAGTGTAATGGTTTTATTCTTAACGATTTCACTCACGTTGATGCAAACATTGAACTTTGTTTCATTACTTTTCAAACTTTGATTCGCAGTCTCGAGATTGATGATCTCTATATCTTATTCAATATAATTTTCATAATAAGGTTTTAACCTATGTCCATTTACTTTAAATATTTCTCCCATTTCTAAGCTTTCTATTTTTACTGTGCCATGAGGTAATAAATTCACAACCATATAAGGTCTTATGCATCTTGAACAGAGTTTTCCAGAAAATAATTTAAGTCTTGAACAAAAAATTAGAACTTTATGTCCTACTTGTAAATTTTGAGGAACTAATTTCTTATCATGAAATGCTTTGGTTTTATCCTTATAAATTGATGCATTTTCATAAACGTCATCCCTAATTTCTTCTAATGCTTGAAGACTTAACTTGCATTGGTTTCTTGATTCATTTATAATTCATGTTACATATTTTTATTGCCCAACAGGCTTTATGTTCTAACTTTACTAGTACTAACCTATATGGTGTCATACCTATAAGTTTCTTAAATGTTGTTCTATAGGACCATAATGCGTTTTCCAATCTAAGACTCTAATCTTTTCATGATGGACCAACTATTTTTTTCAGTATTAACTTAATTTCTCTATTTGAAGTTTCAGCTTGTCCACTAGTTTGTAGGTAATATGCAGTAGATGTCTTATATGTGACGTTGTACTTAGCAAGTAGATTAATAACTAATCCATCATAAAAATGTGAACCTTTATCACAAATAAATGCTTAAGGTGCTCCTTAAATAGTGAAAGTTTTTGATATAATGAAATTGAACACTATTTTTGAATCATTTGTTTAAGTAGCTTTTGCTTTTACACACTTAGACTTATAATCTACAAGTAAAATATAAACCATTTGATGGTGGAAAGGGTCCCGCAAAATCTATACCCTATACATTAAATACTTGACGAAAAAGAATAGGAAGTAAAGGCATTTGATTTCTATATCTTAAGTTTTCAATTCGTTGGCAATTTGGACAAGATTTTGTTTAAAGAAAAAAATTATGAAATAGAGTGGGCAAAAAGAATCTGAAATCTAAATATTTCTGAGCAGTTCTATGTGGACCAAAATGTCTTGCATAGACATAAATATGACAATGAGATAGAATTGGTTGTAATTCTAAATGTGTTATGCATCTCCTAATTATTTGGTTGGTGCAAAACATCCATAAACATGAATCATCCCATAAATAATGTTTAAAATCTTTTTTAATTTTATTCTTTTGAGCTCTCTTTAAGTAATGTGATAATCTATTGGTGGTAAGATAATTAACTATATAAATGTACCATGTGTCATCAGTCTTTATACTATACAAATATTCATTCGAAAATTCATCCTTTAATGGTATAGGTGGTTCTCCATTTTCTAGCCTACTTAAGTGATCTGCTACTAGATTTTCAGATCATTTGTTCTCTTTTATAGTAAGGTCGAATTCCTATAAAAGTAGTATCCATCTTAATAGTCTTTGTTTATAATCTTGTTTTTTTATTAAGTGTCACAATGTTGCAGGATCTGAAAAACTATTACTTCTGTTGGGTTGGATCTAGTGTTCTAAAAACATAACAAATAACGTGAGATTATTTTCCTACTTTTGACCTAAAACAGCTCCAACTGCATAGTTACTTGCTTCACACATTATTTAAAAGGGTAACGACCAATGTAGTGATATAATCATAGATGTGGTTGTTAAAGATTCCTTTAATTCATTAAATGCTATCTTGCAATTAGGGCTGGCAAAAAAAGTGGACCGGACATAAATGTGACCGGACATCCCCCTTATAATGATTAAAATTAGTGTCTGGACCCATTCCTGTTTTTAAAATGAGCATTTTTTTTTGTCCAGACCCGTACTTTTGTAAAACATACGGCTCCCATTTTGTCCGATATTTATTTTTAAATATGATTAAATATTTTATTTATCAATTCTTTTTTCAAAAAAAAACCTCAACTACATATCACCTAACATTCAATTACCAAAAAATAAATACATAACATCACAATTTTTTAATTTCTAATACAAACTTCATAGATAAAAATCTTCAAGGAATGCAAGGCAAAGCATCACAGCACTATTGTCTAAGTTTTAAAATTACATGCCCATATCACAAAAGTTTCAAAAAAAAAAAAGAAATCATCTCAATAGTCTAAATTAATCGCTAAATGGGTACTCTTTTTTTTGAAATTGTTGTTTGGACCCGGTCCCGTATTTTTAAATGGACACAAAAAATTGTCCGGACCCGTATATTTTTTACAAAAATATTGTCTGAACCCGTTTATAGCGGGTCCGGACAAAATCAGACAAACGGGTCTGGACAACTTTTGCCAGCCCTACTTGCAATTATTGGTAAATTAAAAAGGAACGTTTTTTGTAAAAGTTTGTATAAAAGTTGTGTAATTTTGGAAAACGCTTTTACAAATCTTCTATAAAATATTGCATGGCTAAGAAATGAACGTATTTCTCTTAACATAGTAGGGCAAGGTAACGTTTAGACTTGAATTTTTGTTGGATCTACCTCTATTGCTTTATGAAACACTATATGTCCTAATATATGTCCTTGATCTACCATGAAATGGCATTTTTCATAATTTAATAATAAGTTCTTTTATATATATCTCTTAATTAATTTAGTTAAATTAATTAAACCTTCATCGAAAGAACTACTATAAACAATAAAGTCATTCATGAAAACTTCAATTAAATTTTCCACATAATCAGTGAAAATACTAACTATACACATTTGAAAAGTTGCAGGTGCATTGAATAGACCAAAAGACATATGTCTATAAGTAAATGTATTGAATGGACAAGTGAAAGTTATTTTTCTTGATATTCTTGGGCTACATGTATTTCATGAAATCCTAAACAACCATCTAGATAACATTAATTGGTTTTTCAACTAGTCGTTCTAACATCCGATTAATACGTGTCGCACATATAACGACTCGATTATAGCAATAGTGCAATCAACTTATGTCGATCACAAATATCTTCCTCAAGGAAAGGTTCTTGCACTAGTAAATTACCTATTTAACTTTGAACTATTGCTCAGAAAATCCCTTTTTTAAATGGTTTTATATTAAACTACTATATTAAACAAAACAATGTAAACTTTACTTTAACTCTTATATTAAGGATATCTTAGTTTCACGACTTCGCCAAGGTAATTTAATATTATGTTTTTAACCACTTTTACATTGCAATATGTTCACTACAAAAAAACAAAGATTTAGCAATAGATTATAAAGGGAATAAGAACGAAACAATAACAAAATACCAATGGAAATACTATCAGAAACGGATTAGCAACAGAATCAAATTCATTTGTAAAATCATCATTGCAAAATATTTTTCTATTTAGAGATGGAACAAAAACGGATTAGAGATGAAGATAATACCAAAAAAATCATTTATGAGATGAATGTTGTTGCTATTCAGTTGCTAATTAGCAACGGAATAGCAACAAAATTCATATTTTCTATTGCTATTCCATTACTAATTAGCGACGGAGTAGAAACGAAATTCACATTTTTTGTTGTGATTTCGTTGCTAATTAGCAACGAAATAGCAACATAATTCAACTTATAAACCTAGAACATGTACTACTTGTTTAAATTTCATTTCTAATTTAGAAACGGATTAGCAATGGAATACATGCATTCCGTTGCTAGTCTGTTGCTATTCCGTTTGTAAGCCCAAGGTTTTTTTATTAGCAATTTGTTCCAACGGTGAATGTTGGGCGGTAAAGCAACAACAATTACATAAAATGAACATAACAGAAATGAGGATGCTTAGGGGGATGTGTGGTAAAACTCGTATAGATAGAATAAGAAATATAGAAATTCAAAGACAAGTAGGAGTAGCACCAATTGATGCAAAGATTAGGGAATGGCGGTTGCGATGGTTTAGTCACCTGTAAAGACAGCCTACAAATGCTTCAACTAGAAAACTTGACTCAATAGAAACTGTAGAAAATCGACGAGGTAGGGGTAAACCAAAGTTAACATGGGATGCATTAATTAGGAGGGATTTGAATGGTTTGCAAAGCTCACCATCAATTGCACTTAATCGTGCACAATGGAAAAGTTTGATCTATGTAGCCGACCCCGGTTAATTTGAGACCGAGGCTATGTTGTTGTTGTTGTTGTTGTTCCAGCACAGTTCTTCTAAGCAACAAACCTGCAGTTGGCCTTCTCTAACGCCCTACACCCCCTTCAAACGACTCCTTGGGGGTGCTACAACATCCTCCAAAACAAAATTTCAAGACATTTCATTCACACAAAATATCACATATTATATACTTAATCAAACAAAAAAAAAGAATTCAATCTCAATATACGCAAAATGTTGTTTCAAATTTGTAAACATACTCAAAAGCTGTACAAAATCAACTAAAAGACCTAACTTTCATCACCAAGGTGCTCCTTGTCCACTCAATCCGGGTTGTCTCTATCGTCATCGTCGTGCTGCTGCTATGGTGAACAATTCGGATCCATCCCAACCTGCTGATGATGCTCTTAAGATGGTGGCGATGGTGGTGCCTGAGAGGTGTTCGCGCCAAAGCCCATGCACATTCCTTATTTGCTCTGCGTGAAAGCCTCAGATTGCGCAAGCCTCTGAAAAACCACATCAAACTCTGAACGCCGCACCATCGGCTCTTAGGACGTGCTAGCAACGGGATCTGCATATCTCCTCTTCTTCCTTGCAAGTGACCCAAGCCCATAAACACGCCCCTCCACCGCATCGTAGTGGAGCTGCTCCTCATCAATCGGTTTGTTCCAGTGTTGCCCAAGTGTGTTCCTCACGCCTCCTCATGAGCTTCGTCTGAACAAAAACAAAGTCGTCAAATGAAAGCTAAAAATGAAAATAAATCATTGGAAAAATTAAAAATAAATTTGAAGCACCCCAAAATCATTTATTGTGCTTAAAAGTAGCAAAAGTCGTGTAATAAAAGAAGCAAATAATAGTAAGTAGGACCGAAAATAGCAAAAGTCATATAATCAACAACTCCAACTTAATAGTTGTTTCCAATTGGGTCTAGCGAAGAATTCCTCTAAAAGTGGGACCGAAATTGGTGGATATCCATCCAACAAAACATTTTTAAATTGTGTGCACAACTTTCACAAAATAAATCATTTTTCAAATTTAAGTTATAGTAAGTTTTTTCCTAAAAAAGAGCAAAATTGGTGGGATTTATTTTGCAACCGACGCATGTTTACAAAACTGTGCAAATTCGTCACCATCTTTCATTCTATTTTTCTCAAAGCACTCCAAACAATTATAATTATTTTAAAAAGTAAAGAGCCATGAAGCACAAAAAAATTGGTATAATTTCTTATACTTGACAATAACTATTTAAAAAAATCCTTGGAAACCTCTTTAAAGAAAACAAGAATATCCTTTTAACCAAAAAAAAACTTAACAAACAAAACCATGCTTCTAGATATATATAAGATAAAAATGAATTCTCTCATGGTAGTCTCTTCATACATTGATATACACTGAACAACCCAATTTCCCTCAGCTAACAAAGTCCTCAAATGGCAATATAGCGTGGGGATCTCCCAAGTGATTCAAGAATTCAATGAACAAAACAATCAAACAATAAATAGTCAAAAACACGAAAATTCAAACATCATACAAGTAAAGGCCATAAAGCAATTGGTATGCAAGTCTGATTATCATATCAATGAAAAATATGATAAAAATAATAGAACTTTGTCTAAAAGAAGAGTCTAAACAAGAGAGATACTTGATTCAATTCCAAATTTGAAAAAGCTAATAATAGAGAGCAAAGAAATAGGATACCATAATTAAAAATATAGAAAAGAAATGACCAATTTTAGAAATTACCTGCCCTTGAGATTCAATTCTAGAAAGCATTTACTTCATTGTTAAAACAACATCTTTGAACCTATCGTTATTGACCTTGTTACGAGTTGCAAGATAAAATTCCTCGCCACTAAATCTCACCAGAACATCCAAATCTTCCCTGCCTACAACCTTTTTTCCAAATCAAGACTAAAACACACTAACTAGATCTGAAATTTCAAGATTAAATCACAGAAATCACAAACACATTAACACAATAATAACAATTCATACAAAAATTAATCACGGTTCATAAAAAAATAACATAATGAAATAAGTTTTAGCGAATGTTCATACCTCATTCAAGGGATTCAGGGAAATAGATAGAGCGAGAAAGAGATAGAGAGAGTGGAGGCGGAAATGGGCAGTCGGAGGCGAAGAGGAACACCACGGAGGAATGCCCTGGAGGGGCAATGCGTAAGCAAATACAATGAATCTCTACTAGGTCATCAAGTTCAATAGACGATACAAAAAAAATCACAGTTCATACCTCATTGAATATATTTTCTAGTTTAGGTCAGGGCAGTTGGAGGCGAAGATGGGTAGTCGGAGATGTTGAAGCCAAAGAAGAGAAGGGCAGTGAGCGAGCAGTTGAAGACAAAGAAGTGAAGGGCAACGAATAGCAGTAGGGAGGGGCGAAGCCGAACAGCAGCCGAGCAGAGGGGAGGAACGATGCCGAAGAGCAGCTGAGCAGCGGGGAGGGGCGAAGCTGAAGACCAGCAGAGCAGAGGGGATGGGCGACACCGAAGAGCAGTAGAGCACTGGGGAGAGGCGAAACCGAAGAGCAGCGGTGTGGCTTCAACAGGGCACGAAGAGAAGGGGGACGAAGAGCAGAGGGGAGGGACTTCAAATTAAAATGGTCACTCATTTTAATTCATCAACCCATTTTAAATTGAAATGGTTTTGGTTTTTTTTTTGGGTTAATGTTTAGGTTATTTTTAGATAACAAAAAATAAGCCAATTAATTTCAATTGTTCACTCATTTTATTTAAAAAAATCGATTAATGGGTTGATTAATTTGTCTTTCAAATAAATAAAATAGATTAGTTTTCATAAAAAAAATTGAGTTGATTAATTTTCATTTCACCAAAAATTTAAAGGGCCATTTTAGGTCTTAATTCATCACAGCTAAAAATCAGTCACCTAACATATTAATTAGAAGTCTCATCCATATATATAGACAATCCTGAATTTAGGTGTTTGATTAAATTGACTAAATAGCACGACTTCAAATTAAGATCCACAAATTAATTAATGAAGCTCAAAAATAACTTTTTATTTGCATTAATTTTTTCTAACATATCAATATTGTTGCGAGGTATGACTAATGTTTCCTAAAAAAAGTCCAACCAGTAAGTTTAAACAATTCAACAACACACAATACAAAAAGAAAAAATATTGGTACTCAGAAAAATAACATTAATTACTAATTAAAAACTTATAATTCAAGAAGAGAAATGTCGAAACTTTACGTATACTGATACTAAAAAGAAAACATGCATTGGTCATTACGTAAAAAGCCCCTAAAGAGAGTAGTTAATTTGCGGTGGCAAATAAAAGAACATCAAAACTTATATATTAGTCTATGGTACATAGGCATATGTGTTCGATTCTAGGCAGCTGATTCATTAATTAATTAAATATATATATTGGTTTCCCTGAGTTATGGGGTTAGGGTGTTCGACTAACTTAAACCAAAGTAATTAAGTTTGTCATCGCCGGCAACTAATGCTCTTTCGTTGTTGAATGGCTATGAGTTTATTTGATTAATTAAAGCAAGCAAAAGAGCACGAAAGAATAAAAATTAGAGTTTTTTAGAGACCAGGGACTAAGAATGAAAAAGTTAAGAAATGTTTTTTCTAAAGTACTTAATCAAGATAATAATATGTCATTACAATTTTGAAAAAAAAAAGTGATTTTTTAGTGTTCTACATGCATGGTGGTATCTGAACACTATGCATCCTAACTAGCTAATAATCCACACTCGAGTATTTGGCCACATATGGTGGGGCTTCGTCTCCAAACCTAATTCTTTTTCATTCATAAAACTCAAACTTGATCTTCAATTTCTTTATTGGAAAGGATTTATGTTAGTCCACGTGCATAACACTTGCTCATATACTAATGTGTATATATATTGGTTTCCTTGAGTTTTAGGGTTAGGGTGTTAGACTAATGTAAACAAAAGTAATTAAGTTTTTCATCGTTGGCAACTGCTGCTCTTTCGTTGTTGATATGTATGTACTGCGATATCCCTCTACTCTTTTCAACTTCGACGTAAATCATATGTCAAATTGGTGAGACCAAAATCTTTTCCCCTTAATTATATATATTCTTCCTCCATCTACTTAATTGGGTTTTTATATTCGTATAATAAAGCTCATTGCTAATTCCATTTCTAAATTTATAAATAGAATTAGCAACGGAATCTAACTAAAATGTACTCATGCCCATGTCATAGATGTGGCAATTATGTTGCTAAATTTTGCAACGGAATTAGCAATAGAAGTTTAGGCAGGAGAATTTGGCGGGTTAATTAGCAATTGATTTAGAAACAAGATTTATTCCATTTCTAAATTCTGTTGCTTTCTGTTTCTATTTCGTTTGTAAATGGTCAACTTAAAAGTTTGACAACTAGTGTTGCTATTTTGTTGCTAATTAGATTCAGAATTACCTCTGTTGCTAATTTCTATTTCTATATTGGTTGTTTTTTGTTGTGGAAGAAAACAAAAGATTGAGAAACAAAGAAACAAAGAAACTATTTAGAGCAAGAATTTATCTCCATGTGGTATTTACCCAACTCATCTATTTAGTTTGTCTATATAGAGTAGATTGACTCTCAATTTACATAGTTTTTTTTTAACTCATGTGCATACAAGAAATGCCTAGGTTGTTTTATTGTGCTTGAATTAAGTTTCAAAATGTGAAAGAAAAGAGTGAAGATATTTATATGAGGCTTCTCGTAACAATTAAGTCATATATATTGTTCGTAAATTGTTCATTAATTCCTAAAATTAAGGCACGTATACATATATAACACCAATTAATGAATTCAATAGGTTCTGCCTAGGACTTTATATTGTGCTTGCTAATTAATTTCAAGTGTCTTTATCTATATAGAAAAATAAAACAACAGTGGGACAATGTTTGGTAAACATCGTAAATAAAAGATTTAAAAGAAGCAAAAATCATGATTCAAGAATGATGAAAGATATCTCATTATATGCATAATCATAGCATTTTTTATAAGCAATTATAAATTTTTTATTAACAAGATACTTGAAACCGCGCTGATTTGCTATCAATGAATGTCACCCCATCATGATCTTTCATATGGACATGAAGGAAGACATCATTAGGAGTAACCTCATCATCTTCATCCTTATCTAAAGCCTAAACACAAAAGATCAAAGTTTACAACATATTAGTCGGATAGACTTATAAGTTCTAAAGAAACGTCAAATAACCACGACACTTACAAATATATCTTTATAAGTCTGAAAAGATCGTGTGCCACCGGTGTGCTTTGAAGGGCCTGTACTAGGGTCGCCCTTTTCACTTTTTCTGTTATGCGAAGCCTTCTCTGACCTGGCCTTGAAATCTGCGCTCGCCCTATACTCGCGGTATCTATTCCATGCCTCATCAGTGACAAAGTCCGGCCTTACGCCAAGGGCGCGAAGCTCGTACATCTATGGAGGCTTCCTATTGGAGGAGAACTGGTTGAATGATGTTGTGGTGCATGGAAAGCCCGCCACATGGCGAGCGGTGGTTAGTGAAAAACGCTAGAAATGACGTGCTTATCTAATGGTAAAGTGACATGTGGTAGCCTGCTGCAGCTATCTCCCATTCTACCCGATGCGCGACATGTAACTCGAGGCAAATAGTCCAACGTCCGATCAATGCGTGTAAATACTCCATTTTGAGTATTTTTCACCACGAATTCAACTGCACACTCTGCTTCACCTAAAAATGACCAATAAATATAATGAGATATATATTTTTAGAGGCTTTAAGTATTTAAATATACTAAATATACAATACTAAATATATATAAATACTGACCTATCACCTACCCTCCTGGTCATCCAAGTGCTGGTTGTGGGCTGGGAGGGGGCGCCGGTCGGCGCCGAGTGCCGGTCGGCGCTGGGCACCACCATTAGTGGTCAGGGAGGGGGTTTCCCCTCTCTGTCGACCATTGGCCCCTGGTTCTCAAACCATTAAAATATATATAAATAAAATATATATATATATATATACATATATTAATATATGTATGTAGAATAAAGTACAAAAATACGTATTATAAATAAAAAATAATAATCACTTTCAAATGGGGCACTACCCAATTTTTTAGGGAGACCGATCGGGTCCCACCCCTCGACCCTCGCATCGGGAGACCTATGGGACCCACATTAATGGATCCCAAAGATCGATAAATGAAAGATTTAATTAATTTAAATTTAAAACATTTATTGATGATATGTATTATGGTGGTATAGTATCGCACGAAGGTTCACATCAAGCCCCGAGCATACCAGGAGTTGTTATAAACATTGCTGCGAGTCGAGGTAAGTGAGAAGCTTTCTCAATTATCAAATATGGCTTGATATTAGTTATGTTAATAGGACATGTTTTTAACTAGAGACTTGGGGAATGGGTTGCATCGTGTTATTGGCTTGGATCTACGTATCTATGGAATGTGATGCATTTATTTTCCCTTTTATGATATTCATTTCCCAAGATCGATGTTTGTGGAGTTCCCACCAAGGGTATTATTAGCAAGTATTATCTAATGCACCAGGATGTTTGTGGTGCCATTGAGGGCTTTACTATTTACTGCCCCAGGATGTTTGTGGAGTTTACCATCAAGGGCTTTACTTATCTAATTGAATTGTATCACTTAGGGACATGAGTTGGAGTTGCCTTCTCTTATACTTTTGTGAAGAGGGACATGCATTGGTGACGGCTTGAATGAATTTACTTTTGATTTGATGGGACTAACGAGAGGGGATATAAGGCCTATGTGTCGTCTAATGATTGCCATCACTTCGAGGGTAGGTGAATCGATCACTAGATTCTCACCAATAACTAGTATGCATTGAATAAGACCAAGACTTTATATTATTACTAATTTTTATGGCATCTCTCTTTTGTGAACGCCATGCATGATGATGAGTTTTGACTTTAATCTGCTTTATCAATCTTGCTGACATGTTTTATTAATTCTTTATAAATCCATGCGAAGCCTTGTTTTAAATGCGTTCGTCCGTATTACTGAGATCTGTTGGTTTTTTTAGCTCACCCCACTTACATCTTAAGACCATACACATTGACGTTAGATCGAGACAAGGGCAAGGTGATAGCTTAAAGCCTCATCTTTTGACGTGAGCCTTATAACGATAATATCTATTTATTTGATTTTGAAATTACCAAACTTGGGTTGTATATAAATAAGTCTTTTCGGTAGAATGAACCTTACTCTTACTTAGTTTAAATGACTTGATAGTATTTGAATGACTTAAGTTGTTGTAAGGATTTGAAAACACAGCGATAGTTTGATAATACGTCATATGAGTTTTCCTTTATTTAATTCCGCAAGTAATTAACCATATGCTCTAGTTTAATATTCCGCAAGTTGTTTAGGTGTGCCAAATCTCTTGCTCGGGCTCGATTCGATTATTAGGCCTTGGAGGCGGTCTGGGCCAGACAACTCAACCCTAGTTCAGGTGAAGTTCATTTCAATTGTTATCAGAGTATAGATATTAGAACCTAGGGAAATGTTAGGTTAGTGGAACCTAAGTTTTTAAAGCCTTTTAGTTTTAAAGGTTAATTTTAAATTAGAGGAATCAATGGTATGGGACACTGATTCAACGTTAACTTAACATACATAAATGATAAATCCTAGGATGAGATGTGATAAAAGAAATATGACAAGAGATTTATTATGTTGATTATTCCTTGTGTATATGAATATATCGTTAGATATATAGATAATTATCTCTGACGGTATCCGCGAGTCTGCAAGCGGATTAGGAACTTGATGTTCCACGAGACAGTGGAGGGAATAATAATGAACGACATAAGGAAATCAAAGCGAACTCATTGGGATGGAGCCGACATGAGCTTCAAGTGATATTTGCAATGAGTACTATGAAAATGAATTAGCTTTGATTGGAAATTACATAGTGTAATGTGTCTATACTTAATAGAAGTGTAGCAAATAAAACTCTCAACTAAAAAGAATTATGAGACTTGAAAAGACAGTGAGATGCCACGCTATATAAATAAAGGGGAGTAGTGATGTGGTTACACTTCGGAGAAGTAAAATTGACACTTGTGACTCTATTTAAATTGTTAAAAGTCATGATATCTTGTTTGTAAAGGAATATCATCGATCCTAGTAAGGATATGAATAAACTTTGGTCTCAAACAACAAAATTAAGTTTGTTTAGCTATGAAGCTAAACTTGAAAACTTAATTCAAGATAGGATAGATACATGTACTCTCAAACGTCTAACTCTTAATTAAATATGTGAATTAATGGTCTTCAGTTATTATTATTCGATATTCGTTGTTACATACAATCTATTTTCCTCGAAAAGTGAATTTTCGACTACATTAGACCATGATTTTCAAAGTGTTTTGAATTGATGATTATCAAATTTCAAGGAAGAACTTTAATTATTTTACAAGATTTGAAAGCATAATCAAGTGTAAAAGGAAATGACTTATTTTCCTTGGTGTGTTAAAAATAAAGTATCTTGAAATGAGTTTTGCAATTGTTGTTGAGATTTCTTGGATGATTGAGTTTAAGATGGTACGAACCTAATTCGGGTTGTATGAACGAGTGTTTTGAGTTAATTATAGTTTTGGACCTAAGTTATTATCTTATGGTGGAAATCAAAACATTCATATGGTTATGATGTATTTTTTAGTCGCATTGACCCAATTGATTTGAAAAGACATTTAAAGTTACTCGAAACCCGATGATTGATTTTGATTTTTCCTATAAGAATGAGTTTAACTCGATTCTTGAAATAGGGTTTTGTCTTTTGATGAAAACACAAGATTTTGAAAAAGTTTTGATTCAAAGTTTACTTTTTGATAATTGAATAAGGTATCTCTAGTTTTGATTGATTATGTACAAAAAAAACTTAAATATAATCATCTATTAATGATGTGAGTATCGAAATTGAGGATCCTAAGTCGAGGGATGTATTTGAAAAGATTTTCATGTTTGAGGATCGTGTTGCTAAGTAGAAACTTGTAAATGTTGAAAGGACCCAGGACATGAGGTTAACATAATATAAATCGAATGCAACCAAAATTGTTTTTACTTAACTAGAAATGTGTTAACTCATAAAATTGGGGATACCAAAATTTGAAAGATCATTTTCAAAATGAAAGTGAGACTTGCGCTGATGGTACCATAATTGAAAATATTAAGAAATACCTCAAAACTATTTATGTGACTCAGAATTTGTACAGTTTGAAGGGTGTACATCAATGTTAATTATGTCGTAATAAATCAAATGATAGGTGAATCATTAAAATTAGGGATACCCAGCCAAAAAACTATTGTTGGTATGATTGTCCAGTAATGAACACGTGAACTAACGACTACTGAGGCAAAGTGGAACCTAACATGATTGTAATGGTAGTTGAATGAAAATAATGTCGAGGAATAGATAATGTAACTAATGTCACCTAGCCTAAGTCAACGATGAGTCGATTATTAAAATTAGGGATCCTAAGATAGGATCGACCTATGGGGAAACAAATAAGTTAATAGGTGGTATGAGAAAACATTATGAATCCAAGAAAGAAAACATTAACTACGATAGTTTTTCGTAGTCACAGGGTTTGCAAGGGAATACCTTATTCATGAACTTGAAATGTCAAATCAAAATGGTGACATCACGAGAAATCATAATAACCGCTTGTGAAGAGTATCCTGAAACTTCTCGATAAGAGTAAACGTTATCGCAAGAACCCAGACTACCAAACTAGACAATTTTAAGAAGGATGAAGGATCAAACCAATGATAGGTTCACAATTTAAAATTGGGGATCTTAAGTTAGGATCGACTACCGATAAAACTCATATTGTGTAACACGAACAATATGATAACTAAAAAGGATGAGAAGATATCTAAAACTAGTTATGAAACATGTATTTCAATGTAGAGGTAAGATCTTCTAAATCTGACACCTTTATGAATTGCTGAAAAAAAGTTTTGCTTGCACTTGAGAGTCGTAGGATTTAATGTAAATTTCAAAGTGAGAATTGTGACGGCCCCAGTTCCACAATCCAAAACTGGGCCCCGCCCGGCCTAGAGTTACGTGGACCCCCGAGCCCGTCTTGCTGAGTCACGCAAGCCTAGTCGGCCTTTACCATTTACTAATTATGACATAATTAAAATTGAGTTAATCAATTAGTGAGTTATCAAAGTTATAGCAGAAGAAATTCAATCTCAAACTAATTGAAAATGTCAAAGTCACAAATAGACAACCTAGATTGTGGAAACCCCGCATATGTATATCAATGGTCACATAAGAATAAACACAGGTTATACATGCCCCAAATTCTCTCAAAAACCCATAACCTAATGTTATCAAAAATAACATATATATAGGTAATACAAAAACTACCCAAATCCGATAGGGAAAGTTGCTCCAATGTCCTTATAGCAAATCACTTAATGCTGGTTCCTTTCCCTTACTCGTCTGTTACTCTGCACTCAGTCAAACACGAGAATGATGAGCCCAGGTAAGTAAAACTAGCAGGACATATATACAACATTTCAAAATAAATAAATCATTCAGTCTAATTCATGCAGATAGAAAGAAAAGGAAAGGGAACGCATGAATATAAAAGACTATGAATAAATCAATTGATAAGTGAGGGGTCTGGAATACGAGAATTGAATAGCAATGAGTCATTACCAAAAGGTCATTGAGTCGCGGCAAAAGCCCAGCTGACCCAGATTCAGGCTGAGACACCGCCTACCAGCCTTAACCCTTGCGATTATGAGATATCCACAGACCCAGATAAGTGCCCCAGCGTACACTCAATTGGGAAATATCAACAGTGTCTAGATGATAGTTCATATCATAGATAAATAGTCACCATGACTCACTTGCCATGGACCAATCAACCAATAGAAATATCACAAGAAGTGATGAACATAGCAATAACAACAAATTTAAAGCTCAAGAAATAACTGTAAAAATGTCCTAGCTGGTTTACTTACCTCGAGAAATCACAAATCGTCCTCCAAATGTTATGCTTATGCCTTGATATGCGCACCCGACACTCGACTATAACCTCCTAAGTCCTTGGTGTCCATTTATACCTTTTAGGGTTAAGTTACTTAAGTCATTCAAAACACAACCTAAGTACTTGATGTAAACTCACCATGGCCTTCAATAGAGGTTTCCGTTCCAAAATCTATTTGAAAGATGCAGACTTTTTGAGCAATACATCGCATCGTTGAGCTTCGTCGAAGTCACGCCTCATTGTCCACTGTTGTTATGTCTCATCAGGATCGATCGGTCCGACAACGCACCACCGCATCGCTGTCGAAGCTACTGCCGCTACTGATCCGTCGTTGGTGTCACTGCTCCTCGTCGGCGTCCTGATGGATCGTGTCGCCGGTCGTCGTCGTCTTCCCTACAGTCGCGCCACTTTTGGGTCACTGGAACCGCCTACTGCGGCCTCCGCGTCGCCAGCGAGCCGTCGTCCGCCGTTGCTGGTCCACCGCTGCTATCGCTCGTCCTTCAGGTCTGCTACTGATGGTGCCACGCTACTCGGCTAGTGTCCACACCATCAGCTCCTCCGAGCCGCAACACCGCTTGCATCGCACCTTGGCCGGCGTCGCCTTCGCCATTTCCATGAGCCGCTGCCTGTAAGCCAGAGCTCCGCCGCACCCACTCTTCGTCAGAGCCCCCTTCACCTCGCCTCTCTCCCACTATTCACCGTCTCTCTCTCTCTCTCTCTCTCTCTCTCTCTCTCTCTCTCTCTCTCTCTCCGCTGTCTTCCTTTCTCTCTGTTTCGACTTGAGGAAGAAAGGTGATGTCCTCAATATTCGTGCAACACGAATCTCAAGACAAACCCAATAATTCATCTCTTTTTTCCACCGCCTTATATGTTTGGCCAAACATTTCTCGAGTCTAGCGAAATGCGTATCTCGAGGAAAATCCAATGAATCGTGTTTTATTTTACAAACTATAGGTTATTGCATATTAATTTTAATGTGACCACATTAAAACCACTATAGCCACTTATTAAACCAACATTAAATCACATTTAATTTAAATTAATTAATCTTACCCCATAAGCCGCTTCCTCGGTCCCACGTTGACACAGGACTCGAGGCGCGCCACCGCTCGTGTTTAGGCTCACCAAATTCCCAATGTATACCTAACTCATAAAACAACTCAATATTTAGCATTATAATCTCAAATTGGATATTACTAACTAATACACACATCACAGAAAAATACATATTCCGACGAATGGATCCCACATACGACTTTGACCTTACACGTGGCACAAGTCTGATTTTTGGGTCGTTACAAGAATCCTAACCGAATGAAATAAGAGAATTTGAAATGCAACGTAAATGGAGAAATGATAGGTGCACAGACGACCAAGTGTTAAGGATATTGACAAGTGGTGACAGACACAAAAATTTTAAAGGTTGACACCGTAATTGTAACGACCCTAAAAATCTAACTCGTGCCACGTGCCATTTCAGGGTCGTACGTGGGATCCACTCTTCGTGATCCGTATGTCCAAATCTCGAGTGTAGACACCGAGATATCATATTTTTGTGTGATGCTTGTATTTTTATTATATAAAAGATTGAACAATTTAAAATAATTAATTTTGAATATAAGTAGGTAAGAGCTTACCTCGAGTTTCATGTTAGTTGGCAGTAGTCGAGGTTAAGATTGGGTTTTATTTGGTGTAAGATTCCTTAAATATGGCAAGAGAATTGGTCTATGAGAGTTAGGTATGTCATGGATGAAGTTAATATTTTTAGGGTTTTGGCATGACCAAAACATATATTTTGGACATTTTATGAAGATAGACTATTTTGTTGAGAGTTTGGTTCAATTTGGTGGAAAACGGGATCGAAAATGAGAATCAAACGTCAAACAACGTCAAAATAGGAATTCAGGAATTAATAAATAGAAAGAAATTAAGTTTATATATAAATATATATATAAAACATGAAATGAAAATCAAAACCATTTGTTTCCAACAGAACGTTCAATCGAATGTTATTCCCTAAACCCCTCGATTTGGGTTTTCACTCGAGGAGCTCCGACATCTGATTTTTGCTCGATTTTTTTGCAAAATTGTAGAGGATCGCAAGACGATTAATTCAAGCTAATTTTCTGTGGCAAAACGAGGTATTCAGCCCATAATTTGTTAAATTCTTAATGTCAGGCATTTTCCTCAATTCAATTGGAGTTCTCACGATTTTTCAATTTCTTTCGTGGGACTTCGATAGAAATTGGTATAACTTATTGTTAATTGGTGTATTAAATTGATTTGTGTCAATTTGGGATAAATTTCACCGACGTGGGTTAGGGTTTTGAAGATTTGAATTAATGCAATTTAGTTGATAACTATTTTGGAGATGTTTTTATACTTGATATTTGACTCCACGAGACGTGAAAATATTTTGGTGTTGGTATCGAGTGGTTTTGTGGCATTTATTATTGAGTTTTGAGGATTTAATTGCAAAAATATTTATTTGGAGACATTTTCTAGTTGAAAATAAATAAAGTTTGTCAAGTTGACTTGCTATATTAGAAAATCCGTAACTTCTCCATTTATGATCTGATTTGAGTATTCATGGAGTCTATGGAAAGTACGTCATGAGTACTACAAGTTCATTCTTGGTTGTCATGACAAATTATGAGGTTTTCAGAGTTAAAATCGTAACTCTAGTGGGCTAGTTGATAACACTTTGAAATTATTATAAAGTATTATTTTTAGAAATAACTCTTAAGCATACTTTGCTCGAAGTATTTGTATGATCTAAGAGTTCTAAATCAAGGATATTAGACTGGAATTGATACTAAATGATATCAAGAAATCTAAGGAAGAGATATGGAGGTTCGAGAACGTGTTATGGAGTGTTGGGAGGTCGGATAGGTTAGGAATAAGTGTGTGCATTGAGGTAAGTAAATCAGCTAGGAAATGCACGGTATTTCATTTTAAGCTATTGAGTATTGTTGTTCATTGCTTGGTATCTATCATTGGAATTCCATTCTAATTAAGTTGCCCGAGGTTAAGTGAGTCAACAGTGATCCTTGGAAGGAGTGGATGGCTGAGGTAATATACTAGAGTCGTGACCTTAGGATGCACTACATTGGTTACTGATTTTGATGGGTTTGAGTTCTTAGCGTGGCTGTTTAAGGAAGTCTCACTATTTCATGGGTTTAGGGCTTGTGAGTGTACTAAGTCTTAGAACACGAGTCTTGATGTTTTGCCAAGACTCAACGACATATTGTTCAGGACTACTTGCGCTTCTCTGTTTGCATTACTCATGTATCGATTGCTTTAAATTTATTTGCAGTATTTTCTTTATTCATGCATCCTTATATCTTCCTTGTTATCTACATGAATATGGATTGATTTATTTATTTCAAAATGCGATTTAGTATCCTATTGGCGTTACTTACTTGGGCTCATCATTCTTGTGTTTGATTGAGTACAGATTCACAATCAAGTAAGGGAAAGGGGCAATCACTGGGAGATCTACTTTAAGGACTTTGGAGCGGCCTTTCCCCTCGCATTTTTCTAGGTTTTGTATTAATAACGTATATTGATTTTTATCACATGGGGTTTATGGGTTTTTTGAGATATTTACATGGAGTATATACGGGGTTTCCACACTCTAGGTTGTCCTAATTGATTTGTGTAGAGTTGTTTAGATTTGTTTAAATTGAAATCGCTTCCGCATAAGCTTTGATAACTTACAAATTTGAATAACTCACTATAAATAGTGAAATATGGTTAGAAAGGCTGACTAGGCTTGCATTGACGTTTCAAGGATTGACTCGAGGTCCACGTAAGTCTAGGTCGGACAGGGCTCTGTTTGGGTTATGGAACTGGGGCCGTCACAGTTGGTAGGCCGGATAGGTTAGGAATAAGCGTGTAAATTGAGGTAAGTAAATCAGCTAGGAAACGCACAGTATTTCATTTTAAGCTATTGAATATTGTTGTTCATTGCTTGTTATCTATCTTGGAATTCCATTCTTATAGTTGTTCGAGGGCAAATGAGTCAACGGTGATCCTTGGAAGGAGTGGCTGGGTGAGGTAATATACCAGAGTCATGACCTCGGGATGCACTGCACTGGTTACTGATTTTGATGGGGTGTGAGTTCTTAGCGTGGCTATTCCAAGAAGTCTTACTATCTTGTGGGTTTAGGGCTTGTGAGTATACCAAGTCTTAGAACCCGAGTCTTGATGTTTTGCCAAGACTCAATGACCTATTGGTCAAGACTACTTGCGCCTCTCTGTTTGCATCTTTGGACACTCATGTATCGATTGCTTTATATTTATTTGCAGTATTTTCTTTACATGATTTGAGGCAATATGATACCAACACAGTTGGCATCAGAGCCGAAGTTTTAAATATTCCACTCTTGATTTAAATCACAATCCATTAAGACACAAACCAACGAAAGTTAGGAATGGTTGAACTTAGAGTGGAACCTTATGATCCTGACTTAAGTCTTAATTGGGAAGGGAAGAGAGTTGGGGAAATTAAAATTTGGACTATATGAGCTATTTGATGTATTGTATATTATTAATATCGATAGCTATATCATGATCAAGAAATTGCATTCCTTGCAGATCGCGATCGACGATCAGCCTGAGATCATCGATACGGTCCAGTTGACGTTCAGGATAGTTAGATGTGATGTCCCAGCTGATCACCTCACATTGCTAGCAACTTTAGAAGATTCTCTGAATTTTGATAGCACAGGCTACAACATCGCCTTCTACATCTACAGCAGCATCAGCACCAAGTACTCAGGGCAGGAGTGCGCCAACAGTACAGGCCACTGTTACGACTCCTACCGCGCTGACCAGACCTAAGGTAGTACAGGTTTAGGCTGAGAGAGTACCATCTACTTTTGGTACACTGACAAATAATACACCAAGCACGCCCAATGATGGGAGCACTCGAATGATGGCTGAGGCGAGGCAGTCTCCCAAGTTTCAGATACATCACCGAGAGAAGTATCACGGTGGTACGAATCTCGAAGCAGTAGAAACGTTTATGAGGAGTCACGAGAATATTTATGACGTCTTGGCCACACCGGAGCATATGAGGCCGAGCATTTCATCAGTTTCGTTGTTCGGGGAGGCTAATGTTTGGTGGCGTAGCATGGTGGCTATGAAGGGCGAGCCTAAGGACTGGGCTGAATTCAATGAGAGGTTCAATCAGAAGTATTTCTTTCCCTCGATAAGGAATATGAAGAGGACCGAGTTTCAGAACATCCGACAGGTGGCTGACGAGACAGCGATGCAGTATATGGGTCGATATTTGCGGTTAATGGACTATGCCGGAGGCATAGCTGACACAGCCGCTGATCAGGCCTACTACTTCATGAATGGCCTATTGGGTAAGATCGGTTCTATGGTGGTGACCACAGCTCCATGAACTTTATAGGTAGCATATGAGAGGAGTTTGGCCAGTGAGACTTTTCTCAGCATGCGCACTGGTACAGTAGTCGCAGCTTTACCACCAGTACAGCCAGATATCAAATCGTGTGGTGACGAGTGGATGAAGAGACCTAGATAGTGGAGGTCAAGGGATCGAGCTCAGAGTGTGGGGTCTATTGCATCTTCACTTCTTGTAGCGCATATTGCGCCAATACCATTTGCTATAGTACGGAGTTATATCAGAACACCACAACTGTCGGCACCGTCAAGTTCTAAGTGATAGCAGTATCAGAGGACTGAGGGCAGTGGCAGGGGAAGAGGTATGGACGAGGACAAAGTGTTCCATTTGGATCGGAATCTCAGCGTACTTGTTGGGAGTGCAGACAACCAGGTCACTTTTCCAGTACGTGTCCATAAGGGCAGACACAGCAGAGCTGGGAGCAGGTTCATGTTGTTGCCAAGCAAGATCGACTACTACCCATAACCTGATAGAGGGTATGTTTTATATTTGCAGTCATTTTATGTACACTATGTTAGATTTTGATGCTGTGATATCTTTTATTTTCGGTCATTTGGTCGATGAGTTGGGTTTAAAACCCACTAGACTAGAGAGACTGACGGACAGTCAAAAAGAGTGATTCACATTCTCGCTAATATATTGAGGAGGTGTGTGTTAGAGACGATGGACCAGGTCAATGGTACCAGACTTGCCAAACATGCGTACATAAACCCCCAGGGCGTGTGTTCTAGTCCAGAGAAACGATAAACTGTTCGCAATATATGTTTTGAGGACGCTATCCTAGCATATATTGGGGAGAGGACATAGATGGTATGGGTAGCTGAGTCTCACACTACTTGGAGGTCTTTGAGGAGCCAAGCTCGTCTCGAAGGAGCCCAGCTCAGAGTAGGGTATGGCCTTGGGCCTTAAATTCTTCTTTTGTGAATTGCTTCAATTTTGAGGATGAAATTCTAATTAGTTGGGAAGACTATAACGATCCTAAAAATTTAACTCGTGCCACGTGCCATTTTAGGGTCGTACGTGGGACCCACTCATCGTGATTCGTATGTCCAAATCTCGGGTGTAGACACCGAGGTATGCTACTTTCTTGTGATGCTAGTATTATTTATTATACAAAAAATTGAACAATTTAAAATAATTAATTTTGGAAATGCATAAGTAAGAGCTTACCTCGAGTTTTGTGTTAGTTGGCAGTAGTCGAGGTTGAAATTGAGTTTAATTTGGTGTAAAATTGGTTAAATATGGCAAGAGAATTGGTTTGTGAGAGTTAGGTATGTCATGGATGAAGTTAAGATTTTTGGGGCTTTTGGCATGACTAAAATCAGTATTTTGAACATTTTATGAAAATGGACTATTCTGTCGAGAGTTTGGTTCAATTTGGTGGAAAACGAGATAAAAAATGAACACCGGAAGTCAAAACACGTCAAAATAGGAATTTCAAGAATTAACAAATAAAAATAAATTAAGTTTACATATGAATATATATACAAAAAACATTAAATGAAAATCAAAATAATTTGTTTCCAACATATAACTTTGATAACTTACAAATTTGAATAACTCGCTATAAATAATGAAATATGATTAGGAAAGCTGACTAGGCTTGCGTTGACGTCGCGAGGATTGACTTGGGATCCACGTAAGGCTAGGCTGGGCGGGGTCAGTTTGGGTTGTGGAACATGGGTCGTCACAGTAAATAGTGATAATATAAGAGTTTACGACTATAACCGATTTTGTTGGTGAAGTAAACTCGAGCATTTCTTCGGATGAAAGCAAGATTTATGAATGCGTATAATTTGGAAGTCGGGGTACCTTTGGTTCAAAGTCTTAAATTGCATGATATGCAAGTTACACTCGTCTAAGTACTAAGTACACAGTCATGTACATTTATTTTGAAGTATCCGAAGAACATATAAAAATTTCAACAATAGTAACGGACACGAGTAATAAATCGAAACATTAATGGTGAATTATGAACTTAAAATAATTGGATCATAGTGAGTTATGAGTACTAATGACAAAACCCGAGACTTGGGTATATACCCTCAAGAGATGATATAAGAGCTAAACTACCATTGATTTCTGTGTGAGAGAAGTTCTAAATGAACTATAAGAGTTAAGAGTTAGCTCGGGAGGACAATAAGAGACGATTGTGCAATAAAATGTGAACCTTGACTACGTCAAAAGGACTTAAAACATCCACCCAGGATCATAAGAGTTAATTGGTACGAAGACGTGATGCGACATGTCTCCAAGAATTTGAGTGATTACGATAGGAGACCTTGGTATGAAACAAAAATTATGATATAATAAAATACATACAAATAAGTATTGAAAGTTGCGTAGGGATAGCAACATTGATGATTATTCCACAGCTTAAAAAAGGTGGAAACTTGGTGTGTAAGTAGACGGTTAAATGTGACAGAGAAGTTACGAGGTGGACTGTTGGCCAACCGTTGACTTGAATTATGAACCCACAAAAAATTAAAGTTGATAAACAAGTAATACCAATGATGTTAATGTATAATTCCAAAACGGAAACTATGACTGCTCATTTGTAGCCTCCACATATAAGTCGTAAGAACATGATGAATCGTTCATTGATATGTGTATATGAGATGGTGATAGAGATGGTGTGCTAGTGTTCATAATATAGCAGACAACTATTCTTGTTCCTACTACCATTTGGCGGTATGGATTTGTTGCCAGATAGGCACAGATGTTTTTTTGACATAGATAGGCACCAGATCACGTCTTAGTATGGTTCTCTCAACTTGCTGGTTTGACGACTTGGGTGTATGTTGCGACATCAATGGAGATTTTAATGTAAAACCCAGAAATGTGTGAACATACAAAAACTTGGCATGTAACTAAGGCATAATGACTCTATTGGGACTTATAATAGACAAACCTTATGAATTTCAGCATGTCAAACGAAAATAATACTATTTAGAAGTTAGTGTCAAGAGTAAGATTCAATTTCAAGGTGCGTCGGACTTCACCATGAGCTTAACTCGAGCTAATAACACTAATCACAAGCTTAAGGTAACAAGTTATTACAACTCCCATGCGCTTTGCCCAGAGCAGTGCTCGCATGGTGAACTTGGGTAACACCAAGGCAGCGCTCGGGAAGAAAAAGAAAATTTAAAGAATACCTAATTGAAATGGTTAGGGCTTATATGATAAATAAATATAGATGACGATGATGAGAGGGCTATTGTGTTGTATATTTGTTGTGGTTTTGGGAATTCAATAAAGGTGAAATATCTTTGTGAATGGCAAGGTCGAGCCTTAACTTGGATGATGCAATTACACTCATGGAAGAGATTTGAATTAAACGTTTTAAGGTATGCAGTTTTAGTCAAGAGTTCATAAATGGAGCATATAAATCATGTGGTTTTAGTAGGGATCATGGAATTCAATATGTTTCAAGGCATTAAGTTGAATTAGGATAAATTGAGATCCATTTGATCGAATTTGGTTGAGTTCTACCAAATCATCTCGTATCTACCAAATCATCTCGTATACTTTCACATTTATGTCTAACTTTGGGGGTTCAAGTTCAATTGATTAAATAAGGGTTCTAATGATTTATTGATATGGTTGATGATCCAATGAGTTGGTTAACACTGTTTGTGATAAAAGTGAGTTCAACTTGTAACTAGTTAGAGATTTTAATTAAGGTTTGAGATAGGCAAAGCCTATGAATTGTTAATTTACTTACAAATATAAATTTAGAATGCATAGGCAATTTGTTGGTGATTCATAATCAAAATAGGTGATTAAAATCCTATTTAAAGCCTAACAAGTGATGTAGAACCTATTTGGAGGTTCAAAAACATGGAAAAGAGTTATGAAGAATATTTAGATGATTTGAAAAAGTATATGGAGTTGTAAAAGAAGTTTGGACTCCGCTATGACTTGAAAATGTGTTTTAGTCTTGTTGTAAGTTAAAATATAAATCTTAAGTATTCAAATAGAGTTGTAACTCTAAAATGATGAATTTGTGGCTAATAGAACACATGAAAGTACGTGAAAGCTGAGGATCGCGTAAGTGAGGCTTCGCTATCAATTTCAAGTTGGTTGAATTGGAAGTAAACCCTACAATAATCCTTACTATTTATGGAAACTATCTTCATACCTATATTTGTATGTAGTCTGCATTGCATTTCACATCATTCTCGAAAATAAATTCATGGCACGTTTTCATCTTCGGTCTTGATCAAGTGTCCCGCCTAGGTGAAAAGACTAGGTGCGAGTAAAGCTAGTCGAGACTACGTATCCCGTCTAGGCAAAAAAACTAGATGTGAGTAAATCTATAAGTGGACAATTTTTATTCTAGAAAACATGCATTATACTTTCTTTATTGTTTTAGGTTCATTCTTAGGTCTTCCAACCTTTTTGTAAACCTTAAATAGTAATAAAAGGGTTTCACGTTGTTATATAAATTTCTTGTTATTTGGAAATGCAATAAGATGTCTCTACGGATTCAAAATAACTTTTGCAAGAGTATAGAACATTGTAGGAGTTTACTTACCTGACATCTTCGAGTTCTTTTTAATGATGTTAGGTTCTCATTAAAGACAAGGAAGAATGGATAAGACTTGATGATATTGGTGATTATTTTCAAGTTTAAAGTTAAATTCTCATTGTAATCATGCTATAAATTATTGTTTTTTTGGGCACTTGGGGGTGAATGTAGGCCATGAAACAATGTTGAAAAATTATGACAATCTCCTAAATTAGTTTGAAGTAAGTTAAGAGGTTTATATTTCAGTTTTGGTTTATTTTGGGATTGGGAAGTTGTAACTAAAGTATCAGATACTCTAAGTTAGTTTAAATGTTTAAAATTGATAACATATTGTGAACTGCGGGCAGTTATGAGTCCTTCTAGGCTTTTCCCCATTCTATTGTCTATCAGGTGAATTTTTTGGTAGGCCACTTTTAGGGGAGATGCTATTGAGATTTTTATAAAATATGGATATGATTTCCTTATTTCCTATAATAAAATAAATTAAGAGTCGAGGCCAGTTGAGGATTTAAATTACAATTTAAAGCATTATTAAGGATTGAAATCAAAAGTGTATTGAGGTCAAATTCGGTTGAATGGATTAGGTTCCTAATTAGGGAAACTAGGCTAAGTTAGGACTTAGTGTGATGGGTTGTGACTTCACCCATTGAGGACAATTGTGTCATTATGATTAAGTTGACTGGTGATATGCTCAAGGTTCAAGCATGCTATCCAACTGGTGTAAGCGATATCCTGTCTTTATTGGGGCATGTGCCCTAGGTTAATCCATTAACTGTCTTTATGAATAATTTTAGTTAATAAAATAGAGGATTTCATTTGTTGTTTATTATAATTAATTTGCATGTTTACATTATAATAAGATCCATGGGTATTTACAGAAATATCCTAAATGTCCCTAGTCGATCATTAGACTGGGAACTATAATGAATTAAGACTAGTGTGAGTCTTGATTGATGATCATATGATGATTATACGTATAGGGATACGAATCAAGATCACGAGTACTTGTTAGGGAACAAAGTACTGAACCGACCTGCTATGAGAACATCATATGGATTAAGTCATAGTTGTTTCTCATGATAGGTATGTTTTTTAGTCTTTTGACTTGAGATTACCAGAGACTTCAACATTAGGAACACAGTGATTTGACAAAATCAAACGTTGTCTTTAACCGGACGATTATAAAGGTTGTGATTGGTAACTGCGTGAGCAATGTGATGAAGTTGTGTAATCAAGATAGAATTTGTCCCTCTCATATAAAGAGAGATATCAAGTGGATCCCTCGATGTGTTAGATTGTTAAAAGGCCTAGTCTAAGTGAATTGATATTGATCAATGTCACTTGGATGTTTTCAGTCTACCTAGAGATAAAGACTAGTACGATTGAACATGTAGGATGACAATTCCATGCCTTATGTTTGATCAAAAGGATATCGCGTGACAAATGGATGTTATATACACTATTGATTAGGTTGTATCAATTTGATATTCATACAATTTGGGTAGTCATAATGTCTTGCTAGAGGCCGCTTATGACTTGTATACCAATATTTGTTTTTGTACACTGCCAATGTTGTATGAGCCTATTGGGTCGCACACTAAGAATGGTTTTGCGAGATTTTTGGATGGTTTAGAAAAATGATTTTTATATGATAAAATTCATGACAGAAATGTCCTTGTGGTGTATTACACTTATACTTCTTTAAGTAGGGGTATATGTGTAATTTACTTAATCGCCTATATACAAGGGTTGTATAAATAGACGCTTTAAGTTAGAACACACGCATGAAAGACTTACGGCCGAAACTCTATTTTCATTTCAGAAATGAATTTGTGTTTTCTTGTACGCTCTTGATCATTTGGAGAGAAACAAAAAAGTTTTGGT
Source organism: Stephania yunnanensis (assembly GCA_039657365.1). Taxonomy (NCBI): domain Eukaryota; kingdom Viridiplantae; phylum Streptophyta; class Magnoliopsida; order Ranunculales; family Menispermaceae; genus Stephania; species Stephania yunnanensis. The sequence goes on from CM077582.1 coordinate 20,860,861, forward strand.
ATTCTCTCGAAGCTAGCACTTCGAATCTCGACCGTCGTTCTTGCGTGGACTACTGGTAGATGGCGTTCATTGTTGGCAGCGCCTTAGAGATCGATCAACCTTCAGAAAGGTATATTGTGACCGAGGTATGATCAACTTTTCACGGTTTAAACATTTTTAATGGAATTAGATTCGAATCCTGTTAGGGTTTTTGTCAAAATTGTTTTGTAATTTCCGCTGCGTATGAACCACAAAAATCAACAATAGTATCAGAGCCTTCGAGTTCGATTCCATTAAATTCATTGCATGTTTTCTTCTGATATATACATGATATATGATTGAAAGCATGTTAATAGTTGATGTATATGTGATATACATAAGTTTTCTTTGAGATTTATTATCATGTTTTGTGTATATGATACATATATTCGTGATTTAATTGAAATCAGTTTCGTACATGTTAGTAACCATGTTAGGTTAATTCGAATAATTTTAATGAATTGAATTTCGTGTTTTGTGATCCATGACACCATTAGGTATAATCTTTATTTTTCGTGTATTGATGCATGGATGAAATCTCTGGAATTCAGTATGCATATTTAGGTTACATTATTTTAAGTTTCTTAAAATGTACAAGTCTTAATATTAATTCGAAACTAATATGATTAGGTTCGATTGAGATAGTAGTTCATGATTCAATTACATGTTTGTGATTATTTTGATGAGGACCGAAATTGCAAATAATTATTTTTCGAAACTATTTATTTATCTCGTTATATCTATTCTGTAATAAAATTTCTATTGATAAGAGATAAACAACAAATTAGATTAGAAGATATTAGCAAAATCGGTTTCGTTATCCCTATTGGATGGGAGATAAATATCGAGAATTTTGTTATTGGTGATATGCTAGGATCCAAATATCTTAAGTCCTAATTGGATTAGGATAAGATGATTAGTTAGATGTAGGCTTGGGTTAATTAAAATGTTTTAATTGACTTAATTTCGGATAAATTAAGGGGTTAATTTAGTATAATAAAATCAGCAAAAAATATGATTTTCTATAGCGAATTTTAATCTTTGGAATTGAAATTCATCTCCTAAAATAAATGGGGGAGCCACCCCTTGTTCCCCGTTCTTATCGACTCAGTCAATGGAACACTGCACCTACCATTGACGGCCACAATGGACCGTCGTCAAACTAATCCTAGCACACGAAAATTCTTTTATTAGTGAACAATATAAAAATTTCCAAATTGTTTAGTGATTGAACAAATCAATAAAATATATGATATTTCATCGTTTACATAAAATCACTAAAACTGAATAAAATCCCTCGATTAAATTTTAATTCTCGTGTCATCCATTTTAAGCACTTCTCAAGGCCTCGATCATACTAATATAGTTTCAGCCATAGCTGGGTGCATTGTGTTATCTTGGTAAGACAAGTTGGGTAAGAGTTACCTAAATATTTAAAATGGTCCGACTTAATAAAGCTATCAAAATAGTTTTGAGCTTTAGGCACATGATGATATAAAAAACATGCTAAGACATAATATGTCCCGTATCTCATAAAAGTATCTAAAATTACATAAGATGTAATTGGTAACTGTTACCTACCTAAATAATCTAGTTATGTGTTTCACGACATAACTGTCATAGAATTAGGTGAAATATGGATTTAGTCCCCTAAATAAACAGTATGTTTTAGGAGGGCTGTTAATTTAGTGGGAGTCTATTCTTCTATACTAAAATAAACTTTGCATAATCTTTATTGTAGATCAATGGCCTCTTCAAGTAACAATAATCCCCTGTCACTGCGATCCATCCTTGAGAAGGATAAGCTATCTGGGACTAACTTTCTTGACTGGTTCAGAAACTTGAGAATCATTCTCAAGCTTGAACGCAAGTTGTATGTCGTGGATGCTCCAATCCCTGAGGACCCACCAGGGAAGGCTATAAACGTTATGAATGATGAGCATAATAAGCATGTCAATGATTCTACTGATGTTGCATGTATTATGCTGGCAACTATGGTTCCTGAACTTCAGAAGGACATGGAACTAATGGAAGCCTACGACATGGCTGTAACGCTGAAGGAAATGTTCCAACAGCAAGCTAGGCAAGAAAGGTTAGAGACAGTCAAGAACCTACATTCTTGCAAGATGACTGAGGGTGCGTTAGTTGATCCTCATGTTACGAAGATTAAGGGCTATGTTGACCAGCTTGATAGACTCGAATTTTCCATAAGCCAAGAGTTGGTTACGGATTTGATCCTGAATTCATTACCGAATAGTTACTCACAATTTGTGATGAACTACAATATGAATAATATGGAGAAATCAATTTCAGAGTTGCATTTGATGCTCAAAACCGCTGAAGAAAATATCAAAAACCCTCTAGTAATGTGATGATGGTCCAAAAGGGAAAGGGAATGAAGAAAAAAAGGAAAGGCAAGGCTAAAGTTTTCAAGGCTGCTGCCGCACCTGTCGCAAAGCTTGTGGAATAAGTCAAGCCCCAGCTTGTTCCTGCTTCAAAACAGCCAAAAGAAAAGGAAGGAAATTGTCATTTCTGCCATGCACCTGGACATTGGTTCAGAAATTGCAAACTCTATCTGGAAGATCTAAAGAAGAAAAAGGGTAGTGCGACTACCACTACAGGTATTTATGTTATTGAAATTAATTTATCTACTAGTGATTCATGGGTATTAGATACCGGATGTGGATCATACATTTGTATAAATGTGCAGGGACTCACCAGAAGTGGAAAGTTGAAGAAAGGAGAAGTCATCCTCCGCGTAGGGAATGGAGCAAGAGTTGTTGCCCTGGTTGTTGGATCATATGACTTAGTCTTACCTAGTGGACTTATTTTAACTTTAAATAATTGTTATCTTGTGTCTGCCTTGAGCAGAAACATCATTTATGTTTCGTGTTTGGATATGGATGGTTTTGATTTTATTATTGCGAATAATAGATGTTCCATTTCTCGTAAAGGCATATTTTATGCAAATGCTGATTTGTGTGATGGACTTTATATTCTAAGCATGAATAGGTCCACTGATACTCCAGTATTTAACAAAAACACAAAGAGATTCAAGTCAAATAATTTGAATCAAACCTATCTTTGGCATTGTCATCTCGGGCACATAAATGAGAAACGCATAATGAAGCTCCATATAGATGGACTTCTAAATTCATTTGATTAAGAAACATATGAAACGTGTGTATCTTGTTTACTAGGCAAGATGACTAAAAGTCCCTTTACTAGACACAATGAAAGGGCAAGTGATTTATTGGGTCTAATACTTACTGATGTACGCGGTCCTGTAAAAACAATGGCAAGAGGAGGTTATCAGTACTTCATTACATTTACTTATGATTTCAGCAGATATGGTCATGTATATCTTATGCAACATAAAGCTGAATCATTGGAGATGTTTCGAACGTTTCAAAATGAAAGGCAGAATCAAGTAGGTAAAACTATCAAAACACTTCGATCAGATCGAGTTGGTGAGTATTTGAGCCAAAAATCTGATGATCATCTCAAAAATTGTTGGATTGTCTCGCAATTGACTCCACCAGCAACTCCACAACGGAATGGAGTCTCTGAAAGGAGAAATCGAACCTTATTAGATATGATTCGATCTATGATGAGTCATGCAGATCTTCCATTATCTTTTTGGGGTTATGCATTACAAACTACAGCTTTCACTCTAAATCGAGTTCCTTCTAAAGCGGTTGATAAAACACCATATAAGATATGGTACGGGAAGAGATCTAGTTCATTTTTCCTTAAAATCGGGGGTTATGAGGCTTACATAAAGTGAAAAGTCTCAGAAAAACTAGCACCTAAATCTGACAAGTGTTTATTTGTGGGATATCCTAAGGAAACAAAAGGATAATACTTTTATAATCCCGCCGAGAACAAAATGTTTGTTGCTCAGTATGGTGCCTTTATGGAAAAATAGTTTATTTCAAAAGACACTAGTGGGAGAGAAATAAATCTTGAAGAAGTTCAAGAATCACGGATAAACATTGAACCGCTAATGGAAGTTCAACAATGTTCTGAACCAGTTGAACCTCCACAATTGACACAAGGCCCACGTAGATCTGGTGGGGTAAGACATGAGCTAAAGAGATTCGAATTTCTCATTACTGATAGTCATGATGTGTTGCTTATGGATCAAGATGAGCGTACCATTTATCAAGAGGCTATGTCTGGACCAGACTCAGATAAATGGCTAAGGGTCATGAACTCTAAGATGCAATCCGTGTATGATAACCAAGTTTGGAACTTGGTTGATTTACCTGAAGGTGGTAGGACCATTGGATTTAAATGGGTTTTCAAGAAGAAAACTGACATGGATGGCAAAGTGCATACTTTTAAAGCAAGATTTGTCGCAAAAGGTTTTAGGCAGACTCAATATGTTGATTATGATGAAACTTTTTCGTCAGTGGCCATGCTAAAATCCATTAGAATTTTAATTGCCATTGTTGCATATTATGACTATGAGATATGGAAAATGGATGTGAAAATAGTATTTCTTAATGGAAAGCTGCTTTAGGAAGTGTATATGAAACAACCTGAAGGTTTCGTACATCCTGAGAATTCTAGGAAGGTATGCAAGCTTTAAAGATCCATTTATGGATTAAAGCAAGCTTCTCTGAGTTGGAATCTTCGTTTTGATGAAGCAATCAAGGATTTTGGTTTAATTAAGATCGAAGATGAGCCTTGTGTATACAAGAAGGTCAGTGGGAGTGTAGTTATTTTTCTGGTACTGTATGTTGATGATATATTACTCATTGGAAATGACATCCCAACATTGCAGAATGTCAAGTCTTCGTTAGGAAAGTGTTTCTCAATGAAAGACTTGTGAGATGCAGCCTATATCGTAGGGATAAGGATCTATAGGGATAGATCTAAGAAGCTAATCGATTTAAGTCAGAGTGCTTAAATAGACAAAGTGTTGAATATGTTCCGTTTGCAAGACTCTAAAAGAGGATTGTTGTCAACGTCTCATGGCATAAGTCTCGGCACGATTCAATGTCCTAAGACAAATGATGAGCGAGACCGTATGAATAAGATTCCACATGCATCAGCTATTGGATCTATCATGTATGTCATGCTATGCACTCGACATGATGTATCATATGCTTTGAGCACTACAAGCATATATCAGTCAGATCCTGTTGAGAGTCACTTGATAGCAGTAAAGAATATTCTTAAATACTTAAGGACTAAGGAAGTGTTCTTGGTCTATGGAGGTTTTGAAAATGATCTAGTTGTAAATGGTTACACAGATGCAAGTTTTCAAACCGATATAATTGATTTTAGATTGCAGTCTGGATATGTGTTTACTTCGAATGGGGGTGCAGTAAGCTGGAAAAGTTCGAAGCAAGAGACTATGGCAGATTCTACAATGTGTTTCGAGTATATTGTGGCGTCCGATGCAGCAAAGGAGGCAGTTTAGATAAAAAAAAGTTCACTTCTGAACTAGGAGTGGTTCCAAGTATTGCTAACCCTGTTTGTTTGTATTGTGACGATAATGGGGCAATAACACAGGCCAAGGAACCTAGATCACACCACAGATCCAAACATATACTTAGGCATTTTCATCTCATCAGAGAAGTTATTGAGAGGGGAGACGTGAAGTTTTGCAGAGTACCTACTGCAAACAACGTTGCGAATCCATTGACAAAAGCTCTTCCACAAGCAAACACTACAAAAAAAAAGCAAATCAGAAACGGAATTTTCCGTTTCGATTTTAAAAATCCGTCTCGATTGGATTCGAAACGAACGAGACGGAATGCGTTCCTCTCTCGAAAACGTCGTCGTGATTGGATCGAAACGGAAAATGGATTCCGTTTCGATTTAGAGACGGATCAAACGGAATAAATTCCGTTTCGATTAACGGAATAAATTCCGTTTCGATTAGAGACGGAATAAATTTCGTTCGATCCGTTGCTAATCAAAACGGATCGAGACGGAATTTAATCCGTTTCGATTTATGTATCTTACAAAAACGAAAATTAGAGACGGAAATAGCAACGGAATCCAAAGATTTCGTTGCTATTTCCGTCTCTAATTTTCATTTTTGTTTAGTTTTTAAAGTCTTACATATATAGGTCTCAATCCAAGCACATTTAACTCGCCAATATATAATAAATTGGCATTCATACATCGACAATATATATCAACAAATATTCAATTGAGAGAACAAAAATGTAAAAATCAAAAATTGAAAAAGATATATATCCAAAAAAATTGTATAGTATTACAAATGCTCCGAATTTCTAAGTATTCACAAAACCACCAATCCTATTGTTCAACAACCACAAAAAAAAAAAAAAAAAAAACTTACAATCCTATAAATATGCACAAAAAGAATTATCAATCGAAAAGTCTTGAGATGTTCTTCAACACCACCTGCACAACCAAGGGACATTTGAAACAACTTAATAATTGAATAGTTGAACTTAAATTTTTCAGGGACATAAGCATCATAGGAGATAGAGCTAAGGTAGAAGAGCAATGACTCACATCGAACTTATAGTGACGATCCCTGCACTCGACCATCAAAGTCTACAAACAAGCAAAAAGATTAACATTAATTCATTTGAGATTTAAGAATCCACAAACGATGATAAACACTGCATATACTGATTTAAGTAAATTAAATTCTTACCAATCCAGTAGGAGGAAGATAGCAATGTTTGTCATTTTCACTTTTATCTTCATTTTCTAAAAACATATAAGAAAACAAAAATATGCTACCTCATAGATAGACCAAAAAACTCATAAGACTATTTTCAATCAATCCACTTTCACAAGCTACAAAATTTATCATAAGCTCACTCATCTCATTTCAAACTGAGCTTTTTTAACTTTCAAGAACCAAACAATAAACCTGTTTAATCCATTTCATAAAGATCGATTTACATTGGCTTTCAGCCTATTGCAACCCACCCCTTATTTTTCAAGCGTGACGGTGACTCCTTTACCTTTATCTAGAGCACACAATATTCTACATAGGTTGAGTTTGACAATATCAACTTGATGAGGAACTAGGATACCTTTTAAGTTGTGAAGTATGAACTTAATGAGTATCAAACTATTGATCACACCAAAAAAAATGATATGGACTTGTTATTGCCTAAATTTAAAGAAGACATATCCTTATTCAAACAACAATGCAAATTATAGATCATATTCAAGTAAAATTTATGCATTAAACCACTTAATCAAATATTTCAATCAAAAAAATGAATGAACCAAAACCAATTTTAAATATGTTTTTCATGGATTCTTAAAGTAGTATTTACTGAATTTATTTAGACTAACTTAAATCATTTAAGGACTCAAACCTCATTCCTAGTTATCGACTTAAGTCATTCCCGACTTTTAAACCATTCTTTCAAATCAAAATCGACGATTCGAGTAAAACAAGTATGCGGTGAAGCAAAACAAGAAAAATCTCATAAACTTAGTTATCCAATATAAATTGAATGCGATCGACTAATCACAACTAAAAAGATTCAAATCAACTCATTAGAGTCAAGTTCGACTTAAAATTTTCAAATCATAGCATTTAGTCGAAAATCCATGATTTAATCGAAGTCTTTTTTTCAATGGATAAAACAAAGTCTCTTCCGCATCTCAACTTAGCTTCAAGTCTCACCCAAAATGATGATTACTAACTACATTCAATAAAGTTGGATTGAACATATTTCAAGACTTGGGAAAAAAATGAATGAGATCTCCTTGAAGCGTTTTAAAAGGATTTTACCCAAATCAATGCAAATTAGCTACAATCCTTTCGAGACATGAAAAATCATACTAATGAATGCTCGATTAAATCATATCATAGAAACAAAGCTCAATAAAGAATCCATGAGACTTTAGAATCATGCTTTTCCATGCACTTCGTTAAAAGAACAAGTTAAGGTCTCTTTTGACAATTTCATCAAACAAAAGAGCACATTATCCACCAATACCTTTTACAAGGCATGATCACTTTTGAATACTAGCCCAAATCATCAATATCATATAAATTTTTTTTCATGGAATGCAACTAACCATAACAACTTAATCAACTTGTCCATAAAACTCATTATATTTGAATCGACCAATAAAAATCCGTTTTTAAAGTTAAACTAAGGATCATTAAAAAAACTTGATGAGCCAATCGGCCCTTATCGACAAGTCCATGTTTTAATAAACTAATTGAGGGAGTTAGATTCTCACCATGCCTTCAATAGAGGGCTTCAACTCCAATTTTTCTTTGAAATAACATGTCTAGCAAAGGATCTCTCTCTTTAGTTGTTATTTTGGGAAGAACAAACTTACCTCGACTTTTAGCATTTCCTTCTCAATCACTTGTCTAAGCCTATCGTTTCCTACAAAGTTCCAAAAAAGAATACATTGTAAGCAAGTAGCAAATTTCTAATAAAATTCTAATAAATTGTTTGGCACATTGAGCTGAAACTATAAAAGATAAAATCCGAATAAATAGTTTCTAATTACTACTCATTAGCTAATTATGTCATAAATCTATGAAGTCCGCCATCGCAAAACCTTGACGATTTTGATTCTTCATTTAGTTGCTAAACTTTTCCAATTGGGGCAAGTTGAAACACTAACAAAAATATAGGCCACAGAATCAAGGTATTTTCTAACTTGAATGTAACTGAAATAGGAAATTTCAGCAGCCTTTAGTTCCATATTTGCAAACCACATCCATAAACAAAATAAAACAATTGGAAACTATAAAACAGCCCGATTTCTGCTTATGAATCCACAAACGGCAGAGAAAATTTTAAAATAATTACACAACAACAACAACAACAACATAGCCTCAATTGGATGAAGTAGTAAACACCTTTTTTCTCAAGCCCTAAGCGAAGAGAGTGATGACTTACAGCGGCAGATGCGAGGGCTCCGGCGTCGGCAAGGACAGCGGCGTTGACGGAGGCGAGGGGGCGCGGAGGCGAGAGGGGACAAGCGGCGTTGACGGAGGCAAGAGGGGACGCGAGGTTAGGGCTCGAACGTAAGAGAGCAGAGAGAGAACGCACTAAGAGCGGTGGACCGGAGAGAGAAGGAGAGCCGTGACCGACTAAGAGACGGAGAGACCACAGAGAGAGAGACGGAGAGACGAGACGATCGACGGATCGAAGAGCGAGACGGACGGCACGGACGAGACGAGAGAGAGAGAGAGAGGGAGAGCCGAGACGATTTGGGATTTAGGGCTTTTGGTTTGTGGGTGTGTTTGGGGGGATTAACATCGAGATGTGATGCACAAATCCCAAGATTTGATGAACGGTCATAAAAAATGAAATTTTTGGTGGGAATGTTGGCGCCATTTTTTAGAGACGGAATTTAATTCCGTCTCTGATTCCGTCTCTAATTCCGTCTCTGATCCGTCTCAAATCCGTCTCTGAATGTTTCCGTCTCAATTCCGTCGCTAACGTTTTAATTTAGGAACGGAACTTATTCCGTTTCTAATTCCGTTTCTGATTTAGAAACGGAACTTATTTCCGTTTCTAATTCCGTTTCTGATTTGCTGTTTTTTTGTAGTGAAAACATGATGGTCATGTTAGATCATTAGGCATTAGATGCATGTATGATTGGCCCTAATGCAAGTGGGAGATGTTGGGGCATGTGCCCTAGGTCAATCCATTAACTATCTTTATGAATACTTTTAGTTAATAAAATAGAAGATTTCATTTGTTGTTTATTATAATTAATTTGCATGTTTACATTATAATAAGATCCATGGGTATTTATAGAAATATCATAAATGTCCCCATTCGATCATTATACTAGGAACTATAATGAATTAAGACTAGTGAGAGTCTTGATTGATGATCATATATTGATTATACGTATAGGGATGCGAATCAAGATCATGAGTACTTATTAGGGAACAAAGTATTGGACCGACCCGCTAATAGAACATCACAGGGATTAAGTCATAGTTGTTTCTCATGATAGGTATATTTTTCAGTCCTCTGACTTGAGATTACCATAGACTTCAACATTAGGAACACAGTGATTTAACAAAATCAAACGTTGTCTTTAACTGGACGATTATAAGGTTGTGATTGGTTACTGTGTGAGCAATGTGATGAAGTTGTGTAATCAAGATAGAATTTTTCCCTCTCATATAAAGAGAGATATCCAGTGGATCCCTCGATGTGTAAGACTGTTAAAAGGCCTAGTCTAGGTGAATTGATATTGATCAATGTCACTTGGGTATTTTTAGTCTACCTAGAGATCGAGACTAGTACGATTGAACATGTACGATGACAATTCCATGCCTTATGTTTGGTCAAAAGGATATCGTGTGACTATAGATTATTATATACACTATTGATTAGGTTATATCGATTTGATATTCGTACAATTTGGGTAGTCATAATGTCGTGCTAGAGTCCGCTTATGACTTGTATACCAAAATGTGTTTTGGTACACTGTCAACGTTGTATGAGCCACTAAGAATGGTTTTGCGAGATTTTAAAATGGTTCAGAAAAATGAATTTTGTATGATAAAATTCATGACAGGAACGTCCTTATGGTGTATTACACTTATACTTCTTTAAGTAGGGGTATATGTGTAATTTACTTAACCGCCTATATATAACGATTGTATAAATAGGCGCTTTAAGTTACAACATATGCATGAAATATTTAAGGTCGAAACTCTATTTTCATTTTAGAAACGAATTAGGGTTTTTTGGTACGCTTTGGATCATTTTGGAGCGAAACAAAAAAGGTTTGGTATTATCTCAAAGCTAGCACTTCGAATCTCGGCCGCCGTTCATGTGTGGACTGTTGGTAGAGGGTATTCATCGTTGGTAGCGCATTAAAGTTCGATCAACCTTCAGAAAGGTATATTGCGACCGAGGTGTGATTAAGTTTTCATGGTTTAAATGTTTTTAATGGAATTAGATTCGGATCCTGTTGGGGATTTTGTCAAAATTGTTTTGTAATTTTTGCTGCGTATGAACCCCAAAATCCAACAGTCTCACCCACTCCACAAGGACTTGGTGGACATCCCCCTATTATGTCTTCAAGAGGTAATGACCACGTAGTGCCTTTGGTTTGGATTAGAGAGCTATTGAGGAAGTGGGTTCATCAGTAAGGATGAGTCGCTTTTATAAGCATGTAGAAGGCTGACAGGGAACACTAGGTGAATTTGCAAGGTGGGAGGCAGATCGAGCTCGTACACGACGGTTCCAATGCGGCGAAGAATTTTGTAAGGCCTAAAGAAATATGGTGCCAACTTCTATGATGATCGCCAAATCACCAATGACTGTCGATAGGATTGAAGCTCCAGGTAAACAAGATATCTAATCTCGAAAGCCTTGTCTATTTAGTGTAGATTTGCTTGCGATTGCATCCTTTGTTGCGTTTTTTTTAGGATGGCCTTTAATAAAGCTAAGATCTCATCTTTTTTGTGAATGAGGTCTTCCAGAGTAGCAGATGACACATATCCGGGCAAGAAAGTGGGGATGGAGGGTGAAAGTCGACCGCATATTGCTTCGAAGGGATTCATGCCTATGGAAGAGTGAGTAGCAATGTTGTACCAATATTCGGCCAACGGTAGGAAACAGAACCATAGCTTGGGTTTGTCACTAGCAAAACAACACAGATGGGTTTCTAAGCAAATGTTTAGAACTTCACTTTGGGCATAAGTTTAAGGGTGGAATGCATAACTAAACTTAAGTTTTGTACCTAGTTGGGAGAAGAGTTCACGCCAAAACTGACTTGTGAAGACCTTATCTTTGTCACTGACAATCGATTTGGGAAGTTCATGAAGACGAAAGATTTTAGCGATGTTAATGGAAGCTTAATCCGAGGCCATGCAATGTGTAGGCAGCTCCGAAAAAAGGGCATGTTTGGATAGTCAATCGACGATTACGCACATAGTGGTCCGACCTTGAGAGGACGACAAATTGGTGATGAAATCTATTGCCAATTCTTCCCGAATGTTTGCAGGAATAGGTAAGGTCTGAAGAAGGTCGTAGGGCCGGTGAGTTTATCATTTGTTTTGGTGGCAAATGCTGCAGGTACTGAAGAATTGTTTGATGTCTTTTAGTAATCTTGGCCAATAGATGGAGGCGTCCAGTTGATATGTGGTTGGACAGACACCATAATGCCCCGCAAGGGGTAAGGCATGGTACTCCTTAGACCTGATTATCGGGCGGGCTCGGGCTGGACTTAAGAGGGCTTTTTTTTGAAAGCCTTGTCTAGGCCCGCCCAAGCCTGCTTCTAAGTATTGTTGGCCCAAGTCCGCCCAAGCCCATCATGGTAATGAGCTTTTGAAAAAATTGAGCCATAATATTTCTAGCCTTAATGCACTAAGAAATCAAAGCGAATCAAAATTAAAAACATTCACTTAAGAACCTAACCCCTCAATTTGAAAAGCAACATATAACAGCAAAACTTTCATGTCCAAACATCAAACTTACCATAGCAATAAAAACAACTATTAAAAATATAAGTATAGAACTAGAAATTCATATCAGAACAACTATTATCAAAGTGACAAGTCCCAAGCTTGAAAATGAAAACTAAAAACATCAAATCAAAATGTGCCATACTTTGATTTCCTAATTCCCACAAAAAAAAATTAGAAAAAATTAGGCTATTGTTATTAATTAATATGTGAAAAATGATTGAATAATAAAAAAATAAATTAGTTAAACATACAGTAAAAAATATAAGAAGTGTAGTAAAAATAGTAATATACTTAAAACATTGACCTTACAAAAAATTCACCATTCATGAATCAAATGACTTTCTTACAATCAAAATTCTAACTCAATTTTTGAAACACAACTTTGATGTTTCGTACTTCCATAACTTCATTCCTAACACTTTTTTAAAGAAAAGGTAAGATAGTAATATTTTATATATTGTGTAAAAATAAGAACAACAATAACAACAACAACAACAACAACAATATAGCCTCAATCCCCAAAAAAGAACAATTACCTCACATAAATCATTTAATTCATCTTCTTCACCTGGAATGTTATCCTCCGCATTGCTAGAGTTTTCAGATTCAATTAAATTCCCTATGCAAACAATTTTTGAATTACATAATGTTTATGATATTTACAATTTAAAAGATAAAAATTAATAGAAGAAGATTAATTACCTTGTGCTTGAATCCGATCCTTAAGACAATTTAATGCTTGAACTCTCGGCAACTTTAAAGAACTTCTTGTAGCTGTCACAATTTTACCTCCAATGCTAAAAGCTGATTCAGAAGCAACACTTGTAGATGGAATAGATAAAAGATCTCGTGCCAATCTTGATAGTTCTGGATACCTCATTGAGCTTTTTTCCCAAAATTCTAAAACATTTAAGTCTTCACTCATATCATGAGTTGTCTCTTCAAGATAAAGATCCAATTATAACTTTATGTGTTTGGTAGATGACGAAACACCAAAGAATTTAGAATAGCAACTAAATTGGTCATCACTCAAAACACTTTCAATGTTTGTTACACTTGCATTTGTAACTCCACTTCCACTTGAATGAACGATTTGCTTATATTCTTCAAACAATCTTCGAAAAGTTGCCATGACTTTATCAACCATTTAATCCATTCAATCCATGCCATAAACCTTTCCATATACATACCTTAAAATATTAGTTTTTATTCTAGGATCCGAAATTCCAACACAACTCTAGATTCCTTATAGTCAGCCCAATACTTGTCAATCTCTAAGGCGCTGCCAACGACGAACGCCCTCTACCAGCAGTCCACACACGAACGGCGGCCGAGATTCGAAGTGCTAGCTTCAAGAGAATACCAAACCTTTTCGTTTCTCTCCAAAATGATCCAGAGCGTACCAGAAAATCCTTATTCGTTTCTAAGCAAAAATGGAGTTTCGACCCTAAAATTTCATACGTGTGTTCTAACTTAAAGCGTCTATTTATACAACCCTTGTATATAGACGGTTAAGTAAATTACACGTATATCCCTACTTAAAGAAGTATAAGTGTAATACACGACAATGATCTTTCTGTCGTGATTTTTATCATATAAAATTCATTTTTTTGAACCTTCTTAAAATCTCGCAAAACCATTCTTAGTATGCAACCCAATAGGCTCATACAATGTTGGCAGTGTACCAAAATATATTTTGGTATACAAGTCATAAGCGGCCTCCCATAAGACATTATGAATTCCCAAGTTGTACGAATATCAAATCGATACAACCTAATCAATAGTGTATACAACATCCTTTTGTCACACGATATCCTTTTTATCAAACATAAGGCTTGGAATTGTCATCCAACATGTTCGATCGTACTAGTCTCGATCTCTAGGTAGACTGAAAACATCCAATTGACATTGATCAATATCAATTCACTTAGACTAGGCCTTTTAACAGTCTAACACATCGAGGGATCCACTGGATATCTCTCTTTATATGAGAGGGACAAATTATATCTCGATTGCATAACTTCATCACATTGATCACACAATAACCAATTACAACCTTTATAATCGTCCGGTTAAAGACAACGTTTGATTGTGTCAAATCATTGTGTTCCTAATGTTGAAGTCTCTGGTAATCTCAAGTCAGAGGACCGAAAAATATACCTATCATGAGAAACAACTATGACTTAATCCATGTGATGTTCTCATAGCGGGTTATTCCAGTATTTTGTTCCCTAACAAGTACTCATGATCTTGATTCGTATCCCTATACGTATAATCATCGTATGATCATCAATCAAGACTCACACTAGTCTTAATTCATTATAGTTCCCAGTATAATGATCGACTAGGGACATTTAGGATATTTTTGTAAATACCAATGAATCTTATTATAATGTAAATATTCAAATTAATTATAATAAACGACAAATGAAATCCTCTATTTTATTAACTAAAAGTATTCATAAAAACAGTTAATAGATTGACCTAGGGCACATGCCCCACTTCTCCCACTTGCACTAGGGCCAATCATACATGCATCTAATGCCTAATGATATAACATGACCATCATGTTTTGCTTGTGAAAGAGCTTTTGTCAATGGATCCGCAACGTTGTCTTCAGTAGGTACTCCGCAAATCTTCACGTCTCCCCTCTCAATAATTTCTTTGATAAGATGAAAACGCCTGAGTATATGTTTGGATATGTTGTGTGATATAGGTTCCTTGCTTGTGCTATTGCCCCGTTATTGTCACAATACAAACGAACAGGGTTAGCAATACTTGGAACCACACCTAGTTTAGAAATGAATTTTTTGATCCAAACTGCCACTTTTACTGCATCGGACGCTGCAATATACTCAACTTCTATTGTAGAATCTGCCACAGTTTCTTGCTTTAAACTTTTCCAGCTTACTGCACCCCTATTCAAAGTAAACACATATCCAGACTGCGATCTAAAATCATCTATATCAGTTTGAAAAATTGCATCTGTGCGACCATTTACAACTAAATCATTTTCAAAACCACCATAGACCAAGAACACTTCCTTAGTCCTTCTTAAGTTTTTAAGAATGTTTTTTACTGCTATCCAGTGACTCTCACCAGGATCTGACTGATATCTTCTTGTAGTGCTGAAAGCATATGATACATCAGGTCGAGTGCATAGCATGGCATACATGATAGATCTAATAGCTGATGCATATGGAGTTTTATTCATACGGTCTCGCTCATCATTTGTTTTAGGACATTGAATCTTGCTGAGACTGATGCCATGAGACATTGGCAACAATCCTCTTTTAGAGTCTTGCAAACTGAACCTATTCAGCTCCTTAACCATGTAAGCACTCTGATTTAGAACGATTAGCCTCTTAGATCTATCCCTATAGATCCTTATCCCTAGGATATAGGTTGCATCTCCTAAGTCTCTCATTGAGAAACACTTCCCTAACCAATACTTGACATTCTGCAATGTTGCGATGTCATTTCCAATGAGTAATATATCATCAACATAGATTGCCAGAAAAACAACTACACTCCCACTGACATTTTTGTATGCACAAGGCTCATCTTCATTCTTAATAAAACCAAAATCCTCGATAGCTTCATCAAAATGAATATTCCAACTCCGAGAAGCTTGCTTTAATCCATAAATGGATCTTTGAAGCTTGCACAGCTTCCTAGAATTCTCAGGATGTACAAAACCTTTAGGTTATGTCATATACACATCATTAAGCAGGTTTCCACTAAGGAAGGATGTTTTTACATCCATTTGCAATATCTCATAGTCATAATATGCAGTAATGGCAATTAAAATTCTTATGGATTTAAGCATGGCTACTGGCGAAAAGTTTCATCATAATCAACACCTCGAGTCTATCTGAAACCTTTTGCTACAAGTCTTGCTTTAAAAGTATGCTCTTTGCCATCCATGTCAGTTTTCTTCTTGAAAAACTATTTACATCCAATGGTCTTACCACCTTCAGATAAATCAACCTTGTTCCAAACTTGGTTATCATACATGGATTGCATATAAGAGTTCATGACACTTAGGCATTTATCTGAGTCTGGTCTAGACATAGCCTCTTGATAAATGGTGGACTCATTTTGATCCATAAGCAACACATCACGACTATCAGTAATGAGAACCCTAATCTCTCTGGCAAATGTCTTACCCTACCAGATTTATGTGGGCCTTGTGTCACTTGTGGAGGTTCAACTGGTTCAGAACGTTGTTGAACTTCCAGTAGCGGTTCAGGGTTTATCTTTGATTCTTGAACTTCTTCAAGATTTATTTCTCTCCCACTAGTGTCTTTTAAAATAAACTTTTTTTCCATAAAGGCACCATACCGAGCAATAAACACTTTGTTCTCGGCGGGATTATAAAAGTAATATCCTTTTGTTTCCTTAGGATACCCCCACAAATAAACACATGTCAGATTTAGGTGCTAGTTTTTATGAGACTTGTCGTTTTACGTAAGCCTCACAACCTCAAATCTTAAGGAAAGACAAACTAGGTCTCTTCTCGTACCATATCTCATATGGTATTTTATCAACCGCTTTAAAAGGAACTTAATTTAGAGTGAAAGCTGTAGTTTGTAATGCATAACCCCAAAAGGATAATGGAATATCTATATGACTCATCATAGATCAAATCATATCTAATAAAGTTTGTTTTCTCCTTTCAGAAACTCCATTCCACTGTGGAGTTGCTGGTGGTGTCAATTGGGAGACAATCCCACAATTTCTAAGAAGATCTTCAAATTCTTGGCTCAAGTATTCACCACCTCGATCTAACCGAAGTGCTTTGATAGTTTTATCAAGTTGATTATGCATTTCATTTTGAAACGTTCGAAACATCTCAAATGATTCAGCTTTATGTTTCATTAGATATACATAACCATATCTGCTGAAATCATCAGTAAATGTAATGAAGTACGGATAACCTCCTCTAGCGATCGTGTTTATAGGATCGCATACATCAGCATGTATTAGACCCAATAAGTCACTTGCCCTTTCACTGTGTCCAGTGAAGGGACTTTTAGTCATCTTGCCTAGTAAACAAGATACACACTTTTCATATGTTTCTAAATCAAATGAATCTAGAAGTCCATATTTATGGAGCTTCGTTATACGTTTCTCGTTTATGTGCCCGAGACGATAATGTCAAAGATAGGTTCGATTCAAATCATTTAACTTGAATCTCTTTGTATTTATGTTAAAGACTGGAGTATTAGTGGACCTTTTCATGCTTAGAATATAAAAACCATCACACAAATCAGCATTTACATAAAATATACCTTTACAAGAAATGGAACATCTATTATTAGCAATAATAAAATCGAAACCATCCATATCCAAGTGTAAAACAAAAATGATGTTTCTGCTCAAGGCAGCACAAAATAACAATTATTTAAAGTTAAATTAAGTCCACTAGGTAGACTAAGACATATGATCCAACAGCCAGGGCAACAACTCTTGCTCCATTCCCTACGCGGAGGATGACTTCTTCTTTCTTCAACTTTCTACTTCTGGTGAGTCCCTACACATTTATACAAATGTGATATCCACATCTGGTATCTAATACCCAAGAATCACTAGTAGATAAATTAATTTCAATAACATAAATACCTGTAGTAGTAGTCGCACTACCATTTTTCTTCTTTAGATCCTCCAGATAGAGTTTGCATTTTCTGAACCAATGTCCAGGTGCATGACAGAAATGACAATTTCCTTCTTTTTCTTTTGGGTGTTTTGAAGCAGGAACGGCCTTAGGCTTAACTTGTTCCACAGGCTTTGCGACAGGTGCAGTAGCAGCCTTGACAACTTTAGCCTTGCTTTTGCCTTTGCCTTTGTTCTTCATTCCCTTTCCCTTTTGGACCATCAATACATTACTAGATGGTTTCTTGATATTTTGTTCAGCAGTTTTGAGCATCAAATGCAACTCTGAAATTGATTTCTCCATATTATTCCTATTGTAGTTCATCACAAATTACGAGTAACTTTCTGGTGATGAATTCAGGATCAAATTCGTAGCCAACTCTTAGCTTATGGGAAATTCGAATCTATCAAGCTGGTCAACACAACCCTTCATCTTCAGAACACGAGGACTAACTGACGCACCCTCAGTCATCTTGCAAGAATGTAGGTTTTTGACTTTCTCGAACCTTTCTTGCCTAGCTTGTCGTTGGAACATTTCCTTCAAATAAGCGTTATAGCCATGTCGTAGGCTTCCATTAGTTTCATGTCCTTCGAAGTTCGGGAACCATAGTTGCCAAGCATAATACACGCAACATCAGTAGAATCGTTGACATGCTTATTATGTGCATCCTTCACAACTTTCGTAGCATTGGCTGGTGGGTCCTCAGGGATTGGAGCATCCAGGACATACAACTTGCGTTCATGCTTAAGAACAATTCTCAAGTTTCTGAACCGGTCAAGAAAGTTAGTCTCAGATAGCTTATCCTTCTCAAGGATGGATCGCAGTGACAGGGGATTATTGTTACTTGAAGAGGCCATTGATCTACAATAAAGATTATGCAAAGTTTATTTTAATATAGAGGAAGAGACTCTCACTAAATTAACAACCCTCCTAAAACACACTATTTATTTAGGGGGACTAAAATCCATATTTCACCTAATTCTATGACAGCTATGGCATGAAACACAGAACTAGATTATTTAGGTAGGTAACAATTACCAATTACATCTTATATAATTTTAGACACTTTTATCAGATATAGGACATCTTGTGTCTTATCATGTTTTTATCTCATCGTGTGCCTAAAGCTCAAAAATATTTTGATAGCTTTATTAAGTCGGACCATTTTAAACATTTAGGTAACTCTTATCCAACTTGTCTCACCAAGATAATACAATACACCCAGCTATGGCTGAAACTGAATTAGTGTCATCGAGGCCTTGACAAGTGTTTAAAATGGATGACATGAGACTTAAAATTTAATAGAGGGATTTTATTCAGTTTTAGTTATTTTATGTAAACAATGAAATATCATATATTTTATTGATTTGTTAAATCACTAAACAATTTGGAGATTTTTATATTGTTCACTAATAAAATAATTTCCGTGCGCTAGGATTAATTAGACGGCGGTCCCGCTGGCCGTTCAACGGGCGGTAGTTTCGCATACCGGTTAGCAGACAGGGGAACAGGGTGTGGCGCCCCCATTTTTTTTTTTAGAAGATGAATTTCAATTCCGAAAATCAAAATTCGCTATAGAAAACCATATTTTTCGCTGATTTTATTATCCTAAATTTACCCCTTAATTTATCAAAAATTAAGACAATTAAAACATTTTTAATTAACCCGGGCCCACATCTAACTAATCATCTTATCCTAATCCAATTAGGACTTAATATATTTGAATCCTAGCATATCACCAATAACAAAATTCTCCATATTTATCTCCTATCCAATAGGGATAAAAAACTGTTGGGGCATGTGCCCTACGTCAATCCATTAACTGTCTTTATGAATACTTTTAGTTAATAAAATAGAAGATTTCATTTGTCGTTTATTATAATTAATTTGAATGTTTACATTATAATGAGATCCATGGGTATTTACAGAAATATCGTAAATGTCCCTAGTCGATCATTATACTGAGAACTATAATGAATTAAGACTAGTGTGAGTCTTGATTGATGATCATATGATGATTATACGTATAGGGAAACGAATCAAGATCACGAGTACTTGTTATGGAACAAAGTACTGGACCGACCTACTATGAGAACATCACATGGATTAAGTCATAGTTGTTTCACATGATAGGTATATTTTTCAGTCCTCTGACTTGAGATTACCAGAGACTTCAACATTATGAACATAGTGATTTGACACTATCAAACGTTGTCTTTAACCGGATGATTATAAAGGTTGTGATTGGTTACTGTTTGAGCAATGTGATGAAGTTGTGTAATCGAGATAGAATTTGTCCCTCTCATACAAAGAGAGATATCTAATGGATCCCTCGATGTGTTAGACTGTTAAAAGGCCTAGTCTAAGTGAATTGATATTGATCAATGTCACTTGGATGTTTTCAGTCTACCTAGAGATTGAGACTAGTACGATTGAACATGTTGGATGATAATTCCATGTCTTATGTTTGATCAAAAGGATATCGTGTGACAAAAGGATGTTATATACACTATTGATTAGGTTGTATCGATTTGATATTCGTACAACTTGGGTAGTCATAATGTCTTGCTAGAGGCCGCTTATGACTTGTATACCAAAATGTGTTTTGGTACACTGCCAACATTGTATGAGCCTATTGGGTCGCACACTAAGAATGGTTTTGCGAGATTTTAATATGGTTCAGAAAAATGAATTTTATATGATAAAATTCATGACATAAACGTCCTTGTGGTGTATTACACTTATACTTCTTTAAGTAGGGGTATATGTGTAATTTACTTAACCGTCTATATACAAGGGTTGTATAAATAGACGCTTTAAGTTAGAATACACGTACGAAAATTTAAAAGGCCGAAACTCTATTTTTGTTTTAGAAACGACTTAGGGTTTTTGGTAAGCTCTGGATCGTTTTGGAGAGAAACAAAAGGTTTGGTATTCTCTCGAAGCTAGCACTTCGAATCTCCGCCGCCGTTCGTGTCTGGACTACTGGTAGAGGGCGTTCGTCATTGGCAGCGCCTTAGAGATCAATCAACCATCAAAAAGGTATATTGCGACTGAGGTATGATTAAGTTTTTCATGGTTTAAATGTTTTTAATACAATTAGATTCGGATCCTGTTGGGGTTTTTGTCAAAATTGTTTTGTAATCTCTGCTGCGCACGAACCCCAAAACCCAACAGTGGTATCAAAGCCTTCGAGTTCAATTCCATTAATTTCATTGCATGTTTTCTTCTTATATATACATGATATATGATGGAAAGCATGTTAATAGTTGATGTATATGTGATATACATAAGTTTTTTGTTAGATTTATTATCATGTTTTGTGTATATGATACATATATTCGTAATTTAATTGAAATTAGTTTCGTACATGCTAGTAACCTTGTTTGGTTAATTCGAATAATTTTAATGAATTGAGTTTCGTGTTCTGTGATCCATGACACCATTAGGTTCGATTAGGATAGTAGTTCATGATTCAATTACATGTTTGTGATTATTCGGATGAGGACCGAAATTGCAAATAATTAATTTTCGAAATTATTTATTTATCTATTTATATCTATTCTGTTATGAAGTTTCTATTTGATAAAGATAAATAACAAATTAGATTAAGAGATATAAGCAAAATCTGTTTCGTTATCCCTATTAGATAGGAGATAAATATGGAGAAGTTTGTTATTGGTGATATGATAGAATTCAAATATCTTAAGTCCTAATTGGATTATGATAAGATGATTAGTTAGATGTGGGCCCGATTAGCGGGACAACAGTCTAACTAATCCTAGGGCACGGAAATTCTTTTATTGTTGAACAGTATAAAAATCTCCAAATTGTTTAGTGATTTAACAAATCAATAAAAATACATGATATTTCATTGTTTACATAAAATCACTAAAACTGAATAAAATCGCTCCATTAAATTTTAAGTCTCACACCATCCATTTTAAACACTTGTCATGGCCTCGATCACACTAATACAGTTTCAGCCATAGCGGGGTGTATTGTGTTATCTTGGTGAGACAAGTTGGATAAGAGTTACCTAAATGTTTAAAATGGCCCGACTTAATAAAGCTATCAAAATAGTTTTGAGCTTTAGGCACATGATGAGATAAAAACATGATAAGATATAAGATGTCCCGTATCTCATAAAAGTAACTAAACATTACATAAGATGTAATTGGTAACTGTTACCTACCTAAATAATCTAGTTTTATGTTTCATGCCATAGCTCAATTAGGTGAAATATGGATTTTAGTCCCCTAAATAATTAGTGTTTTTTAAGAGGGTTGTTAATTTAGTGGGAGTCTATTCCTCTATACTAAAATAAACTTTGCATAATCTTTATTGTAGATCAATGGCCTCTTCAAGTAACAATAATCTCTGTCACTGCGATCCATCCTTGAGAAGGATAAACTAGCTGGGACTAACTTTCTTGAGTGGTTAAGAAACTTGAGAATTGTTCTTAAGCATGAACGCAAGTTGTATGTTCTGGATGCTCCAATTCCTGATGACCCACCAGCCAATGCTACGAAAGCTGTGAAGGATGCGCATAATAAGCATGTCAACGATTGTACTGATGTTGCATGTATTATGCTGGCAACTATGGTTCCTGAACTTCAGAAGGACATGAAACTAATGGAAGCCTATGACATGGCTATAACGCCGAAGGAAATGTTCCTTCGAGACAGTCAAAACCTACATTCTTGCAAGATGACTGAGGGTGCGTCAGTTAGTCCTCATGTTCTGAAGATGAAGGGCTATGTTGACTAGCTTGATAGACTCGGATTTTCCATAAGCCAAGAGTTGGCTACGGATTTGATCCTGAATTCATTACCAGAAAGTTACTCACAATTTCCGATGAGCTACAATATGAATTATATGGAGAAATCAATTTCAGAGTTGCATTTGATGCTCAAAACTGCAGAACAAAATATCAAGAAACCCTCAAGTAATGTGTTGATGGTCCAAAAGGGAAAGGGAATGAAGAAGAAAGGCAAAGGCAAGGCTAAAGTTGTCAAGGCTGCTGCTGCACCTGTCGCAAAGCCTGTGGAACGAGTCAAGCCCCAGCCTGTTCCTGCTTCAAAACATCCAAAAGAAAAGGAAGGTAATTGTCATTTCTATCATGCACATGGACATTGGTTCAGAAATCGCAAACTCTATTTGGAATATCTAAATAAGAAAAAGGGTAGTGCGACTACCACTACAGGTATTTATGTTATTGAAATTAATTTATCTACTAATGATTCCTAGGTATTAGATACCGGATGTGGATCTCACATTTGTATAAATGTGCAGGGACTCACCAGAAGTAGAAAGTTGAAGAAAGGAGAAGTCATCCTCCACTTAGGGAATGGAGCAAGAGTTGCTGCCCTAGCTGTTGGATCATATGACTTAGTCTTACCTAGTGGACTTATCTTAACTTTAAATAATTGTTATTTTGTGCCTGCCTTGAGCGAAAACATCATTTCTGTTTCATGCTTTGATATGGATAGTTTTGATTTTATTATTGTGAATAATAGATGTTCCATTTCTCGTAAAGGAGTATTTTATGCAAATGGTGATTTGTGTGATGGTCTTTATATTATAAGCATGAAAAGTTCCGCTGATACTCCAGTCTTTAACATAAATACAAAGATATTTAAGTCAAAGTATTTGAATCAAACCTATCTTTGGCATTGTCGTCTCGGGCACATAAATGAGAAACGCATAACGAAGCTCCATAAAGATGGACTTCTAGATTCATTTGATTTAGAAACATATGAAACGTGCGTATCTTGTTTACGAGCCAAGATGACTAAAAGTCCCTTTACTGGATACAGTGAAAGGGCAAGTGATTTATTGGGTCTAATACATACAGATGTATGTGGTCCTATAAACCCGATGGCTAGAGGAGGTTATCAGTACTTCATTACATTTACTGATGATTTCAATAGATATGGTTATATATATCTAATGAAACATAAAGCTGAATCATTTGAGATGTTTCGAACGTTTCAAAATGAAGTGCATAATGAACTTAGTAAAACTATCAAAATACTTCGTTCAGATCGAGGTGGTGAATATTTGGGCCAAGAATTTGATGATCATCTTAGAAATTATGGGATTGTGTCCCAATTGACTCCACCAGCAACTCCACAATGGAATGGAGTTTCTGATAGGAGAAATCGAACCTTATTAGATATGGTTCGATCTATGATGAGTCATGCAGATCTTCCATTATCCTTTTGGGGTTATGCATTACAAACTGCAGCTTTCATTCTAAATCGAGTTCCTTCTAAAGCGGTTGATAAAACACCATGTGAGATATGGTACGGGAAGAGACCTAGTTTGTCTTTCCTTAAGATTTGGGGTTGTGAGGCTTACGTAAAACGACAAGTCTCAGAAAAACTAGCACCTAAATCTGACAAGTGTTTATTTGTGGGGTATCCTAAGGAAACAAAAGGATATTACTTTTTATAATCCCGCTGAGAACAAAGTGTTTGTTGCTCGGTATGGTGCCTTTATGGAAAAATAGTTTATTTCAAAAAACACTAGTGGGAGAGAAATAAATCTTGAAGAAGTTCAAGAATCACAGATAAATCCTGAACCGCTATTGGAAGTTCAACAACATTCTGAACCAGTTGAACCTCCGCGAGTGACACAAGGCCCACGTAAATCTGGTAGGGTAAGACATGAGCCAGAGAGATTCAGATTTCTCATTACTGATAGTCGTAATGTGCCGCTTATGGATCAAAATGAGCCCACCACTTATCAGGAGGCTATGTTTGGACCAGACTCAGATAAAAGGCTAAGTATCATGAACCCTGAGATGCAATCCATTTTTGATAACCAAGTTTGGAACTTGGTTGATTTACCTCAAGGTGGTAAGACTATTGGATGTAAATGGGTTTTCAAGAAGAAAACTGACATGGATGGCAATGTGCATACTTTTAAATCAAGACTTGTAGCAAAAAGTTTCAGGCAGACTCAAGGTGTTGATTATGATGAAACTTTTTCTCCAGTAGCCTTGCTTAAATCCATAAGAATTTTAATTGCCATTGCTGCATATTATGACTATGAGATATGGAAAATGGATGTAAAAACAACATTTCTTAACGGAAAGCTGCTTGAGGACGTGTATATGACACAACCTGAAGGTCTTGTACATCCTGAGAATTCTAGAAAGGTATGCAAGCTTCAAAGATCCATTTATGGATTAAAGCAAGCTTCTCGGAGTTGGAATCTTCATTTTGATGAAGCAGTCAAGGATTTTAGTTTTATTAAGAACGAAGATGAGCCTTGTGTATACAAGATGGTCAGTGGGAGTGTAGTTGTTTTTCTGGTACTGTATGTTGATGATATTTTACTCATTGGAAATGACATCCCAACATTGCAGAATGTCGAGTTTTAGTTAGGGAAGTGTTTCTCAATGAAAGACTTAGGAGATGCAGCCTATATCCTAGGGATAAGAATCTATAGGGATAGATCTAAGAGGCTAATCGATCTAAGTCAGAGTGCTTACATAGACAAGGTGTTGAATAGGTTCAGTTTGCAAGACTCTAAAAGAGGATTGTTGCCAATGTCTCATGGCATAAGTCTCAGCAAGAATCAATGTCCTAAGACAAATGATGAGCGAGACCGTATGAATAAGATTCCATATGCATCGGCTATTGGATCTATCATGTATGCCATGCTATGCACTCGACCTGATGTATCATACGTTTTGAGCACTACAAGCAGATATCAGACATATCCTGGTGAGAGTTACTGGATAGCAGTAAAGAACATCCTTAAATACTTAAGAAGGACTAAGGAAATGTTAACTTTGGCACGACCTTGGCAAGACCTAGGCACGACCTTGGCACGGCCTTGACAGGACCCAGGCACGACTTTCACACGGCCTAAGGAAGACCTTGGCTCGACCTTAGGACGTCCTTGGCAAGACCTTGGCACGACCTTGGCAAGACCTTTGCACGACCGGGCATGCCTTGGCACGACCTTGGCAAGACCTTGGCACGGCCTTGGCCCAACATTGGCAAGACCTTAGCACCACATTGGCACGGCCCAGGCTTGGGAGGACAGGGCATGCCTTGCCACGACCTTTGCACGACCTCGGAAAAACATAGGCACGACCTTTGCAATCCCTTGGCACGACCTTGACACGACTTTGCCACGAACTTGGCACGACCTTGGCACGACTTTGGCACGAACTTGGCAAGACCATGGCACGACCTTGGCAAGACCATGGCACGACCTTGGCAAGACCTTGGCACGACCTTGGCAAGACCTTAGCACTATCGGGCATGCCTTGGCACGACCTTGGCAAGACCTTGGCACGGCTTTGGCACAACCTTGGCAAGACCTTAGCACCGCATTGGCACGACCCAGGCTTGGGAGGATAGGGCATGCCTTGCCACAACCTTTGCACGACCTTGCCACGACCTTGGCAAGACATAGGCACGACCATCGCAAGACCTTGGCACGACTTTGGCAAGAACTTGGCACGACTAAGGCACGACCTTGGCACTCCCTAGGCACAACCTAGGCACAACCTTGGCAAGACCGTGGCACGACTTTGGCACAAACGGGCATTCCTTGGCAGTCTTTGGCACAACCTAGGAAAGACGAGGCACGATCTTGAGGCGACCTTAACAAGCCCTAGGCACGACCTTGGAAAGCCCTAGGCACGACCTTGGCAAGACCTTGGTACTCCCTAGGCGCAAGACCGTGGCACAACCTTGGCAAGGCCTTGGCACGACCTAGGCAAGACCTGGGCACGACCTTGGCACGACAATGGCACGACCTAGGATCGAACTTGGCACGGCCTTGGAACGACCTAGGCACGACTTTGACACGACCTCGACACGACCTAGGGAAGACTTTGGCTCGACCTTGGCACCGCATTGGCACGGCCCGGGCTTACCTTGGCATGACCTTGGGATGCCTTGGGTCGACTTTGGCACGACCTAGGCACGACCTTGGCAAGACCGTTGCACGACCTTGGCACAACCAGGCATTCCTTGGCACGACCTTGGCACGACCTAGGCAAGACTGAGGCACGACCTTCGCACGGCCTTTGCATGACTTTGGCAAGCCCTAAGCACGAGTTTGGCACAACCTTGACAAGTCCTTGGCACGACCTTAGCAAGGCCTAGGCATGACCTTGCCACAACCTTGGCATGACCTTAGCAATCCTTTTGCACGAACTTGGCAGTACCGTGGCACGACCGGGCATGCCTTGGCAAGACTTTGGCAAAACCTAGTCACGACCTTGGCACGTCCTTGGCATGACCTTGGCAAGACCTAGGGACAGCCTTGGCACGACCTAGGCACAACTTTGACACGACCTTCGCATGACCTAAGGAAGGCACGACCATGGCACGGCCTTGACAAAACCTAGGCACGACCCTGGCACGGCCTTGGCACGACCTCGGCAAGACCTAGGCACGACTTTGACACGGCCTTGGAACGACCTTCAAAAGACCTTGGCAAGACCTAGGCACGACCTTGGAACGACCTAGGTACTGCTTTGACACGGCCTTAGCATGACCTAGGCAAGACCTTGGCACCGCATTGTCATGGCCCGGGCTTGGCCTGGCAAGACCTTGGGACGCCTTGGCATGACCTTGGCACGACCCAGGCACGACCTTGGCACGACCGGGCTTGCCTTGACACGACCATGGCAAGACCGTGGCTCGACCTTGGCAAGACCTTTGCACAACCCTAGCAGGACCGGGCATTCCTTGGCTCGACCTTGGCACGACCTTGGCAGGACCTAGGAAAGACCGAGGCACGACCTTGGCACGGCCTTTGCACGTCCTTGGCAAGACCTAGGCACGACTTTGGCACGACCTTGGCACGACCTAGGCGCGACCTAGGCACGACCTTGGCACGGCCTAGGCATGACATTGGCACGCCCTAAGCACAACCTTGGCAAGTCCTTGACACAACCTTGGCAAGACCTAGGCATGACCTTGGCAAGACCTTGGCATGTCCTAGGCATGTCCTCGGCAAGACCGTGGCACGACCTGACACGCCTTTGTATGACCTTGGCTAGACCTTGGCAAGTCCTTGGCACGACCTTGGCACGACCTTGGCAAGACCTAGGCATGGCCATGGCACGACCTAGGCACGACTTTGACACGGCCTCGGCGTGACCTAAGGAAGACCATTGCTCGACCTTAGCATGGCCCTAGCACGACCTTGGCACGACCTTGGCAAGACTGAGGCACGACCTTTGCACGGCCTTTGCACGACCTTGGCAAGACCTACGCACGACCTTCGCACGATCTTGGCAAGACCGAGGCACGGCCTTGGTACGGCATTTGCAAGTCCTAGGCACGACTTTGGCAAAACTTTGGTAAGACCAAGGCACGACTTTGGCAAGACCTTTGCATGACCTTAGCAAGCCTTTGGCACGGCCATGGCAATGCCGTGGCACGACCAGGCTTGCCTTGGCACGACCTTGGCAAAACCTTGGCACGACCTTGGCACAGCCTTTGCACGACCCTCGCAAGCTCTAGGCACGACCTTGGCAAGACCTAGGCACAGCCTTAGAACGACTTTGGCCCGACTTTGGCACGACCTTGGCACGACCTTGGCAAGACCCATACAAGACCTAGGCACGACTTTGACACGGCCTTGGCACGACCTTGGCAACACCTAGATACGACTTTGACACAGCCTTGGCACAACCTTGGGAAGACCTTGGCATGCCCTTGGCACGACCAGGTATGTCTAGTCACGACCTTTGCATGACTTTGGAACGACCTTGACATGACCTAGGAAAGACTTTGCACGACCTTTGCACGACCTTGGCAAGACCGTGGCACGACCTTGGCAAGTCCTTGGCACGACTTTGGCACGACCTTTGCACGACCTTGGCACGGCCTTTGCACAACCTTGGCAAGACCTATGTAACGGCCCATTTTTAATGTCATTTAAGTTGCGGACGTGGACGCCAGCTCAGATTTAAGTGGACGCTGTGATAGGCTAGGACACAATGGGACTTAGGTATGCTTGTTATTGTGTGTTGGATGCTTCTTTGCGGTGAAATTTAGTGAAATACATCGCATGTGTGTATGTTGCATAAGAATACGTGCGAGATTGTGTGAACTGTACTCACCTCGATATGCGTGTCGATGCGGGTACCGGGTAGTCGACGGGACCGACTATTGGATAGGGAAAACGAAAACACACAAATTAAATAAAAATTTGTCACGTAACGAATATGGAATAGATATTGGGTTACGAACGACGCGGCGGTACGCGGATAACACTGTTCGGACGCGAAAAGCTGGCGTCGAAATGTCCGGAAACTCGGGCGAGTGTCCTAGCGGTGTCATGATTGGGTGTCACAGTTGTATAATCCCAATCAACAGCCGTCCCAACTCAAGCCACACTTGTCAAAGTTCAGGCCAAGTGTCACCACCTCACCTACCCACTTACACCATCGCACATACCACATACACACTCATGCACATACTGTTCACATGCACCAGGGAGGCCGAGAGCGAGGAAGAGGAAGGGGAGAGGAAGAGGAGAAGTAGTGACACGCCGGGAAGGAGAGGAAACGTCGAAATCGCGGTGAGTCTCGCTGTGGTTGTTGTTGTTTGGGCGGTTGGCAGTGGAGAGAGTGGGGTGTTTGGCCTCCATGGCCGAACCCCATGGCTACGGTGGTGATGGTAGGGGTGCCTCCCCTGCCATCGACTCCACGGGGGTTGGGGTGAAGAGCCACCCCAACCCATCACGGGAAAGAACCAGAAAAAAAAAAAATCTGCTCCTGATTGAACCAGTCGATCGGGAGGAAGAAGATGGCCACATGGGCCGGGTCCGACCCATTTGGGTCGACCCGGCCCAAACCAAACCTCTATCGGGTCGGCCGAGCCCGACCATTCAGTCCAGAGCGGGTCGGGTCCGACCCGTTGGGTCAACCCGACCCAGCCAAACAAGTAAAACCGAAAAAAAAAAAAAAAAAAAAAAAAAAAAAAAAAGAACGGAAAAGAGAAGAAAAATGGAAAAAAAGTATTTGGGAAATTTGTGGAAAATTCCAGAAAAATTGAAAAAAATTTGAAAACAATATATTTCCATAAAATATATAGAAATTTATGAATTTCTATGTAAACTAAAATATTTGGATATTTCGGACGCGAATTTTTGTGGGGTTTTGCCTCAAAAAATGTAAAATAGGGAATTTGGCCTAAAAATGTTATAAAATTATTCTAAATTAGCATGCTAACCTAAATTTTTAATAAATGAACATAGGTTGACACGGGTGATCAATTGGCGACCAAAGACCCAGTGGACTTGGACTCGGGGATTGATTACGGGGTAGGAGAGCGCGTTGTGAGGTTTGTAAGACCCAAAGGGAAAACTCTCGAGTATTTATTTTGTTTCGTCTTTCCATTCATTTCCAGTATTCTTCGTGCTTTTATTTACATTCATATCTTGTCATCTTTTGGACGGTTGGTTGAGTTACTCCCACCGGATGTTCTGTTGTGTGTCTATGCATTCTAAACCATAGCATGTGTATCAGGAGTGCTCGGTGGATAACGACCCGAGGGAACTGCTACATGTGTCGGTGCATCGTAGATCTACGCCGGCCACCGAGAGGGATTAGGTGATAGCTAGTTGGGTGCGCCAACTAGTAGGATCCTGAAAGGAAATCCCGAAGTATGGTTTAGTCTGACTGGAACAGGCACACATATTTGAATTTTATTGTTATTTATGCATGCGATGCCCTACTTTACAGTTGCCTGTTTACATTCCGCATGTTTATTTAACAATATTTATTGACTTCCACTTGTTTATATGAATGCTCGGAGGAGTTCCTTGGGATTTTACTGACTGGACTCGTCATCCATTTTTTCTTGTGATGATTGAGTGCAGATCCAAGTACAAGTAAAGGCAAAGGGATCTTAGGCGACTACCTCTGACTGCCTACCTTTGCGGGTACTTGTACGTGTGATTATTTTGATATTTTGCTTATTTTGGGGAACTGGGGAGTGATATGACCTTGTACATGCTTAGTTATATATGGAAAATTGGTTATTTCGAAATTTACATGGTTTATCCACATTAGGTTTTGTTTAAATTGATTAATATCTTTTGCATTTAAAAGACGACTTCCGCTGAATATATTAGCATACACAAGTAGATACGAATCTCGAGACAGAGTAGGACGGGTAGATGCCGTACACGTGTAGTTGGGCCAGCTGGCGAGGAGTACACGGAGACACGACACACCGGGGCGGCGAGGGCCGCCACATCTAGGCACGACTTTGGCATGACCTCGGCACGACCTTGGCAAGACCTAGGTACGACCTTGGCAAGACCTAGGTACGACCTTTGCACGCCCAAGGCATGACCTTGGCAAGACCGTTGCACGACCTTGGCAAGACCGGGCATGCCCTGACATGACCTTGGCAAGACCTTGACACGACCTTTGCACGGCCTTTGCACGGCCTAGTCACGACTTTGGCACAACCTTGGCAAGTCCTTGGCACGACCTTGGCACGCCCTTAGCACGAACTTTAAATGACCTTGCCTTGGGCTTGGCATGACCTTGGCATGGGCTTGGCACGGCCTGGGCAAGAACTATGCACGCCCTTGGCAGGGCCTAGGCAAGACCGTGGCACGACCGGGCATGGCTTGGCACGACCTTGGCTCGACCTTGGCACGGCCTTTGCACGACCTTGGTAAGACCTCGGCATAACTTTAGCTCGACCTTGGCAAGTCCTTGGGACGACCTTGGCAAGACCTAGGCACGACCTTGGCACGACCTAGGCACGACCTTATCACGACCTTGGCAAGACCTAGGCAAGACCTTGGCAAGACCTAAACACGACCTTGGCACGACCTTGGCAACACCTAGGCGTGACATTGACACGGCCTTGGCACGACCTTAGCACGGCCTTTGCACGGCCTTGGTAAGACGTAGGCACGACTTTGGCACGACCTTAGCAAGTCCTTGGCACGACTTTGGCAAGACCTAGGCATGACCTTAGCACGACCTAGGCACGATTTTGACACGGCCTTGGCACGACCTAAGGAAGACCTTGTCTCGACCTTAGCGCGACCTTGGCAAGACCCATACGAGACCTAGGCACGACTTTGACGCGGCTTTCGCACGACCTTGGCAACACCTAGGTACGACTTTGACACAGCCTTGGCACAACCTTGGGAAGACCTTGACACGACCTTGACAAGACCTTTGCACGACCAGGTATGTCTAGTCACGACATTTGCATGACTTTGGCACGACGTTAACACGACCTGCGCACAACTTTGACACGGCCTTGGCAAGACCTTGGCACGACCTTTGCACGACCTTGGCACGACATTCGCACAACCTTGACAAGACCTAGGCACGACTTTGGCACGACCTTGGCTTGGCCTTGGCACGACCTTGCCATGGCCTTTGCACGACCTTTGCAGGACCTTGGTAAGACCTAGGAACAACCTTGGCAACACCTTGGCACAACTTTGGCACGACCTTAGCACGGCCTTTGCACATCCTTGGCACTCCCTAGGCACAACCTTGGCAAGACCGTGGCACGACCTTGGCACGACCGATGGTGCCTTGGCACGACCTTTGCAAGACCTTGGCACGACCTTGGCTAGACCGTGGCACGACCTTGGCTCGACCTTGGCACGCCCTTGGCTCGCCCTTGGTACGAGCTTTGTATGATCTTGGCACGGGCTTGGCACGGGCTTGGCACCGCCTGGGCAAGACCAAGGCACGACTTTGGCACGACCATGGCAAGACCGTGGCCGACCTTGGCAAGACCTTGGAACGATCTTAGGAAGACAATGCATGCCTTGGCACAACCTTGGCAAGACCTTGGCACGACCTTGGCACAGACTTTGCACAACCTTTACACGACTTTGGCACGACCTTGGCAAGTCCTTGACACGACTTTGGCACGCCCTTAGCACGACCTTTGCACGACCTTTGCATGACTTTGGCACGACCTTGGCAAGTCCTTGACACGATCTTGGCACGACCTTGGCCCACCCTTGGCACGACCTTTGGATGACCTTGCCTTGGGCTTGGCACGACCTTGGCATAGGCTTGCCACTGCCTGGGCAAGACCTTGGCAAGCCGTTGGCACGACCTTGGCACGATCGGGCATTCCTTGGCACGACCTTTACAAGACCTAGGCACGACGTTTGGCACGACATTTGCAAGACCTAGAAACGACCTTGTCAAGACTTTGGCACGGCCTTTGCACGACCTTGGCAAGACCTTGGCACTACCTAGGCAAGACCTTGGCTAGACCTTGGCATGACGTTGGCACGGCCTTTGCACGACCTTGGCAAGACCTAGGCACGACTTCGCACGACCTTGGCACAACCTTGGCACGGCCTTGGCAAGACCCATACAAGACCTAGGCAAGACTTTGACACGGCCTTGGCATGACCTTGGCAACACCTAGGTACGACTTTGACACAACCTTGGGAAGACCTTGGCATGACCTTGGCAAGACCTTTGAACGACCAGGTATGTCTAGTCACGACCTTTGCATGACTTTGGCACGACCCTGACACAACCTAGGAAAGACTTTGACATGGCCTTGGTACGACCATGGCAAGACCATGGCACGACTTTGGCACGACCTTTGCACGACCTTGGCACGGCCTTTGCACAACCTTGGCAAGACCTAGGCACGACTTTGGCATGACCTTGGCACGACCTTCGCAAGACCCAAACACAACCTTGGCATGGCCTTTGCACGACCTTGCCATGGCTTTTGCACGACCTTGGCAAGACCTTGGCATGGCCTTTGCACAACTTTGGCACTCCCTAGGCACAACCTTGGGAAAACCGAGGAACGACCTTGGCACGACCGATGGTGCCTTGGCACGACCTTGGTACGACCTTTGCAAGACCTTGGCACGACCTTGGCTAGACCGTGTCACTACCTTGGTACGACCGTGGCAAGACCTTCGCACGCCCTTGGCTCGCCCTTTCCATGAGCTTTGTGTGACCTTGGCACGGGCTTGGCATCGCCTGGGCAAGACCTAGGCACGACCTCGGCAAGTCCTTCGCACGACCTTGGCAAGACCTAGGCACGACCTTGGCATGGCCTTGGCACGCCCTAGGCACGACCTTGGCAAGACCTTGGTACGACGTTAGCAAGTCCAGGCATGCCTTGGCACGACTTTGGCAAGACCATGGCACGACCTTGGCACGCCGACTTTGGCACGACCTTGGCAAGTCCTTTACACGACCTTGGCACGACTTTGGCACGACCTTGGCATGGCCTTTGCACAACCTTGGCACTCCCTAAGCACAACCTTGGCAAGATCGTGGCACAAACTTGGCACGACCGATGGTTCCTTGCACGACCTTGGCACGACCTTTGCAAGACCTTGGCACGACCTTGGCTAGACCGTGTCACGACCTTGGTACGACCGTGGCACGACCTTGGCACGCCCCTTGCACGAGCTTTGTACGACCTTGGTACGGGCTTGGCACCGCCTGGGCAAGACCTAGGCACGACTTTCGCACGACCTTGGCAAGTCCTTCGCACGACCTTGGCAAGACCTAGGCACGACCTTGGCATGGCCTTGGCACGCCCTAGGCACGACCTTGGCAAGACCTTGGTACGACCTTAGCAAGACCAGCCATGCCTTGGCACGACCTTGGCACGACGATTTTGGCACGACCTTGGCAAGTCCTTGACAAGAGCTAGGCACGACTTTGGCACGACCTTGGCAAAACCTCGGCACGACCTTGGCACGGCCTTTGCACGACCTTGGCAAGATCTAGGCATGACTTTGGCATGACCTTGGCGTGGCCTTGGCACGACCTTGGCGAGACCTAGGCACGACATTGACACGGCCTTGGCAAGACCTAGGTACGACTTTGACACAGTCTTAGCACAACCTTGGGAAGACCTTGGCACGACCTTGGCAAGACCTTTGCACGACCAGGTATGTCTAGTCACGATATTTGCATGACTTTGGCACGACCTTGACAGCACCTAGGCACGACTTTGACACGGCCTTGGCACGACCTTGGCACGACCGGGCATTCCTTAGCATTACTTTGGCACGACCTTGGCAAGACCTTGGCACGACCTTGGCACGGCCTTCGCACAACCTCGGCAAGACCTAGGCAAGACTTTGGCATGACCTTGGCACGACCTTCGCAAGACCCAGGCACAACCTTAGCATGGCCTTGGCACGACCTTGCCATGGCCTTTGCACGACCTTTGCACGACCTTGGCAAGACCTTGGCACAACTTTGGCATGACCTTGGCACAACTTTGGCACGACCTTAGCACGGCCTTTGCACAACCAGGTATGTCTAGTCACGACCTTTACATTACTTTGGCACGACCTTGACACGAGCTAGGAAAGTCTTTGACACGGCCTTGGCACGACCTTGGCAAGACCATGGCATGACTTTGGCACGACCTTTACACGACCTTGGCACGACCTTTGCACAACCTTAGCAAGACCTAGGCATGACTTTGGCATGACCTTAGCTCGACCTTCGCAAGACCCAGGCACGACCTTGGCATGGCCTTGGCACGACCTTGCCAAGGCCTTGGCACGACCTTGGCACGACCTTGGCACGCCCTTTGCACAACCTTGGCACTCCCTAGGCACAACCTTTGCAAGACCGTGGCACGACCTTGGCACGACCGATGGTGCCTTGGCACGACCTTGGCACGACCTTGGCTAGACCGTGGCACAACCTGGGTACGACCTCGGCACGACCTTGGCACGCCCTTGGCTCGCTCTTTGCACGAGCTTTGTACGACCTTGGCACGGGCTTGACACGGGCTTGGCACCGCCTGGGAAAAACCTAGGCACGACTTTCGCACGACATTGGCAAGTCCTTCGCACGACCTTGGCAAGACTTAGGCACGACCTTGGCATGGCCTTGGCACGCCCTAAGCACGACCTTGGTACGACCATAGCAAGACCAGGCATGCCTTGGCACGACCTTGGCACGACAACTTTGGCACGACCTTGGCACGAATTTGGCACGACCATGGCTCGCCCTTAGCACGACCTTTGCACGACTTTGGCACAACCTTGGCACGACCTTTGGATGACCTTGCCTTGGGCTTGGCAAGACTTTGGCATGGGCTTGGCAGTACCTGGGCAAGACCTTGGCACGCCGTTGGCACGACCTTGGCACGACCGGGCATTCCTTGGCACGACCCTGACAGACCTAGGCACGACTTTGGCACGACCTTGGCGAGACCTTGGCAGGACCTTGGCACGACCTTTGCACGACCTCGGCAAGACCTAAGCACGACTTTGGCACGACCTTGGCATGCCCTGGGCCTGACCTTTGGATGACCTTGGCACGGGCTTGGCAAGACCTAGGCACGACCTTGGCAAGACCTAGGCACAACCTTGGAACGGCCTTGGCAAGACCTCGGCACGCCCTAGGCATGTCTTTGGCAAGACCGTCGCACTACCGTGGCAAGACCTTAGCACGACCTTGGCAAGACCAGGCATGCCTTGGCACGACTTTGACAAGACCGGGCATACCTTGGCACGACCTTTGCAAGACCTAGGCACTACTTTGGCACGACCTGGGCAAGACCTTGACACGACCTTTGCACGACCTTGGCACGGCCTTGCCCGCCCTTGGCACGACCTTTGGATGACCTTACTTTGGGCTTGGCACGACCTTGGCATGGGCTTGGCACGACCTGGGCAAGACCTTGGCACGCCCTAGGCATGGCCAGGGCAAGACCGTGGCACGACCGGGCATGCCTTGGCACGACCTTGGCTCGACCTTGGCATGGCCTTTCCACGACCATGGTAAGACCCGGGAACGACTTTGGCTAGACCTTGGCACGACCTTAGCACGACCTTGGCAAGACCTAGGCACGACCCGGGCACGACTTTGACACGTCCTTGGCATGACCTAAGGAAGACCTTCTCTCGACCTAAGCACGACCTTAGCAAGACCTTGGCACCGCATTGGCACGTCTCGGGCTTTGCACGACCTTGGCACGGCCTTGGCAAGACCCTGACACGACCTTGGCACGACCTTGCGAAGACCTTGGCATGACCGATCGTACTGCGGCACGACCTCGGCACGACCTCGTCAAGACGTTGGCACGACCTTGGCTAGACGATGGTACGACCTTGGAACGACCTTGGCACGTTCTAGGCACGACTTTGACACGTCCTTGGCACGACCTAATTTAGACCTTGTCTCGACCTAGACCTTAGCAAGACCTTGGCACCGCATTGGCACGGCTCGGGCTGTGCACGACCTTGGTCCGGCCATGGCAAGACCCTGACACGACCCTGGCACGACCTTGGAAAGTACGTGGCACGACCTTGGGAAGACCTTGGCATGACCGATCGTGCCTTGGCACGACCTTATCACCACCTCGGCAAGACCTCGACACGACCTTGGCTAGACAGTGGCACGACCTTGGCACGACTTTGGCACGACCTTAGCACGACCTAGGCATGCCCTTGGCACGACCTTGCCGCTGGCTTGGCATGACCTTGGCATGGGCTTGGCACGGCATGGGCAAGACCTAGGCACGACTTTGGCATGACCTTGGCAAGTCCTTGGCACGACCTAGGCACGAACTTAGCATGGCCTTGGCAAGACATTAGCACGCCCTAGGAATGACCTTGGCAAGACAGTGGCACGACCTTGGCAAGACCTTGACACGCCCTTGGCAAGGCCGGGCATGCCTTCACATGACCTTGGCAAGACCTTGGCACGACCTTTGCACGACCTAAGCACGACTTTCGCACGACCTTGGCAAGTCCTTGACACGACTTTGGCACAACCTTTGGATGACCTTGCCTTGGGTTTGGCACGACCTTGGCATGGGCTTGGCACGGCCAAGGCAAGACCTTGGCACGCCCTTGGCAAGACCGTGGCGCGACCGGGCATGCCTTGGCACGACTTTGGCTCGACCTTGGCACGACCTTGGAAAGACCCAAGCACGACTTTGGCTCGACCTTGGCATGACCTTGGCAAGACCGCGACACGCCCTTGGCACGACCTAGGCACGACTTTGACACGACATTGGCATGACCTAAGGAAGACATTCTCTCGACTTTAGCACGCGACCTTGGCAAGACCTCGGCACGACTTTGGCATGACCTCGGCACGACTTAGGCACGACCTTGGCACGGCTATTGCACAACCTTGGCACTCCTTAGGCACACGATTGGCAAGACCTTGGCACGACCTCGGCAAGACCTTGTCATGACCTAGGCTCGGCCATGGCACGACCTTGACATGGGATTGGCACGGCCTGGCCAAGACCTAGGCACGAATTTGGCACGGCCTCGGCAAGACTTAGGAACGACCTTTGCACGGCCTTGGCAAGACCTAGGCACGCCCTAGGCATGACCTTGGCAGGACCGTGGCACGACCTTGGCAAGACCTTGACACGACCTTCGCACGACCTTTGCACGACCTTGGCTAGACCTAGGCGACTTTGGCTCGACCTTGGCAAGTCCTTTGGCACGACTTTGGCAAGACCTTGGCACGACCTTTGGATGACCTCGCCACGGGCTTGACACGACCTTGGCATGGGCTTGGCACGGCCTGGGCAAGACCTTGGCATGCCCTTAGCACGACCTTGGCTCGACCTTAGCACGGCCTTTGCACGGCCTTGGTAAGACCTAGGAAAAACTTTGGCAAGTCCTTGCCACGACCTTAGCAAGACCTAGGCACGACCTTGGCACGACCTAGGCACGACTTTGACACGGCCTTGGCATGACCTACGGAAGAACTTGTCTCGACCTTAAGACAGCCTTGGCACGACCTTAGCAAAAGACCTTGGAACCGAATTGGCACTGCCCGGGCTTGGCACGACCTTGGCATGGGCTTGGTACGTCCTTGGCAACACCTAGGCCCGACCTTAGCACGGCCTGGGCACGACCTTGGCACGACCTACGCACGACCTCAGCACGATCTTGGCAAGACCTTAGCATGACCTTGCCACGACATTGGCCACGACATTGGCACGACCTTGGCACTACCTTTGCAAGACCCAGGCACGACCATGGCAAGACCTAGGCACAAATTTGACACGGCCTTGGCACGACCTTGGCAAGACCTAGGTACGACTTTGTGAAAGCCTTGGCACAACCTTGGGAAGACCTTGGCACGACCTTGGCAAGACCTTTGCACGATCAGGTATGCCTAGTCACGACCTTTGCATGACTTTGGCATGATCTTGACACGACCTGGGCACGACTTTGACACGACCTGGGCACGACTTTGACACGGCCTCGGCACGACCTTGGCAAGAACATGGCACGACCTTAGAAAGACTTTGGCACCACCTTGGCACGACCGGGCATTCCTTAGCACGACTTTGGCACGACCTTGGCAAGACCTTGGCACGACTTTGGCACGAACTTTGCACGACCTTGGCACGGCCTTTGCATGACCTTGGCATGACCTTGGCACGACTTTGGCAACACCCAAGCACGACCTTGGCAAGACCTAGGCACGACCTTGGCATGGCCTTGGCACGACCTTGGCATGGCCTTTGCACGACCTTTGCACTTCCTTGCTTAGACCTAGGCACGACCTTGGCACAACATTGGCACGACCTTGGCAGGGCCTTTGCACAACCTTGGCACTCCCAAGGCACAATCTTGGCAAGACCGTGGCATGACCTCGGCATGACT
Organism: Stephania yunnanensis; assembly: GCA_039657365.1. Classification (NCBI taxonomy): domain Eukaryota; kingdom Viridiplantae; phylum Streptophyta; class Magnoliopsida; order Ranunculales; family Menispermaceae; genus Stephania; species Stephania yunnanensis. The sequence goes on from CM077582.1 coordinate 20,900,586, forward strand.
GACGGAGCCTTAGCACAACCTTGGCACGACATTTTCAAGACCTTGGCATAACCTTGGCTTGCTCGTGGCACGACCTTTGCACGACCTTGGCACAACCTTGGCACGGGCATGGAACCGCTTGGGCAAGACCTTGGCACGACTTTGGCATGACCTTGGCAAGTCCTTGGCACTACCTTGGCAATACCTAGGCACTACCTTGGCATGGATTTGGCAAGACCTTGGCATGCCCTAGGCTTGACCTTGGCAAGCACGACCTTGGCATGGGCTTTGCACGACTGTGGCACGACCTTGGCAAGACCTTTGCACGGCCTTTGCACGACCTTGGCAAGCCCTTGGCACGACCTTGGCAAGACCTAGGCATGACCTTGGCACAGCCTTGGCAAGACCTGGGCACGCCCTAGGCTTGACCTTGGCAAGACCGCGGCACGACCTTGGCAAGACCGCGGCACGACCTTGGCAAGACCTCAACAAGACCTTGGTAACGCATTGGCATGGCCCGGGCTTCGCACGACAGGGCATGCCTTAGCACGGCCTTTGCACGACCTTTGCATGACCTTGGCAAGACCTAGGCACGACCTTGGCACAAGTTTAGCCCGACCTTGGCACTGCCTTTGCACAACCTTGGCGATCCCTTGGCACAACCTTGGCAATACCGTGGCACGACCTTGGCACGAGCGATGGTGCATTGCCACGACCTTCGCACGATCGATGGTGCCTTGGCACGACCTTGGAACAACCTTGGCAAGACCTTGACACGACCTTGCTTAACCGCGGCACGACCTTTGGATGACCTTGCCGCGGGCTTGGCACGATCTTGGCACGGGATTGGCACGGCCTAGGCAAGACCAACACACGACTTTAGCACGACCTTGGCAAGCCCTTGGCACGACCTTGGCAAGTCCTTGACACGACCTTGGCACGACCTCGGCATGACCTTGGCACGCCCTTGGCATGACCTTTGGATAACCTTGCCTCGGGCTTGGCACGACCTTCGCATGGGCATGACACGTCCTGGGAAGACCTTGGGAAGACCTTGGCACGACCTCGGCAAGACCTTGGCACGACTCTTGGATGACCTAGCCACGGGCTTGGCATGACCTTGGCATGGGCTTCGCACGGCATGGGCAAGACCTAGGCACGACTTTGGCAAATCGGTTGCACAACCTTGGCAAGACCTAGGTACGACCTCAGCACGGCCTTGGCAAGACCTTAGCACGGCCTTGGCAAGACATTAGCACGCCTAGGCAAGACCTTGGCAAGACCTAGGCATGACCTTGGCAAGACCGTGGCACGACCGGGCATGCCTTGGCACGACCTTGGCACGGCCTTTGCACGACCTTGGTAAGACCTAGGCACGACTTTGTCTCGAACTTGGCAAGTCCTTGGCACGACCTTGGCACGACCTTGGCAAGACCTAGGCATGACTTTGGTAAGACCTTGGCAAGACCTAGGCAAGACCTTGGCACGACCTAAACACGACCTTGGCACGACCTTGGCAATATTTAGGCATGACATTGACACGACCTTGACACGACCTTGGCAAGACCTATGCACGACTATGACACGGCCTTGGCACGACCTTAGCACGGCCTTTGCACGGCCTTGGTAAGACCTAGGCACGACTTTAGCACGACCTTAGCGAGTCCTTGGCACGACCCTAGTAAGACCTAGGCACGACCTTAGCACGACCTAGGCACGATTTTGACACGGCCTTGCCATGACCTAAGAAAGACCTTGTCTCGACCTTAGCACGGCCTTGGCACGACCTTAACAAAAGACCTTGACACCGCATTGGCACGGCCCGGGCTTGGCACGACCTAGGCACGACCTTGCCACGGGCTTGGCACGACCTTGGCAAGTTCTTGGCACGGCATGGGCAAGACCTAGGCACGACTTTAGCATGACCTTGGCAAGTCCGTTGCACAACCTAGGCAAGACCGTTGCACGACCTTGGAAAGACCGGGCATGCCCTGGCATGACCACGACAAGACTTTTGCACGACCTTTGCACGGCCTTTGCACGACCTAGGCACGACTTTGGCACAACCTTGGCAAGTCCTTGGCACGAACTTTAGAAGACCTTGCCTTGGGCTTGGCATGACCTTGACATGGGCTTGGCACGGAATGGGCAAGACCTTGGCACGCCCTTGGCACGGCCTAGGCTAGACCGTGGCACGACCGGGCATGCCTTGGCATGACTTTGGCTCGACCTTGGGACGGCCTTTGCAAGACCTTGGTAAGACCTAGGCACGACTTTGGCTCGACCTTGGCAATACCTAGGCATGACATTGACACGGCCTCGGCACGGCCTTGGCATGACTTTGGCAAGACCTAGGCACGACTTTGGCACGACCTTAGCAAGTCCTTGGCACGACCTTGGCAAGACCTAAGCAAGACCTTGGCACAACCTAAACACGACCTTGGCACGACCTTGGCAACACCTAGGCATGAAATTGACACGGCCTTGACACGACCTTGGCAAGACCTATGCACGACTTTTACACGGCCTTGGCACGACCTTAGCACGGCCTTTGCACGGACTTGGTAAGACGTAGGCACGACTTTGGCACGACCTTAGCAAGTCCTTGGCATGACTTTGGCAAGACCTAGGCACGACCTTAGCACGACCTAGGCACGATTTTGACACGGCCTTGGCATGACCTGAAGGAGACCTTGTCTTGACATTAGAACGACCTTAGCACGACCTTAGCAAAAGACCCTAGGCAAGTTTGGAACTTGGTTGATTTACTGAAGGTGGTAAGACCATTGGATGTAAATGGGTTTTCAAGAAGAAAACGACATGGATGGCAAAGTGCATACTTTTAAAGCAAGACTTGTAGCAAAAGGTTTGGTGCACTCGAGGTGTTGATTATGATGAAACTTTTCGCTTTGTAGCCATGCTTAAATCCATAAGAATTTTAATTGCCATTCTTGCATATTATGACTATGAAATATGGCAAATGGATGTAAAAACAACATTTCTTAATGGAAAGCTCAGCGAGGACGTGTATATGACACAACTGAAGGTTTTGTACATCCCTGAGAATTCTAGGAAGGTATGCAAGCTTCAAAGATCCATTTATGGATTAAAGCAAGCTTCTCGGAGTTGGAATCTTCGTTTTGATGAAGCAATCAAGGATTTTGGTTTTATTAAGAATGAAGATGAGCCTTGTGTATACAAGAAGGTCGAGTGGGAGTGTAGTTATTTTTACGAGTGCTTTGTATGTTGATGATATATTACTCATTGGAAATGACATCCCAACATTGCGAGAATGTCAAGTCTTGGTTAGGGAAGTGTTTCTCAATGAAAGACTTAGGAGATGCAGCTTTTATATCCTAGGGATAAAGATCTATAGGGATAGATCTAAAAGGCTAATCGGTCTAAGTCGAGTGCTTACATAGACAAGGTCTTGAATAGGTTCGGATTTGCAAGACTCTAAAAGAGGATTGTTGCCAATGTCTCATGGGATAAGTCTCGGCAAGACTCAATGTCCTAAGACAAATGATGAGCGAGACCGTATGAATAAGATTCCATATGCATCGGCTATTGGATCTATCATGTATGCCATGTTATGCACTCGACTGATGTATCATATGCTTTGAGCACTACAAGCGGATATCGATCGGATCCCGGTGAGAGTCACCGGATAGTACTTGTAAAGAACATCCTTAAGTACTTAAGAAGGACTAAGGAAGTGTTCTTGGTCTATGGAGGTTTTGAAAATGATCTAGTTGTAAATGGTTACACGGATGCACGTTTTCAAATTGATATAGATGATTTTAGATCGATCTGGATATGTGTTTACTTTGAATGGGGGTGCGATGGTGGAAAAGTTCAAAGCAAAGAAAGCGTGGTAGATTCTACTGTAGGTGAGTATATTGCGGCGTCAATGCAAAGAAAGGAGGCGATTTGGATCAAAAAGTTCATTTACGAACTAGGTATGGTTCCAAGTATTGCTAACCCCGTTTGTTTGTATTGTGACAATAACGGGGCAATAGCACAGCCAAGGAACCTAGATCACATCATAGATCCAAACATATACTCGGGCGTTTTCATCTCATTAGAGAAATTATCGAGAGGGAGACGTAAAGATTTGCGGAGTACCTGCGAAGACAACGTTGTGGATCCATTGACAAAAGCTCTTCCACAAGCAAAACATGATGGTCATGTTAGATCATTAGGCATTAGATGCATATATGATTGGCCCTAGTGCAAGTGGGAGATGTTGGGGCATGTGCCCTAGGTCAATCCATTAAGCTTGTCTTTATGAATACTTTTAGTTAATAAAATAGAGGATTTCCTTTCTTGTTTATTATAATTAATTTGCATGTTTACATTATAATAAGATCCATGTAGGTATTTACGTAAATATCCTAAATGTCCCTAGTCGATCATTATCTTGGGAACTATAATGAATTAAGACTAGTGTGAGTCTCGATTGATGATCATATGATGATTATACGTATACGGATACGAATCAAGATCACGAGTACTTGTTAGGGAACAAAAATCTTGGGCCAGACCCGCTATGAGAACATCACATGGATTAAGTCATAGTTGTTTCTCATGATAGGTATATATTCCGATCTCGACTTGAGATTACCGGAGACTTCAACATTAGGAACACAATGATTTGACACAATCAAACGTTGTCTTTAACTGGACGATTATAAAGGTTGTGATTGGTTTCTTGTGTGAGCAATGTGATGAAGTTGTGTAACTAGGCACGACCTTGGCATGACGTTGGCACGGCCTTTTCACGACCTTGGCAAGACCTAGGCACGACTTTGGCACGACCTTGGCAAGACCTAGACAAGACCTAGGCACAACTTTGACACGGCCTTGGCACGACCTTGGAAAGACCTATGCACGACTTTTACACTGCCTTGGCACGACCTTAGCACGGCCTTTGCACGGCATTGGTAAGACGTAGGCACGACCTTAGCAAGTCCTTGGCACGACTTTGGCAAGACCTAGGCACGACCTTAGCACGACCTAGGCAAGATTTTGACACGGCCTTGGCATGACCTGAAGGAGACCTTGTCTCGACATTAGAACGACCTTCGCACGACGTAAGCAAAAGACCTTGGCACCGCATTGGCACGGCCTGGGCTTGGCACGACCATGGCATGGCCTTGGGAAGACCTAGGCACGACCTTGGCACGGCCTAGGCACGACCTTGGCACGACCTAGGCACAACCTTGGCATGACGTTGGCACGGCCTTTGCACGACCTTGGCAAGACCTAGGCACGACTTTGGCACGACCTTGGCACGACCTTGGCAAGACCTAGACAAGACCTAGGCACAACTTTGACACGGCCTTGGCACGACCTTGGCAACACCTAGGTACGACTTTGACACAGCCTTGGCACAACCTTGTGAAGACCTTGGCGCGACTTTGGGAAGACCTTTACTCGACCAGGTATGTCTTGTCACGACATTTGCATGACTTTGGCACGACTTTAACACGACCTAGTCACGACTTTGACACGGCCTTGGCACGACTTTGGCAAGACCGTGGTACGACCTTGGCACGACCTTTGCACAACCTATGCAAGACCTAGGCACGACTTTGGCATGACCTTGGCACGACCTTCGAAAGACCCAGGCACGACCTTGGCATGGCCTTGGCATGACCTTGCCATGGCCTTTGCACGACCTTGGCATGCCCTCGGCACAACCTTGGTAGGACCTCGGCACAACATTGGCACGACCTTGGCACGACATTTGCACAACCTTGGCACTCACTAGGCACAACCTTGGCAAAACCGTGGAACGGCCTTGGCACGACCGAGGGTGCCTAGCCACGACCTTGGCACGACCTTTGCAAGACCTTGGCTAGACCGTGGCACGACCTTGGCTCGCCCTTGGCACGAGCTTTGTACGACTATGGCACGACTATGGCACGGGCTTGGCACCGCCGAGGCAAGACCTAGGCACGACTTTGGCATGACCTCGACAAGTCCTTGGCACGACCTTGGCAAGACCTAGGCACGACCTTAGCATGGCCTTGGCAAGACCTTGGCACGCCCTAGGCACGACCTTGGCAAGACCGTGGCACGACCTTGGCAAGACCTTGGCACGACCTTAGCAAGACCAAGCATGCCTTGACACGACCTTGGCACGACCATGGCACGAACTTTGCACGATCCTTGCTCGATTTTGGCACGACCTTGGCACGACCTCGACGCGACCTTGGCACGACTTTGGCACAACCTTGGTTTGTCCTTGACACGATCTTGGCACGACCTTTGGATGACCTTGCCTTGGGCTTGACACGACCATGGCATGGGCTTGGCACTGCCTGGGCAAGACCTTGGCAAGCCATTGGCACGGCCTTTGCACAACCTTGGCATGACCGGGCATTCCTTGGCACGACCTTGACAAGTCCTAGGCACGACTTTGGCACGGCCTTGGCAAGACCTAGGCACGACCTTAGCAAGACCTTGGCACGGCCTTTGCACGACCTTGGCAAGACCTAGGTACGACCTTGGCAAGACCTTGGCATGACGTTGGCACGGCCTCTGCATGACCTTGACAAGTCCTAGGCACGACTTTGTTACGACCTGGGCAAGACATAGGCACGACCTTGGCATGGCCTTGGCAAGACCTTGGCATGCACTAGGCACAACCTTTGGATGACCTTGCCACAGGCTTGGTACGACCTTGGCATGGGCTTGGCACAGCCCGGGTAAGACCTTGGGAAGTCATTGGCATGGCCTTTGCACGACCTTGGAACAACCGGTCATTCCTTTGCACGACCTTGGCACGACCTTGACAAGACCTAGGCACGACTTTGGCACGACCTTGGCAAGACCTTGGCACTACCTTGGCAAGACCTTGGCACGACAGGGCATTCCTTAGCACGACATTGGCACGACCTTGGCAAGACTTTCGCACGACCTTTGCACGACCTTGGCACGGCCTTCGTACAACCTTGGCAAGACCTAAGCACGACTTTGGCATGACCTTGGCATGACCTTCGCAAGACCCAAGCACGACCTTTGCACGACCTTTGCACGACTTTGGCACGACTTTGGCAAGTCCTTGACACGATCTTGGCAAGACCTTGGCACAACCTTTGGATGACCTTGCCACGGGCTTGGCACGACCTTGGCCTGGGCTTAGCACGGGATGGACAAGACCTAGGCACGACTTTAGCACGACCTTGGCAAGTTCGTTGCACAACCTTGGCAAGACCTAGGTACGACCTTGGCACGACATTGGCAAGACCTTAGCACGGCCTTGGAAAGACATTAGCACGCACTAGGCACGACCTTGGCAAGACCGTTGCACGACCTTGGCAAGACTGGGCATGCCCTGGCATTACCATGGCAAGACCTTGGCACGACCTTTGCATTTGCACGACGTAGGCACGACTTTGGCACAACCTTGGCAAGTCCTTGGCACGACCTTGGCACGCCCTTGGCAAGGCCTAGGCAAGACCGTGGCACGACCGGGCATGCCTTGGCACGACCTTGGCTCGACCTTGGTACGACCCTAGCCCGGCCTTGGTAAGACCTAGGCACGACTTTAGCTGGACCTTGGCAAGTCCTTGGCAAGACCTTGCCACGACCTTGGCAAGACCTAAGCATGACTTTCGCACGACCTTGGCAAGACCTAGGCATGACCTAAACACGACCTTGACACGGCCTTGACACGACCTTGGCAAGACCTATGCACGACTTTGACACGGCCTTGGCACGACCTTAGCACGGCCTTGGTAAGACCTAGGCACGACTTTAGCACGACCTTAGCAAGTCCTTGGCACGACCTTGGCAAGACCTAGGCACGACCTTAGCACGACCTAGGCACGATTTTGACACGGCCTTGGCATGACCTAAGGAAGACCTTGTCTCGACCTTAGCACGGCCTTGGCAGACCTTAGCAAAAGACCTTGGCACAGCATTGGCACGGCCCGGGTTTGGCACGACCTTTTAATGACCTTGCCACGGGCTTGGCACGACCTTGGCACGACCTTTGGATGACCTTGCCACGGGCTTGGCACGACCTTGGCGTGGGCTTAGCACGACATGGGCAAGACCTAGGCACGACTTTAGCACAACCTTGGCAAGTCCGTTGCACAACCTTGGCAAGACCTAGGTACGACCTTGGCACGACATTGGCAAGACCTTAGCACAGCCTTGGCAAGACATTAGCACGCCCTAAGCATGACCTTGGCAAGACCGTTGCACGACCTTGGCAAGACTGGGCAAGCCCTGGCATGACGATGGCAAGACCTTGGCACGACCTTTGCACGGCATTTGCACGACCTAGGCACGACTTTGGCACAACCTTGGCAAGTCCTTGGCACGACCTTGGCACACCCTTGGCAAGGCCTAGGCAAGACCGTGGCACGACCGGGCATGCCTTGGCACGACCTTGGCTCGACCTTGGCACGGCCCTAGCCCGACCTTGGTAAGACCTAGGCACGACTTTGGCTCGACCTTGGCAAGTCCTTGGCACGACCTTGGCAAGACCTAGGCATGACTTTGGGACGACCTTGGCAAGACATAGGCAAGACCTTGGCATGACCTAAACACGACCTTCGCACGACCTTGGCAATATCTAGGCATGACATTGACACGGCCTTGACACGACTTTGGCAAGACCTATGCACGACTTTGACACGGCTTTGGCACGACCTTAGAATGGCCTTTGCACGGCCTTGGTAAGACCTAGGCACGACCTTAGCACGACCTAGGCACGATTTTGACACGGCCTTGGCATGACCTAAGGAAGACCTTGCCTCGACCTTAGCACGGCCATGGCACGACCTTAGCAAAAGACCTTGGCACCGCATTGGCATGGCCCGGGCTTGGCACGACCTTGGCACGACCTTTGAATGACCTTGCCACGGGCTTGGCACGACCTTGGCAAGGGCTTGGCACGGCATGGGCAATACCTAGGCACTACTTTAGCACGACCTTGGCAAGTCCTAGGCACGCCCTACGCACAACCTTGGCAAGACCTTTGTACGACCTTAGCGAGACAAGGCATTTCTTGGCACGACCTTGGCAAGACCTTGGCACGACCTTGGCACGACGAATTTGTAACGATCTTGGCACGCCCTTGGCACGGCCTTTGCACGACCCTTGCATGACTTTGGCACGATTTTGGCAAGTCCTTGACACGACCTTGGTACACCCTTTGCACGAACTTTGGCAAACCTTGCCTTGGGCTTGGCACGACTTCGGCATGGGCTTGGCACTACCTTGGCAAGACCTTGGCACGCCGTTGGCACGGTCTTTGCACGACATTTGCACGACTTTGGCAAGACCTTGGCAAGTCTTTGACACGACCTTGGCACGACCTTGGCACACCCTTTGCACGAACTTTGGATAACCTTGCCTTGGGCTTGGCACGACTTTGGCATGGGCTTGGCACTACCTTGGCAAGACCTTGGCACGCTGTTGGCACGGCCTTTGCACGACCTTGGCACGATCGGGCATTCCTTGGCACAACCTTGGCACGACTTTGACAAGACCTAGGCACGACCTTGGCAAGACCTTGGCATGGCCTTTGCAAGACCTTGGCAAGACCTGGGCACGACTTTGACACGACCTTGGCATGACCTTGGCAAGACCTAGGCACATCCTTGGCAAGACCTAGGCACAACCTTGGCAAGAACTTGGCACGGCCTTTGCACAACCATGGCACTCCCTATGCACAACCTTGGCAAGACCGTGGCACGACCTTGGCACGACCGATGGTGCCTTGGCACAACCTTGGCACGACCTTTGCAAGACTTTGGCTAGACCGTAGCACGACCTTGGCACGCTCTTGGCTGAAGCTTTGTATGACCTTGGCACGGGCTTAGCACCTCCTGGGCAAGACCTAGGCACGACATTGGCACGACCTTGATAGGTCCTTCGCACGACTTTGGCAAGACCTAGGCACGACCTTTTCATGGCCTTGGCACGCCCAATGCACGACCTTGGCACGCCCAAGGCACGACCTTGGCACGACTTTGGCAAGTCCTTGACACGACCTTGGCACGACCTTGGCACACCCTTTGCACGACCTTTGGATAACCTTGCCTCGGGCTTGGCACGACTTTGGCATGGGCTTGGCACAACCTTTGCAAGACCTGGGCACGCCGTTGGCACGACCTTTGAACGACCTTGGCACGACAGGGCATTCCTTTGCACGACCTTGGCACGACTTTGACAGGACCTAGGCACGACTTTGGCACGACCTTGGTAAGACCTAGGCACAACTTTGGCATGACCTTGGCACGATCTTAGCAAGACCTAGGCACAACCTTGGTAAGACCTAGGCACAACCTTGGCAAGACCTTGGCACAACCAAGACACTCCCTATGCACGACCTTGGCTAGACCGTGGCACGACCATGCCACGACCGATGGTGCCTTGGCACAACTTTGCCACGACCTTTGCAAGACCTTGGCTAGACCGTAGCACGACCTTCGCACGCCCTTGGCACGAGCTTTGTATGACCTTGGCACGGGCTTGTCACGACCTTGGCACGGGCTTGGCACCGCCTGGGCAAGACCTAGGCACGACTTTGGCACGACCTTGCCAAGTCCTTCGCATGACCTTGGCAAGACCTAGGCACGACCAAGGCACGACCTTGGCACGCCCAAGGCACGACCTTGGCACGCCCAAGGCATGACCTTGGCACGCCCAAGGCACGACCTTGGCACGACTTTCGCACGACCTTGGCACGCCCTTAACACGGCCTTTGCACGACCTTTGCACGACTTTGGCACGACCTATGGATGACCTTGCCATGGGCTTGGCACGACCTTGGCATGGGCTTGGCACGGCCTGGGCATGACCCAAGCACGACTTTGGCATGACCTTCGCAAGACCTAGGCACGACCTTGGCAAGGCCTTGGCACGACCTTGGCATGGCCTTGGCACGGCATTTGCACGACCTAGGCACAACTTTGGCACAATCTTGGCAAGTCCTTTGCACGACCTTGGCATGCCCTTGGCACGAACTTTTGATGACCTTGCCTTTGGCTTGGCACGACCTTGGCATGGGCTTGGCACGACATGGCAAGACCTTGGCACGCCCTTGGCACCACCTAGACAAGACTCTGGCACGATGGGGCATGCCTTGGCACGACCTTGGCTCGACATTGGCAAGTCCTTCGCACGCCCTTGGCAAGACCAAGGCACGACTTTGGCACGCCCTAGGCATGACCTTGGCAAGACCTTGGTACGGCCTTAGGAAGACCAGGCATGCCTTGGCACGACCTTGGCACGACATTGGCACGGCCTTTGCACGATCTTTGCACGACTTTGGCAAGTCCTTGACACGACCTTGGCACACCCTAGGCACGACCTTTGGATGACCTTGCCTTGGGCTTGGCACGACTTTGGCATGGGCTTGGCACTACCTGGGCAAGACCTTGGCACTACCTAGGCAAGACCTTGGCACGCCGTTGGCACGACCTTTGCACGACCTTGGAACGACCGGGCATTCCTTGGCACGACCTTGACAAGACCCAAACACGACTTTCGCACGACCTTGGCAAAACCTCGGCACGACCTTGGCAAGACCTTGGCACGGCCTTTGCACGACTTGGCACGACCTTGGCAAGACTGTGGCACGACCCTGGCAAGACCTTTGTACGACCTTAGCAAGATCAGGCATGCCTTGACACGACCTTAGCAAGACCTTGGCACGAACTTGGAACGACGACTTTGGCAGGACCTTGGCAATTCCTTGACACGACTTTGGCACGACTTTGGCACGACCTTGCCACGCCCTTGGCACGGCCTTTGCACGACCTTTGCACGACTTTGGCAAGACCTTGGCAAGTCCTTGACACGACCTAGGCACAACCATGGCACACCCTTTGCACGACCTTTGGATAACCTTGCCTTGGGCTTGGCACGACTTTGGCATGGGCTTGGCACTACCTTGGCAAGACCTTGGCACGCCGTTGGCACGGCCTTTGCACGACCTTGGCACGACCGGGCATTCCTTTGCATGAACTTGGCACGACCTAGGCACGACTTTGACAAGACCTAGACACGACTTTGGCACGACCTTGGCAAGACCTTGGCACGGCCTTTGCACGACCTTGGGAAGACCTAGGCACGACTTTGGCACGACCTTGGCACGACCGTGGCACGACCTTAGCAAGACCTAGGCACAACCTTGGCAAGACCTAGGCACAACCTCGGCAAGATCCTTGCACGGCCTTTGCACAACCATGGCACTCCCTATGCACAACCTTAGCAAGACCTTGGCACGACCGATGGTGCCTTGGCACAACCTTTGCAAGACCTTGGCTAGACCGTAGCACGACCTTGGCACGAGCTTTGTATGACCTTGGCACGGGATAAGCACGACCTCCGCACGGGCTTGGCACCTTTTGGGCAAGACTTAGTCACGACTTTGGCACGACCTTGCCAAGTCCTTCGCACGACCTTGGCAAGACCTAGGCACGACCTTTGCATGGCCTTGGCACGCCCTTAGCACGACCTTGGCAAGTCCTTGACACGACCTTGGCACACTCTTTGCACGACCTTTGAATAACCTTGCCTTGGGCTTGGCACGACCTTGGCACGACCGGGCATTCCTTGGCACGACCTAGGCACGACTTTGACAAGACCTAGACACAACTTTGGCACGACCTTGGCAAGGCCTTGGCACGGCCTTTTCACGACCTTGTCAAGACCTAGGCACGACTTTGGCACGACCTTGGCACGACCTTGCAAGACCTACGCACGACTTTGACAAGACCTAGGCACGACTTTGGCACGACCTTGACACGAACTTTGCACGACCTTGGGAAGACCTAGGCACGACTTTGGCACGACCTTGGCACGACCGTGGCACGACCTTAGCAAGACCTAGGCACAACCTTGGCAAGACCTAGGCACAACCTTGGCAAGACCTTGGCACAACCTTGGCAAGACCTTGGCACGGCCTTTGCACAACCATGGCACTCCCTTTGCACAACCTTGGCAAGACCGTGGCACGACCTTGGCAAGACTGTGGCACGACCTTGGCACGACCGATGGTGCCTTGGCACAACATTGGCATGACCTTTGCAAGACATTGGCTAGACCGTAACACGACCTTGGCACGCCCTTGGCACGAGCTTTGTATGACCTTGGCTCGGGCATGGCACGACCTTAGCACGGGCTTGGCACCGCTTGGGCAAGACCTAGGCAAGACTTTGGCACGACCTTGCCAAGTCCTTCGCAGGACCTTGGCAAGACCTAGGCAAGACCTTTGCACGACCTTGGCACGCCCAAGGCACGACCTTGGCAGGACTTTCGCACGACCTTGGCATGGCCTACGCACGACCTTGGTATGACCTTGGCACGACCTTTGGATGACCTTGCCACGGGCTCTGCATGACCTTGGCATTGGCTTGGCAAGGCCTGAGCAAGACCCAGGCACGACTTTGGCATGACATTGGCACGACCTTCGCAAGACCTAGGCACGACCGTGGCATGGCCTTGGCACACCCTTGGCATGGCCTTGGCACGTCATTTGCACGACCTTGGCACGACTTTGGCACAATCTTGGCAAGTCCCTGGCTCGGCCTTGGCACGCCCTTGGCACGAACTTTAGATGACATTGCCTTTGGCTTGGCACGACCTTGGCTTAGGCTTGGCACGATATGGGCAAGACCTTGGTACGCCCGTGGCACGACCTTGGCAAGACCGTGGCACCACGGGGCATGCCTTGGCACAACCTCGGCTCGACATTGGCAAGTCCTTCGCAGGCCCTTGGCAAGACCTAGGCACGACCTTGGCATGGCCTTGGCACGCCCTAGGCACGACCTAGGCAAGACCTTGGTACGACCTTAGCTAGACCAGGCATGCCTTGGCACGATCTTGGCAAGACCTTGGCACGACCTTGGCACGGCGACTTTTGAATGACCTTGGCAAGTCCTTGACACGACTTTGGCACGACTTTGGCACGCCCTTGGCACGGCCTTTGCACGATCTTTGCACGACTTCGGCACGACCTTGGCAAGTCCTTGACACGACCTTTGCACACCCTTGACACGACCTTTGGATGACCTTGCCTCGTGCTTGGCACGACTTTGGCCTGGGCTTGGCACTACCTGGGAAAGACCTTAGCGCGCCGTTGGCATGGCCTTTGCACGACCATGGCATGACCTTGACAAGACCCAAACACGACATTGGCACGGCCTTTGCACGACCTTGGCAAGACCTAGGCACGACTTGGCATGACCTTGGCAAGACTGTGGCACGACCTTGGCAAGACCTTGGCACGACTTTGGCACGACCTTTGCACGACCTCGGCAAGACCTAGCCACGACTTTGGCATGACCTTTGCTCGACCTTCGCAACACCCAAACGCGACCTTGGCATGGCCTTGGCAGGACCTTGCCATGGCCTTAGCACGACCATGGCACGGCCTTTACACAACCTTGGCACTCTCTAGGAACAACCATGGGAAGACCTTGGCGCGACCTTGGCTAGACCATGGCACGACCATGGCACTCCCCGGCTCGCCCTTTGCATGAGCTTTGTATGACCTTGGCACGGGCTTGGCACCGCCAGGGCAATACCTGGGCACGACCTTGGCCAGTTCTTCGCACGACCTTGGCAAGACCTAGGCACGACCTTGGCATGGCCTTGGCACGCCCTAGGCACAACCTTGGCAAGACCTTTGTACGACCTTAGCAAGATCAGGAATGCCTTAACACGACCTTAGCAAGACCTTCGCACGACCTTGGAACGACGACTTTGGCACGACCTTGGAATTTCCTTGACACGACTTTGGCACGACCTTGGCACGCCCTTGGCACGGCCTTTGCACGACTTTGGCACGACCTTGGCAAGTACTTGACACGACCTTGGCACAACCATGGCTCACCCTTTGCACGACCTATGGATAACCTTGCCTTGGGCTCGGCACGACTTTGGCATGGGCTTGGCAATACCTTGGCAAGACCTTGGCACGCCGTTGGAACGACCTTTGCACGACCTTGGCACGACCGGGCATTCCTTGGCACGAACTTGGCATGACCTAGGTACGACTTTGACAAGACCTAGGCACGATTTTGGCACGACCTTGGCAAGACCTTGGCACGGCCTTTGCACGACCTTGGGAAGACCTAGGCACGACATTGGCACCACCTTGGCACGACCTTAGCAAGACCTAGGCACAACCTTGGCAAGACCTAGGCACAACCTCGGCAAGATCTTGGCACGGCCTTTGCACAACCATGGCACTCCCAATGCACAACCTTAGCAAGACCGTGGCACGACCTTGGCAAGACCTTGGCACGACCGATGGTGCCTTGGCACAACCTTGGCACGACCTTTGCAAGACCTTGGCTAGACCGTAGCACGACCTTGGCAGGAGCTTTGTAAGACCTTGGCACGGGCTAGGCACGACCTTGGCACCGCCTGGGCAAGACTTAGGCACGACTTTGGCACGACCTTGCCAAGTCCTTCGCACGACCTTGGCAAGACCTAGGCATGACCTTTGCATGGCCTTGGCCCGCCCAAGGCACGCCCTGGGCACGACCTTGGCAAGTCCTTGACACGACCTTGGCATACTCTTTGCACGACC
Organism: Stephania yunnanensis; assembly: GCA_039657365.1. Taxonomy (NCBI): domain Eukaryota; kingdom Viridiplantae; phylum Streptophyta; class Magnoliopsida; order Ranunculales; family Menispermaceae; genus Stephania; species Stephania yunnanensis. The sequence goes on from CM077582.1 coordinate 20,916,130, forward strand.
TTTGGATAACCTTGCATTGGGCTTGGCACGACTTTGGCATGGGCCTAGCACTACCTATGCAAGACCTTGGCACGCTGTTGGCACGGCCTTTGCACGACCTTGGCACGACCGGGCATTCTTTGGAACGACCTCGGCACGACTTTGACAAGACCTATGCACGACTTTGGCACGACCTTGCTAAGGCCTTGGCACGGCCTTTTCACGACCTTGGCAAGACCTAGGCACGACCTTGGCACGACCTTAGCAAGACCTAGGCACGACTTTGGCACGACCTTGGCACGACATTAGCAAGATCAGGAATGCCTTAACACGACCTTAGCAAGACCTTCGCACGACCTTGGAACGACGACTTTGGCACGACCTTGGAATTTCCTTGACACGACTTTGGCACGACCTTGGCACGCCCTTGGCACGGCCTTTGCACGACTTTGTCACGACCTTGGCAAGTCCTTGACACGACCTTGGCACAACCATGGCTCACCCTTTGCACGACCTATGGATAACCTGGCCTTGGGCTCGGCACGACTTTGGCATGGGCTTGGCAATACCTTGGCAAGACCTTGGCACGCCGTTGGCACGACCTTTGCACGACCTTGGCACGACCGGGCATTCCTTGGCACGAACTTGGCATGACCTAGGTACGACTTTGACAAGACCTAGGCACGACTTTGGCACGACCTTGGCAAGACCTTGGCACGGCCTTTGCACGACCTTGGGAAGACCTAGGCACGACATTCGCACCGCCCTGGCATGACCTTAGCAAGACCTAGGCACAACCTTGGCAAGACCTAGGCACAACCTCGGCAAGATCTTGGCACGGCCTTTGCACAACCATGGCACTCCCAATGCACAACCTTAGCAAGACCGTGGCACGACCTTGGCAAGACCTTGGCACGACCGATGGTGCCTTGGCACAACCTTGGCACGACCTTTGCAAGACCTTGGCTAGACCGTAGCACGACCTTGGCAGGAGCTTTGTAAGACCTTGGCACGGGCTAGGCACGACCTTGGCACCGCCTGGGCAAGACTTAGGCACGACTTTGGCACGACCTTGCCAAGTCCTTCGCACGACCTTGGCAAGACCTAGGCATGACCTTTGCATGGCCTTGGCCCGCCCAAGGCACGCCCTGGGCACGACCTTGGCAAGTCCTTGACACGACCTTGGCACACTCTTTGCACGACCTTTGGATAACCTTACCTTGGGCTTGGCACGACTTTGGCATGGGCCTGGCACTACCTATGCAAGACCTTGGCACGCTGTTGGCATGGCCTTTGCACGACCTTGGCACGACCGGGAATTCTTTGGAACGACCTTGGCACGACTTTGACAAGACCTATGCACGACTTTGGCACGACCTTGCTAAGGCCTTGGCACGGCCTTTTCAAGACCTTGGCAAGACCTAGGCACGACCTTGGCACGACCTTAGCAAGACCTAGGCACGACTTTGGCACGACCTTGGCACGACATTAGCAAAATCAGGAATGCCTTAACACGACCTTGGCAAGACCTTCGCACGACCTTGGAACGACGACTTTGGCACGACCTTGGAATTTCCTTGACAAGACTTTGGCACGACCTTGGCACGCCCTTGGCACGGCCTTTGCACGACTTTGGCACGACCTTGGCAAGTCCTTGACACGACCTTGGCACAACCATGGCTCACCCTTTGCACGACCTATGGATAACCTTGCCTTGGGCTCGGCACGACTTTGGCATGGGCTTGGCAATACCTTGGCAAGACCTTGGCACGCCGTTGGCACGGCCTTTGCACGACCTTGGCACGACCGGGCATTCCTTGGCACGAACTTGGCATGACCTAGGTACGACTTTGACAAGACCTAGGCACGACTTTGGCACGACCTTGGCAAGACCTTGGCACGGCCTTTGCACGACGTTGGGAAGACCTAGGCACGACATTGGCACCACCTTGGCACGACCTTAGCAAGACCTAGGCACAACCTTGGCAAGACCTAGGCACAACCTCGGCAAGATCTTGGCACGGCCTTTGCACAACCATGGCACTCCCAATCCACAACCTTAGCAAGACCGTGGCACGACCTTGGCAAGACCTTGGCACGACCGATGGTGCCTTGGCACAACCTTGGCACGACCTTTGCAAGACCTTGGCTAGACCGTAGCACGACCTTGGCAGGAGCTTTGTAAGACCTTGGCACGGGCTAGGCACGACCTCGGCACCGCCTGGGCAAGACTTAGGCACGACTTTGGCACGACCTTGCCAAGTCCTTCGCACGACCTTGGCAAGACCTAGGCATGACCTTTGCATGGCCTTGGCCCGCCCAAGGCACGCCCTGGGCACGACCTTGGCAAGTCCTTGACACGACCTTGGCACACTCTTTGCACGACCTTTGGATAACCTTGCCTTGGGCTTGGCACGACTTTGGCATGGGCCTGGCACTACCTATGCAAGACCTTGGAACGCTGTTGGCACGGCCTTTGCACGACCTTGGCACGACCGGGCATTCTTTGGAACGACCTTGGCACGACTTTGACAAGACCTATGCACGACTTTGGCACGACCTTGCTAAGGCCTTGGCACGGCCTTTTCACGACCTTGGCAAGACCTAGGCACGACCTTGGCACGACCTTAGCAAGACCTAGGCACGACTTTGGAACGACCTTGGCACGACATTAGCAAGATCAGGAATGCCTTAACACGACCTTAGCAAGACCTTCGCACGACCTTGGAACGACGACTTTGGCACGACCTTGGAATTTCCTTGACACGACTTTGGCACGACCTTGGCACGCCTGGCACGGCCTTTGCACGACTTTGGCACGACCTTGGCAAGTCCTTGACACGACCTTGGCACAACCATGGCTCACCCTTTGCACGACCTATGGATAACCTTGCCTTGGGCTCGGCACGACTTTGGCATGGGCTTGGCAATACCTTGGCAAGACCTTGGCACGCCGTTGGCACGCCTTTGCACGACCTTGGCACGACCGGGCATTCCTTGGCACGAACTTGGCATGACCTAGGTACGACTTTGACAAGACCTAGGCACGACTTTGGCACGACCTTGGCAAGACCTTGGCACGGCCTTTGCACGACCTTGGGAAGACCTAGGCACGACATTCGCACCGCCCTGGCATGACCTTAGCAAGACCTAGGCACAACCTTGGCAAGACCTAGGCACAACCTCGGCAAGATCTTGGCACGGCCTTTGCACAACCATGGCACTCCCAATGCACAACCTTAGCAAGACCGTGGCACGACCTTGGCAAGACCTTGGCACGACCGATGGTGCCTTGGCACAACCTTGGCACGACCTTTGCAAGACCTTGGCTAGACCGTAGCACGACCTTGGCAGGAGCTTTGTAAGACCTTGGCACGGGCTAGGCACGACCTTGGCACCGCCTGGGCAAGACTTAGGCACGACTTTGGCACGACCTTGCCAAGTCCTTCGCACGACCTTGGCAAGACCTAGGCATGACCTTTGCATGGCCTTGGCCCGCCCAAGGCACGCCCGGGCACGACCTTGGCAAGTCCTTGACACGACCTTGGCACACTCTTTGCACGACCTTTGGATAACCTTACCTTGGGCTTGGCACGACTTTGGCATGGGCCTGGCACTACCTATGCAAGACCTTGGCACGCTGTTGGCATGGCCTTTGCACGACCTTGGCACGACCGGAATTCTTTGGAACGACCTTGGCACGACTTTGACAAGACCTATGCACGACTTTGGCACGACCTTGCTAAGGCCTTGGCACGGCCTTTTCAAGACCTTGGCAAGACCTAGGCACGACCTTGGCACGACCTTAGCAAGACCTAGGCACGACTTTGGCACGACCTTGGCACGACATTAGCAAAATCGGGAATGCCTTAACACGACCTTGGCAAGACCTTCGCACGACCTTGGAACGACGACTTTGGCACGACCTTGGAATTTCCTTGACAAGACTTTGGCACGACCTTGGCACGCCCTTGGCACGGCCTTTGCACGACTTTGGCACGACCTTGGCAAGTCCTTGACACGACCTTGGCACAACCATGGCTCACCCTTTGCACGACCTATGGATAACCTTGCCTTGGGCTCGGCACGACTTTGGCATGGGCTTGGCAATACCTTGGCAAGACCTTGGCACGCCGTTGGCACGGCCTTTGCACGACCTTGGCACGACCGGGCATTCCTTGGCACGAACTTGGCATGACCTAGGTACGACTTTGACAAGACCTAGGCACGACTTTGGCACGACCTTGGCAAGACCTTGGCACGGCCTTTGCACGACGTTGGGAAGACCTAGGCACGACATTGGCACCACCTTGGCACGACCTTAGCAAGACCTAGGCACAACCTTGGCAAGACCTAGGCACAACCTCGGCAAGATCTTGGCACGGCCTTTGCACAACCATGGCACTCCCAATGCACAACCTTAGCAAGACCGTGGCACGACCTTGGCAAGACCTTGACACGACCGATGGTGCCTTGGCACAACCTTGGCACGACCTTTGCAAGACCTTGGCTAGACCGTAGCACGACCTTGGGCAGAGCTTTGTAAGACCTTGGCACGGGCTAGGCACGACCTCGGCACCGCCCGGGCAAGACTTAGGCACGACTTTGGCACGACCTTGCCAAGTCCTTCGCACGACCTTGGCAAGACCTAGGCATGACCTTTGCATGGCCTTGGCCCGCCCAAGGCACGCCCGGGCACGACCTTGGCAAGTCCTTGACACGACCTTGGCACACTCTTTGCACGACCTTTGGATAACCTTGCCTTGGGCTTGGCACGACTTTGGCATGGGCCACGGCACTACCTATGCAAGACCTTGGCACGCCGCGTTGGCACGGCCTTTGCACGACCTTGGCACGACCGGGCATTCTTTGGAACGACCTTGGCACGACTTTGACAAGACCTATGCACGACTTTGGCACGACCTTGCTAAGGCCTTGGCACGGCCTTTTCACGACCTTGGCAAGACCTAGGCACGACCTTGGCACGACCTTAGCAAGACCTAGGCACGACTTTGGCACGACCTTGGCACGACATTAGCAAGACCTAGGCACAACCTTGGTAAGACCTAGGCACAACCTTGGCAAGACCTTGGCACGGCCTTTGCACAACCATGGCACTCCCTTTGCATAACCTTGGCAATACCGTGGCACGACCTTGGCAAGACTGTGGCACGACCTTGGCACGACCGATGGTGCCTTGGCACAACCTTGGCACGACCTCTGCAAGACATGGGCTAGACCGTAGCACGACCTTGGCACGCCCTTGGCTCGCCCTTGGCACGAGCTTTGTATGACCTTGGCACGGGCATGGCACGACCTTTGCACGGGCTTAGCACCGCCTGAGCAAGACCTAGGCACGACTTTGGCACGACCTTGCCAAGTCCTTTGTAGGACCTTGGCAAGACCTAGGAACGACCTTTGCACGACCTTGGTACGCCCAAGGCACGACTTTCGCATGACCTTGGCACGGCCTACTACGACCTTGGTAAGACCTTGGCACGACCTTGCCACGGAATATGCATGACCTTGGCATTGGCTTGGCAGGGCTTGGGCAAGACCCAAGCACGACTTTGTCATGACCTTGGCACGACCTTCGCAAGACCTAGGCACGACCGTGGCAAGGCCTTGGCACACCCTTGGCATGGCCTTGGCACGTCATTTGCACGACCTTGGCACGACTTTGGCACAATCTTGGCAAGTCCTTGGCACGACCTTGGCACGCCCTTGGCAAGAACTTTAGATGACATTGCCTTTGGCTTGGCACGACCTTGGCTTGGGCTTGGCACGACATGGGCAAGACCTTGGCACGCCCTTGGCACGACCTAGGCAAGACTTAGGCACGACGGGGCATGCCTTGGCACAACCTTGGCTCGACATTGGCAAGTCCTTCGCAGACCCTTAGCAAGACCTAGGCACGACCTTGGCATGGCCTTGGCACACCCTAGGCACGACCATGGCAAGACCTTGGTACAGCCTTAGCAAGACCAGGCATGCCTTGGCACGACCTTGGCAAGACCTTGGCACGACCTTGGCACGGCGACTTTTGAACGACCTTGGCACGGCGACTTTTGAACGACCTTGGCACGACTTTTAGCCCGTCCTTGGCACGGCCTTTGCACGATCTTTGCACGACTTTGGCACGACCTTGGCAAGTCCTTGACACGACCTTGGCACACCCTTGACACGACCTTTGGATGACCTTGCCTTGGGCTTGGCACGACTTTGGCATGGGCTTAACACTACCTGGGCAAGACCTTGGCACGCCGCAGGCATGGCCTTTGCACGACCTTGGCACGACCGGGCATTCCTTGGCACGACCTTGACAAGACCCAAGCACGACATTTGCACGACCTTGGCAAGACCTTGGCACGGCCTTTGCACGACCTTGGCAAGACCTAGGCACGACTTGGCACGAGCTTGGCAAGACTGTGGCATGACCTTGGCAAGACCTTGGCACGACTTTGGCACGACCATTGCACGACCTTGGCACGGCCTTTGCATAACCTTGGCAAGACCTAGGCACGACTTTAGCATGACCTTGGCACGACCTTCGCAAGACCCAGACATGACCTTGGCATGGCCTTGGCACGACCTTGCCATGGCCTTTGCACGACCTTGGCACGGCCTTTACACAACCTTGGCACTCTCTAGGCACAACCTTGGCAAGACCGTGGCACGACCTTGGCACGACCTTTGCAAGACCTTGGCGCGACCTCGGCAAGACCGTGGCACGACCTTGGCACTCCTTGGCTCGCCCTTTGCACGAGCTTTGTATGACCTTGGCATGGGCTGGGCACGGGCTTGGCACAGCCTGGGCAATACCTAGGTAGGACCTTGGCCAGTCCTTCGCACGACCTTGGCAAGACCTAAACACGACCTTGGGATGGCCTTGGCATGCCCTAGGCACAACTTTGGCAAGACCTTTGTACGACCTTATCAAGACTAGGCATGCCTTGGCACGACCTTAGCAAGACCTTGGAACAACCTTAGCACTCCCTATGCACAACCTTGGTAAGACCGTGGCACGACCTTGGCACGACCGACGGTGCCTTGGCACAACCTTGGCACGACCTTTGCAAGACCTTGGCTAGACCGTAGCACGACCTTGGCACGCCCTTGGCTCGCCCTTGGCACGAGCTTTGTATGACCTTGGCACGGGCTTGGCACGACCTTGGCACGGGCTTGGCACCGCCTGGGCAAGACCTAGGCACGACTTTGGCACGACCTTGCCAAGTCCTTCGCATGACCTTGGCAAGACTTAGGCACGACCTTTGCATGGCTTTGGCACGCCCAAGGCACGACCTTGGCACGCCCAAGGCACGGCCTATGCACAATCTTTGCACGACTTTGACACGACCTTGGCACGACCTTTGGATGACCTTGCCACGGGCTTGGCACGACCTTGGCACGGGCTTGGCACAGCCTGGGCAAGACCCAGGCACGACTTTGGCATGACCTTGGCATGACCTTCGCAAAACCTAGGCACGACCTTGGCATGGCCTTGGCACAAAATTTGCATGACCTAGGCACGACTTTGGAACAATCTTGGCAAGTCTTTGGCACGACCTTGGCACGCCCTTAGCACGAACTTTAGATGACCTTGGCATGGGCTTGGCACGACATGGGCAAGACCTTGGCATGCCCTTGACACCACCTAGACAAGACCGTGGCACGACGGGGCATGCCTTGCCACGACCTTGGCTCGACATTGGCAAGTCCTTCGCACGCCCTTGGCAAGACCTAGGCACGCCCTAGGCATGACCTAGGCAAGACCTTGGTACGGCCTTAGCAAGACCAGGCATGCCTTGGCACGACCTTGGCACGACATTGGCACGACGACTTTTGAACGACCTAGGCATGTCCTTGACGCGACTTTGGCACGACTTTGGCACGCCCTTTGCACGGCCTTTGCACGATCTTTGCACGACTTTGGCACGACCTTGGCAAGTCCTTGACACGACCTTGGCACACCCTAGGCACGACCTTTGGATGACCTTGCCTTGGGCTTGGCACGACTTTGGATGGGCTTGGCACTACCTGGGAAGACCATGGCACTACCTGGGCAAGACCTTGGCACGCCGTTGGCAAGGCCTTTACACGACCTTGGCACGACCGGGCATTTCTTGGCACGACCTTGGCACGACCTTGACAAGACCCAAGCACGACTTTGGCACGACCTTGGCAAGACCTCGGCACGACCTTGGTAAGACCTTGGCACGGCCTTTGCACGACCTAGGCACGACTTGGCTCGACCTTGGCAAGTCTATGGCACGACCTTGGCAGTACCTTGGCACGACTTTGGCACGACCTTTGCACGACCTCGGCACGGCCTTTGCATAACCTTGGCAAGACCTAGCCAAGACTTTGGCATGACCTTGGCTCGACCTTCGCAAGACCCAGACATGACCTTGGCATGGCCTTGGCACGACCTTGCCATGGCCTTAGCACGACCTTGGCACGGCCTTTACACAACCTTGGCACTCTCTAGGGACAACCTTGGCAAGACCGTGGCACGACCTTGGCATGACCTTTGCAAGACCTTGGCGCAACCTTGGCTAGACCGTGGCACGACCATGGCACTCCTTGGCTCGCCCTTTGCATGAGATTTGTATGACCTTGGCACGGGCTTGGCACCGCTTGGGCAATACCTAGGCACGACCTTGGCCAGTCATTCGCACGACCTTGGCAAGACCTAGGCACGACCTTGGCATGGCCTTGGCACGCCCTAGGCACAACCTTGGCAAGACCTTTGTACGACCTTAGCAAGATCAGGCATGCCTTGACACGACCTTAGCAAGACCTTGGCACGACGACTTTGGCACGACTTTGGAAATTCCTTGACACGACTTCGGCACGACTTCGGCACGACCTTGGCACGCCCTTGGCACGGCCTTTGCACGACCTTTGCACGACCTCGGCAAGACCTAGCCACGACTTTGGCATGACCTTGGCTCGACCTTCGCAACACCCAAACGCGACCTTGGCACGACCTTGCCATGGCCTTAGCACGACCTTGGCACGGCCTTTACAAAACCTTGGCACTCTCTAAGGACAACCTTGGCAAGACCGTGGCACGACCTTGGCACGACCTTTGCAAGACCTTGGCGCGACCTTGGCTAGACCGTGGCACGACCATGGCACTCCTTGGCTCGCCCTTTGCATGAGCTTTGTATGACCTTGGCACAGGCTTGGCACCGCTTGGGAAATACCTAGGCACGACCTTGGCCAGTCCTTCGCACGACCTTGGCAAGACCTAGGCACGACCTTGGCACGCCCTAGGCACAACCTTGGCAAGTCCTTTGTACGACCTTAGCAAGATCAGGCATGCCTTGACACGACCTTAGCAAGACCTTGGCACGACCTTGGCACGACGACTTTGGCACGACCTTGGCAATTCCTTGACACGACTTTGGCACGACTTTGGCACGACCTTGGCACGCCCTTGGCACGGCCTTTGCACGACTTCGGCACAACCTTGGCAAGTCCTTGACACGACCTTGGCACAACCATGGCTCACCCTTTGCACGACCTATGGATAACCTTGCCTTGGGCTCGGCACGACTTTGGCATGGGCTTGGCAATACCTTGGCAAGACCTTGGCACGCCGTTGGCACGGCCTTTGCACGACCTTGGCACGACCGGGCATTCCTTGGCACGAACTTGGCATGACCTAGGTACGACTTTGACAAGACCTAGGCACGACTTTGGCACGACCTTGGCAAGACCTTGGCACGGCCTTTGCACGACCTTGGGAAGACCTAGGCACGACATTCGCACCGCCTTGGCACGACCTTAGCAAGACCTAGGCACAACCTTGGCAAGACCTAGGCACAACCTCGGCAAGATCTTGGCACGGCCTTTGCACAACCATGGCACTCCCAATGCACAACCTTAGCAAGACCGTGGCACGACCTTGGCAAGACCTTGGCACGACCGATGGTGCCTTGGCACAACCTTGGCACGACCTTTGCAAGACCTTGGCTAGACCGTAGCACGACCTGGCAGGAGCTTTGTAAGACCTTGGCACGGGCTAGGCACGACCTTGGCACCGCCTCGGGCAAGACTTAGGCACGACTTTGGCACGACCTTGCCAAGTCCTTCGCACGACCTTGGCAAGACCTAGGCATGACCTTTGCATGGCCTTGGCCCGCCCAAGGCACGCCCGGGCACGACCTTGGCAAGTCCTTGACACGACCTTGGCACACTCTTTGCACGACCTTTGGATAACCTTGCCTTGGGCTTGGCACGACTTTGGCATGGGCCTGGCACTACCTATGCAAGACCTTGGCACGCTGTTGGCACGGCCTTTGCACGACCTTGGCACGACCGGGCATTCTTTGGAACGACCTTGGCACGACTTTGACAAGACCTATGCACGACTTTGGCACGACCTTGCTAAGGCCTTGGCACGGCCTTTTCACGACCTTGGCAAGACCTAGGCACGACCTTGGCACGACCTTAGCAAGACCTAGGCACGACTTTGGCACGACCTTGGCACGACATTAGCAAGACCTAGGCACAACCTTGGTAAGACCTAGGCACAACCTTGGCAAGACCTTGGCACGGCCTTTGCACAACCATGGCACTCCCTTTGCATAACCTTGGCAATACCGTGGCACGACCTTGGCAAGGCGTGGCACGACCTTGGCACGACCGATGGTGCCTTGGCACAACCTTGGCACGACCTCGCAAGACATGGGCTAGACCGTAGCACGACCTGGCACGCCCTTGGCTCGCCCTTGGCACGAGCTTTTTATGACCTTGGCACGGGCATGGCACGACCTTTGCACGGGCTTAGCACCGCCTGAGCAAGACCTAGGCACGACTTTGGCACGACCTTGCCAAGTCCTTTGTAGGACCTTGGCAAGACCTAGGAACGACCTTTGCACGACCTTGGTATGCCCAAGGCACGACTTTCTCATGACCTTGGCACGCCCTTGGCACGGCCTACGTACGACCTTGGTATGACCTTGGCACGACCTTGCCACGGAATCTGCATGACCTTGGCATTGGCTTGGCAGGGCTTGGGCAAGACCCAGGCACGACTTTGGCATGACCTTGGCACGACCTTCGCAAGACCTAGGCACGACCGTGGCAAGGCCTTGGCACACCCTTGCCATGGCCTTGGCACGTCATTTGCACGACCTTGGCACGACTTTGGCACAATCTTGGCAAGTCCTTGGCACGACCTTGGCACGCCCTTGGCAAGAACTTTAGATGACATTGCCTTTGGCTTGGCACGACCTTGGCTTGGGCTTGGCACGACATGGGCAAGACCTTGGCACCCCCTTGGCACGACCTAAGCAAGACTTTGGCACGACGGGGCATGCCTTGGCACAACCTTGGCTCGACATTGGCAAGTCCTTCGCAGACAATTAGCAAGACCTAGGCACGACCTTGGCATGGCCTTGGCACACCCTAGGCACGACCATGGCAAGACCTTGGTACAGCCTTAGCAAGACCAGGCATGCCTTGGCACGACCTTGGCAAGACCTTGGCACGACCTTGGCACGGCGACTTTTGAACGACCTTGGCACGACGACTTTTGAACGACCTTGGCACGACTTTTTAGCACGTCCTGGCACGGCCTTTGCACGATCTTTGCACGACTTTGGCACGACCTTGGCAAGTCCTTGACACGACCTTGGCACACCCTTGACACGACCTTTGGATGACCTTGCCTTGGGCTTGGCACGACTTTGGCATGGGCTTAACACTACCTGGGCAAGACCTCGGCACGCCGCAGGCATGGCCTTTGCACGACCTTGGCACGACTGGGCATTCCTTGGCACGACCTTGACAAGACCCAAGCACGACATTGGCAAGACCTTGGCACGGCCTTTGCACGACCTTGGCAAGACCTAGGCACGACTTGGCACGAGCTTGGCAAGACTGTGGCATGACCTTGGCAAGACCTTGGCACGACTTTGGCACGACCATTGCACGACCTTGGCACGGCCTTTGCATAACCTTGGCAAGACCTAGGCACGACTTTAGCATGACCTTGGCACGACCTTCGCAAGACCCAGACACGACCTTGGCATGGCCTTGGCACGACCTTGCCATGGCCTTTGCACGACCTTGGCACGGCCTTTACACAACCTTGGCACTCTCTAGGCACAACCTTGGCAAGACCGTGGCACGACCTTGGCACGACCTTTACAAGACCTTGGCGCGACCTCGGCAAGACCGTGGCACGACCTTGGCACTCCTTGGCTCGCCCTTTGCACGAGCTTTGTATGACCTTGGCATGGGCTGGGCACGGGCTTGGTACCGCCTGGGCAATACCTAGGCAGGACCTTGGCCAGTCCTTCGCACGACCTTGGCAAGACCTAAACACGACCTTGGGATGGCCTTGGCACGCCCTAGGCACAACTTTGGCAAGACCTTTGTACGACCTTATCAAGACTAGGCATGCCTTGGCACGACCTTAGCAAGACCTTGGAACAACCTTAGCACTCCCTATGCACAACCTTGGTAAGACCGTGGCACGACCTTGGCACGACCGACGGTGCCTTGGCACAACCTTGGCACGACCTTTGCAAGACCTTGGCTAGACCGTAGCACGACCTTGGCACGCCCTTGGCTCGCCCTTGGCACGAGCTTTGTATGACCTTGGCACGGGCTTGGCACGACCTTGGCACGGGCTTGGCACCGCCTGGGCAAGACCTAGGCACGACTTTGGCACGACCTTGCCAAGTCCTTCGCATGACCTTGGCAAGACTTAGGCACGACCTTTGCATGGCTTTGGCACGCCCAAGGCACGACCTTGGCACGCCCAAGGCACGGCCTATGCACAACCTTTGCACGACTTTGACACGACCTTGGCACGACCTTTGGATGACCTTGCCACGGGCTTGGCACGACCTTGGCACGGGCTTGGCACAGCCTGGGCAAGACCCAGGCACGACTTTGGCATGACCTTGGCATGACCTTCGCAAAACCTAGGCACGACCTTGGCATGGCCTTGGCACAACATTTGCATGACCTAGGCACGACTTTGGAACAATCTTGGCAAGTCTTTGGCACGACCTTGGCACGCCCTTAGCACGAACTTTAGATGACCTTGGCATGGGCTTGGCACGACATGGGCGAGACCTTGGCATGCCCTTGACACCACCTAGACAAGACTGTGGCACGACGGGGCATGCCTTGCCACGACCTTGGCTCGACATTGGCAAGTCCTTCGCACGCCCTTGGCAAGACCTAGGCACGCCCTAGGCATGACCTAGGCAAGACCTTGGTACGGCCTTAGCAAGACCAGGCATGCCTTGGCACGACCTTGGCACGACATTGGCACGACGACTTTTGAACGACCTTGGCATGTCCTTGACGCGACTTTGGCACGACTTTGGCACGCCCTTTGCACGGCCTTTGCACGATCTTTGCACGACTTTGGCACGACCTTGGCAAGTCCTTGACACGACCTTGGCACACCCTAGGCACGACCTTTGGATGACCTTGCCTTGGGCTTGGCACGACTTTGGATGGGCTTGGCACTACCTGGGAAGACCTTGGCACTACCTGGGCAAGACCTTGGCACGCCGTTGGCAAGGCCTTTACACGACCTTGGCACGACCGGGCATTTCTTGGCACGACCTTGGCACGACCTTGACAAGACCCAAGCACGACTTTGGCACGACCTTGGCAAGACCTCGCACGACCTTGGTAAGACCTTGGCACGGCCTTTGCACGACCTAGACACGACTTGGCTCGACCTTGGCAAGTCTATGGCACGACCTTGGCAGTACCTTGGCACGACTTTGAAACGACCTTTGCACGACCTCGGCACGGCCTTTGCATAACCTTGGCAAGACCTAGCCAAGACTTTGGCATGACCTTGGCTCGACCTTCGCAAGACCCAGACATGACCTTGGCATGGCCTTGGCACGACCTTGCCATGGCCTTAGCACGACCTTGGCACGGCCTTTACACAACCTTGGCACTCTCTAAGGACAACCTTGGCAAGACCGTGGCTCGACCTTGGCATGACCTTTGCAAGACCTTGGCGCAACCTTGGCTAGACCGTGGCACGACCATGGCACTCCTTGGCTCGCCCTTTGCATGAGATTTGTATGACCTTGGCATGGGCTTGGCACCGCTTGGGCAATACCTAGGCACGACCTTGGCCAGTCATTCGCACGACCTTGGCAAGACCTAGGCACGACCTTGGCATGGCCTTGGCATGCCCTAGGCACAACCTTGGCAAGACCTTTGTACGACCTTAGCAAGATCAGGCATGCCTTGACACGACCTTAGCAAGACCTTGGCACGACGACTTTGGCACGACTTTGGAAATTCCTTGACACGACTTCGGCACGACTTCGGCACGAGCTTGGCACGCCCTTGGCACGGCCTTTGCACGACCTTTGCACGACCTCGGCAAGACCTAGCCACGACTTTGGCATGACCTTGGCTCGACCTTCGCAACACCCAAACGCGACCTTGGCACGACCTTGCCATGGCCTTAGCACGACCTTGGCACGGCCTTTACAAAACCTTGGCACTCTCTAAGGACAACCTTGGCAAGACCGTGGCACGACCTTGGCACGACCTTTGCAAGACCTTGGCGCGACCTTGGCTAGACCGTGGCACGACCATGGCACTCCTTGGCTCGCCCTTTGCATGAGCTTTGTATGACCTTGGCACAGGCTTGGCACCGGTTGGGAAATACCTAGGCACGACCTTGGCCAGTCCTTCGCACGACCTTGGCAAGACCTAGGCACGACCTTGGCACGCCCTAGGCACAACCTTGGCAAGACCTTTGTACGACCTTAGCAAGATCAGGCATGCCTTGACACGACCTTAGCAAGACCTTGGCACGACCTTGGCATGACGACTTTGGCACGACCTTGGCAATTCCTTGACACGACTTTGGCACGACTTTGGCACGACCTTGGCACGCCCTTGGCACGGCCTTTGCACGACTTCGGCACAACCTTGGCAAGTCCTTGACACGACCTTGGCACAACCAAGGCACACCCTGTGCACGACCTTTGGATAACCTTGCCTTGGGCTTGGCACGACTTTGGCATGGGCTTGGCACTACCTCGGCAAGACCTTGGCACGCCGTTGGCACGGCCTTTGCACGACCTTGGCACGACCGGGCATTCCTTGGCATGAACTTGGCACGACCTTGGCACGACTTTGACAAGACCTAGGCACGACTTTGGCACGACCTTGGCACGGCCTTTGCACGACCTTGGGAAGACCTAGGCACGACTTTGGCACTACCTTGGCACGACCTTGGCACGACCTTGGCATAAGCTTGGCAAGACCTAGGCAGAAACTCGGCAAGATCTTGGCACGGCCTTTGCACAACCATGGCACTCCCTATGCACAACCTTAGCAAGACCGTGGCACGACCTTGGCAAGACCTTGGCACGACCGACGGTGCCTTGGCACAACCTTTGCAAGACCTTGGCTAGACCGTAGCACGACCTTGGCACGAGCTTTGTATGACCTTGGCACGGGCTAGGCACGACCTTGGCACGGGCTTGGCACCGCCTGGGCAAGACTTAGGCACGACTTTGGCACGACCTTGCCAAGTCCTTCGCACGACCTTGGCAAGACCTAGGCACGACCTTTGCATGGCCTTGGCACGCCCAAAGCACGACCTTGGCAAGTCCTTGACATGACCTTGGCACACTCTTTGCACGAATTTTGGATAACCTTGCCTTGGGCTTGGCACGACTTTGGCATGGGCTTGGCACTACCTTCGCAAGACCTTGGCACACTGTTGGCACGACCTTTGCACGACCTTGGCACGACCGAGCATTCCTTGGCACGACCTTGGCACGACTTTGACAAGACCTAGGCGCGACTTTGGCACGACCTTGGCAAGGCTTTGGCACGGCCTTTTCACGACCTCGGCGAGACCTAGGCACGACTTTGGCACGACCTTGGCACGACCTTGGCACGACCATAGTAAGACCTAGGCACGACTTTGGCACGACCTTGGCACGACCTTAGCAAGACCTAGGCACAACCTTGGTAAGACCTAGGCATAACCTTGGCAAGACCTTGGCACGGCCTTTGCACAACCATGGCACTCCCATTGCACAACCTTGGCAAGACCGTGGCACGACCTTGGTACGACCGATGGTGCCTTGGCACGACCTTGGCACGACCTTTGCAAGAAATTGGCTAGACCGTAGCACGACCTTGGCACGCCCTTGGCACGAGCGTTGTATGACCTTGGCACGGGCATGGCAAGACCTTAGCACGGGTTGGCA
This sequence comes from Stephania yunnanensis, assembly GCA_039657365.1. Taxonomy (NCBI): domain Eukaryota; kingdom Viridiplantae; phylum Streptophyta; class Magnoliopsida; order Ranunculales; family Menispermaceae; genus Stephania; species Stephania yunnanensis. The sequence goes on from CM077582.1 coordinate 20,932,344, forward strand.
CCGCCTGGGCAAGACCTAGGCACGACTTTGGCACGACCTTGCCAAGTCCTTCGCAGGACCTTGGCAAGACCTAGGCACGACCTTTGCACGAACTTGGCACGCCCAAGGCACGAACTTGGCACGACTTTCGCACGACCTTGGCACGCCCTTGGCACGGCCTACGCATGACTTTGGTACGACCATGGCACGACCTTTGGATGACCTTGCCACGGGCTCTGCATGACCTTGGCATGGGCTTGGCAGGGCCCGGGCAAGACCCAGACACGACTTTGGCATGACCTTGGCACGACCTTCGCAAGACCTAGGCACGACCGTGGCAAGGCCTTGGCACACCCTTGGCATGGGCTAGGCAAGGCATTTGCACGACCTTGGCACGACTTTGGGACAATCTTGGAAAGTCCTTGGCACGACCTTGATACGAACTTTAGATGACATTGTTTTTGGCTTGGCACGACCTCGGCTTGGGCTTGGCACGACCTGGGCAAGACCTTGGCACGCCCTTGGCACGACCTAGGCAAGACTGTGGCACGACGGGGCATGCCTTGGCACAACCTTGGTTCGACATTGGCAAGACCAGGCATGCCCTGGCACGACCTTAGCAAGACCTAGGCACAACCTTGGCACTCGGTATGCACAACACCTTGGCACGACTGATGGTGCCTTGGCACAACTTTGGCACGACCTTTGCAAGACCTTGGCTAGACCGTAGCGCGACCTTGGCCCGCCCTTGGCTCGCCCTTGGCACGAGCTTTGTACGACCTTGGCACGGGCTTGGCACGACCTTGGCACGGGCTTGGCACCGCCTGGGCAAGACCTAGGCACGACTTTGGCACGACCTTGCCAAGTCCTTCGCATGACCTTGGCAAGACCTAGGCACGATCTTTGCATGGCCTTTGCACGCCCAAGGCACGACCTTGGAACGCCCAAGACACGACCTAAGCACGAACTTGGAACGACTTTCGCACGACCTTGGCACGCCCTTGGCACGACCTTTGGATGACCTTGCCACTGGCTTGGCACGACCTTGGCATGGGCTTGGCACGACCCGGGCAAGACCCAAGCACGACTTTGGCATGACCTTGGCATGACCTTCGCAAGACCTAGGCACGACCTTGGCAAGGCCTTGGCAAGGCATTTGCATGACCTAGGCACGACTTTGGCACAATCTTGGCAAGTCCTTGGCACGACCTTAGCACGACTTTGACACGAACTTTAGATGACCTTGGCATGGGCTTGGCACGACATGGGCAAGACCTTGGCAAGCCCTTGGCATGACCTAGACAAGACTGTGGCACGACGGGGCATGCCTTGGCACGACCTTGGCTCGACATTGGAAAGTCCTTCGCACGCCCTTGGCACGCCCTAGGCATAACCTTGGCAAGACCTTGGTACGGCCTTAGCAAAACCAGGCATGCCTTGGCACGACATTGGCACGGCGACTTTCAGAACGACCTTGGCAAGTCCTTGACACGACTTTGGCACGACTTTGGCACGCCCTTGGCACGGCCTTTGCACGATCTTTGCATGACTTTGGCACGACCTTGGCAAGTCCTTGACACGACCTTGGCACACCCTAGGCACGACCTTTGGATGACCTTGCCTTGGGCTTGGCACGACTTTGGCATGGGCTTGGCACTACCTGGGCGAGACCTTGGCACGGCCTTTCCACGACCTTGGCACGACCGGGCATTCCTTGGCATGACCTTGGCACGACCTTGACAAGACCCAAGCAAGACTTTGGCACGACCTTGGCAAGACCTCGGCACGACCTTGGCAAGACCTTGGCACGGCCTTTGCACGACCTAGGCACGACTTGGCACTACCTTTGCAAGACTGTGGCACGACCTTGGCACGACTTTGGCACGACCTTTGCACGACCTTGGCACGGCCTTTGCATAACCTTGGCAAGACCTAGCCACGACTTTGGCATGACCTTGGCTCGACCTTCGCAAGACCCTGACACGTCCTTGGCATGGCCTTGGCACGAACTTGCCATGGCCTTAGCACGACCTTGGCACGGCCTTTACACAATCTTGGCACTCTCTAGGCACAACCTTGGTAAGACCGTGGCGCGACCTTTGCAAGACCTTGGCGCGACCTTGGCTAGACTGTGGCACGACCATGGCACTCCTTGGCTCGCCCTTTGCACGAGCTTTGTATGACCTTGGCACGGGCTTGGCACAGCCTGGGCAATACCTAGGCACGACCTTGGCAAGTCCTTCGCACGACCTTTACAAGACCTAGGCACGACATGGCATGGCCTTGGCACGCCCTAGGCACAACCTTGGCAAGACCTTTGTACGACCTTAGCAAGATCAAACATGCCTTGACACGACCTTAGCAAGACCTTGGCACGACGACTTTGGCACGACTTTGGAAATTCCTTGACACGACTTTGGCACGACTTCGGCACGACCTTGGCACGCCCTTGGCACGGCCTTTGTACGACCTTTGCACGACTTTGGCACGACCTTGGCAAGTCCTTGACACGACCTTGGCACGACCTTGGCACAACCATGGCACACCATTAGCACGACCTTTGGATAACCTTGCCTTGGGCTTGGCACGACTTTGGCATGGGCTTGGCACGAACTTTAGATGACATTGCCTTTGGCTTGGCACGACCTTGGCTTGGGCTTGGCACGACATGGGCAAGACCTTGACACGCTCTTAGCACGACCTAGGCAAGACTGTGGCACGACGGGGCGTGCCTTGGCACAACCTTGGCTCGACATTGGCGAGTCCTTCGCAGGCCCTTGGCAAGACCTAGGCACGACCTTGGCATGGCCTAGGCATGACCTTGGCAAGACATTGGTATGGCCTTAGCAAGACCAAACATGCCTTGGCACGACCTTGGCAAGTCCTTGACACGACTTTGGCACGACTTTGGCACGCCCTTGGCACGGCCTTTGCACGATCTTTGCACGACTTTGGCACGACCTTGGCAAGTCCTTGACACGACCTTGGCACACCCTTGACACGACCTTTGGATGACCTTGCCTTGGGCTTGGCACGACTTTGGCATGGGCTTGGCACTACCTGGGCAAGACCTTGGCACGCCGTTGGCATGGCCTTTGTACGACCTTGGCACGACCGGGGATTCCTTGGCACGACCTTGACACGACCCAAGCACGACATTGGAACGACCTTGGCAAGACCTCGACACGACCTTGGCAAGGCCTTGGCACGGCCTATGCACGACCTTGGCAAGACCTAGGCAAGACTTGGCACGACCTTGGCAAGACCGTGGCACGACCTTGGTAAGACCTTGGCACGACTTTGGCACGACCTTTGCACGACCTTGGCACGGCCTTTGCATAACCTTGGCAAAACCTAGGCACGACTTTGGCACGACCTTGGCACGACCTTCGCAAGACCCAGACACGACCTTGGCCTGGCCTTGGCACGACCTTGCCATGGCCTTTGCACGACCTTGGCACGGCCTTTACCCAACCTTGGCACTCTCTAGGCACAACCTTGGCAAGACCGTGGCACGACCTTGGCACGACCTTTGCAAGACCTTGGGGCAACCTTGGCTAGACCGTGGCACGACCTTGGCACTCCTTGGCTCGCCCTTTGTACGAGCTTTGTATGACCTTGGCACGGGCTTGGCACGGGCTTGGCACCGCTTGGGCAATACCTAAGCAAGACCTTGGCCTGTCCTTCGCACGACCTTGGCAAGACCTAGACACGACCTTGGCATGGCCTTGGCACGCCCTAGGCACAACCTTGGCAAGACCTTTGTACGACCTTAGCAAGACCAGGCATGCCTTGGCACGACCTTGGCAAGACCTAGGCACAACCTTGGCACTCCATATGCACAACCTTGGTAAGACCGTGGCACGACCTTGGCACGACCGATGGTGCCTTGGCACAACCTTGGCACGACCTTTGCAAGACCTTGGCTAGACCGTAGCACGACCTTGGCAAGCCCTTGGCACGAGCTTTGTATGACCTTGGCACGGGCTTGGCACGACCTTGGCACGGGCTTGGCACCGCCTGGGCAAGACCTAGGCACGACTTTGGCACGACCTTGCCAAGTCCTTCGCATGACCTTGGCAAGACCTAGGCACGACCTTTGCTTGGCCTTGGCACGGCCTTGGCACGCCCAAGGCACGACCTTGGCACGACCTTGGCACGACTTTCGCAAGACCTTGGCACGGCCTATGCACGACCTTTGCACGACTTTGGCACGACCTTGGTACGACCTTTGGATGACCTTGCCACGGGCTTGGCACGACCTTGGCATGGGCTTGGCACGGCCTGGGCAAACCCAGGCACGACTTTGGCATGACCTTCGCAAGACCTAGGCACGACCTTGGCAAGGCCTTGGCACGACCTTGGCATGGCCTTGGCACAACATTTGCATGACCTAGGCACGACTTTCACACAATCTTGGCAAGTCCTTGGCACGACCTTGGCACGAACTTTAGATGACCTTGGCATGGGCTTGGCACGACATGGGCAAGTACTTGGCAAGCCTCGGCACGACCTAGACAAGACTGTGGCACGACGGGGCATGCCTTGGCACGACCTTGGCTCGACATTGGCAAGTCGTTCGCACGGCCTTTGCAAGGCCTAGGCACGACCTTGGCACGCCCTAGGCATAACCTTGGCAAGACCTTGGTACGGCCTTAGCAAGAACAGGCATGCCTTGGGACGACCTTGGCACGACATTGGCACGGCGACTTTTGAACGGCCTTGGCAAGTCCTTGACTCGACTTTGGCCCGACTTTGGCACGCCCTTGGCACGGCCTTTGCACGATCTTTGCACGACTTTTGCACGACTTTGGCACGACCTTGGCAAGTCCTTGACACGACCTTGGCACACCCTTGACACGACCTTTGGATGACCTTGCCTTGGGCTTGGCACGACTTTGGCATGGGCTTGGCACTACCTGGGCAAGACCTTGGCACGACGTTGGCATGGCCTTTGCACGACCTTGGCACGACCGGGCATTCCTTGACACGACCTTGACAAGACCCAAGTACGACATTGGCACGACCTTGGCAAGACCTCGGCACGACCTTGGCAAGATCTTGGCACGGCCTTTGCACGACCTTGGCAAGACCTAGGCACGACTTGGCACGACCTTGGCAAGACTGTGGCACGACCTTGGCAAGACCTTGGCACGACTTTGGCACGACCTTTGCACGACCTTGGCACGACCTTTGCATAACCTTGGCAAGACCTAGGCACGACCTTGGCATGACCATGGCACGACCTTGGCACGACCTTGGCACTATCTTAGCAAGACCTGGGCATAACCTTGGCAATACCTAGGCGCAACCTTGGCACGGCCTTAGCACAACCATGGCACTCCCTATGCACAACCTTGGCAAGACCTTGGCGAGACCGTGGCACGACCGATGGTGCCTTGGCACAACCTTGGCACGATCTTTGCAAGACCTTGGCTAGACCGTAGCACGACCTTGGCACGAGCTTTGTATGACCTAGGCATGGGCTTGGCACGACCTTGGCACGGGCTTGGCACCACCTGGGCAAGACCTAGGCACGACTTTGGCACGACCTTGCCAAGTCCTTCGCACGACCTTGGCAAGACCTATGCACGACCTTTGCATGGCCTTGGCACGCCCAAGGCACGACCTTGGCAAGTCCTTGACACGACCTTGGCACGACTTTCGCACGACCTTGGCACGCCCTTGGCACGGCCTATGCACGACCTTTGCACGACCTTTGGAAGACCTTTCCACGGGCTTGCCACGACCTTGGCATGGGCTTGGCACGGCCTGGGCAAGACCCAGGCACGACTTTGGCATGACCCTGGCACGACCTTCGCATGACCTAGGCACGACCTTGGCTAGGCCTTGGCACGACCTTGGCATGGCCTTGGCACGACATTTGCACGGCTTAGGCACGACTTTGGCACAATCTTGCCAATTTCTTGGCACGCCCTTGGCACGAAATTTAGATGACCTTGCCTTTGGCTTGGCACAACCTTGGCATGGGCTTGGCACGACATGGCCACGACCTTGCCAAGACCTTAGCAAGACCTGGCATGCCTTGGCACGACCTTGGCAAGACCTTGGAACGACCTTGGCACGACGACTTTGGCACGACCTTGGCAAGTCCATGACACGACTTTGGCACGACTTTGTTACACCCTTGGCACGACCTTTGGATAACCTTACCTTGGGCTTGGCACGACATGGGCAAGACCTTGGCACGACATGGGCAAGACCTTGGCACGCTCTTGGCACGACCTAGGCAAGACTGTGGCATGACGGGGCATGCCTTGGCACGACCTTGGCTCGACATTGGCAAGTCCTTCGCACGCCCTTGGCAAGACCTAGGCACGACCTTGGCATGGCCTTGGCACGCCCTAGGCACGACCTTGGCACGCCCTTTGCACGACCTAGGCAAGACTGTGGCATGACGGGGCATGCCTTGGGACGACCTTGGCTCGACATTGGCAGGTCCTTCGCACGCCCTTAGCAAGACCTAGGCACGACCTTGGCATGGCCTTGGCACGCCCTAGGCACGACCTTGGCAAGACCTTAGCAAGACCAGGCATGCCTTGGCACGACCTTGGCAAGACCTTGCCACGACCTTGGCACGGTGACTATTGAAAGACTTTTCCAAGTCCTTGACACGACCTTGGCACGACTTTGGCACGCCATTGGCACGGCCTTTGCACGATCTTTGCACGACTTTGTCACGACCTTTGCAAGTCCTTGACACGACCTTGGCACACCCTTGGCACGACCTTTGGATGACCTTGCCTTGGGCTTGGCACGACTTTGGCATGGGCTTGGCACTACTTGGGCAAGACCTTGGCACGCCGTTGGCACGACCTTTGCACGACCGGGCTTTCCTTGGCACGACCTTGGCACGACCTTGACAAGACCTAAGCACGACTTTGGCACGACCTATGCAAGACCTCGGCACGACCTTGGCAAGACCTTGGCATGGCCTTTGCACGACCTTGGCAAGACCTAGGCACGACTTGGCACGACCTTGGCAAGACTGTGGCAAGACCTTGGCAAGAACTTGGCAAGACCTTGGCACGACTTTGGCACGAAGTTTGCACGACCTTGGCACGGCCTTTGCATAACCTTAGCAAGACCTAGGCACGACTTTGGCATGACCTTGGCACGACTTTCGCAAGACCCAGACACGACCTTGCCATGGCCTTGGCACGACCTTGCCATGGCCTTTGCACGACCTCGGCACGACCTTTACACAACCTTGGCACTCTCAAGGCACAACCTTGGCAAGACCGTGGCACGACCTTGGCACGACCTTTGCAAGACCTTGGCGCGACCTTGGCTAGACCGTGGCACAACCTAGGTACTTCTTGACTCGCCCTTTGCACGTGCTTTGTATGACCTTGGCACGGGCTTGGCCAGTCCTTCGCACGACCTTGGCAAGACCTAGGCACGACCTTGGCATGGCCATGGCACGCCCTAGGCACAACCTTGGCAAGACCTTTCTACGACCTTAGCAAGACCAGGCATGCTTTGGCACGACCTTGGCAAGACCTTGGCACGACCTTGGCACGACGACTTTGACACGACTTTGACAAGTCCTTGACACGACTTTGGCACGAGTTTGGCACACCCTTGGCACGACCTTTACGATAACCTTACCTTGGGCTTGGCACTTCCTGGGCAAAACCTTGGCACGCCGTTGGCACGACCCTTGCACGACCTTAGCACGACCGGGCATGCCTTGGCTCGACCTCGGCACGAATTTGACAAGACCCGGGCACGACTTTGGCACGACCTTAGCAAGACCTTGGCACGGCCTTTGCATGACCTTGGCAAGACCTAGGCACGACTTTGGCACGACCTTGGCACGACCATGGCACGATTTTAGCAAGACCTGGGCATAACCTTTGCAAGACCTAGGCGCAACCTTGGCATGGCCTTTGCACAACCATGGCACTCCCTATGCACAACCTTGGCAAGACCGTGGCACGACCTTGGCACGACCGATGGTGCCTTGGCACAACCTTAGCACGACCTTTGCAAGACCTTGGCTAGACCGTAGCACGACCTTGGCACGAGCTTTGTATGACCCTTGCACAGGCTTGGCACGACCTTGGCACGGGCTTGGCACCACCTGGGCAAGACGTAGGCACGACTTTGGCAAGACCTTGCCAAGTCCTTCGCACGACCTTGGCAAGACCTATGCACGACCTTTGCATGGCCTTGGCATGCCCAAGGCATGACCTTGGCATGACCTTGGCACGGCCTATGCACGAACTTTGCATGACTTTGGCACGACCTTGGCACGACCTTTGGATTACCTTGCCACCGGCTTGACACGACCTTGGCATGGGCTTGGCACGGCCTGGGCAAGACCCAGGCACGAATTTAGCATGACCTTGGCACGACCTTCGCAAGACCTATGCACGACCTTGGCAAGGCCTTGGCACGACCTTGGCATGGCCTTGGCACGGTATTTGCACGACCTAGGCACGACTTTGGCACAATCTTGCCAACTCCTTGGCACGCCCTTGGCACGAACTTTAGATGACCTTGCCTTTGGCTTGGCGTGACCTTGGCATGGGCTTGGCACGACATGGGCAAGACCTTGGCACGCCCTTGGCACGACCTAGGCAAGACTGTTGCACGACGGGGCATGCCTTGGCACGACCTTGGCTCGACATTGGCAAGTCCTTCGCACGCCCTTGGAAAGACCTAGGCACGACCTTGGCATGGCCTTAGCACGCCCTAGGCACGACCTTGGCAAGACCTTGGTACGACCTTAGCAAGACCAGGCATACCTTGGCACGACCTTGGCAAGACCTTGGCACAACCTTGGCACGGCGAATTTTAAACGACCTTGGCAAGTCCTTGACATGACTTTGGCACGACTTTGGCACGCCCTCGGCACGGCCTTTGCACGATCTTTGCACGACTTTGGCACGACCTTAGCAAGTCCTTGACACGACCTTGGCACACCCTTGGCACGAGCTTTGGATGACCCTGCCTTGGGCTTGGCACGACTTTGGCATGGGCTTGGCCGTACCTGGGCAAGACCTCGGCACGCCGTTGGCACGGCCTTTGCACGACCTTAGCAGGACCTTGACAAGACCTAAGCACGACTTTGGGAAGACCTCGGCACGACCTTGGCAAGACCTAGGCACGACTTGGCACGACCTTGGCAAGACTGTGGCACGACTTTGGCATGACCTTTGCACGACCTTGGCACAGCCTTTGCATAACCTTGGCAAGACCTAGGCACGACTTTGGCATGACCTTGGCACGACCATCGCAAGACCCAGACACGACCTTGGCATGGCCTTGGCTCGACCTTGGCATGGCCTTTGCACGACCTTGGCATGGCCTTTACACAACCTTGGCACTCTTTAGGCACAACCTTGGCAAGACCGTGGCACGACCTTGGCAAGACCTTTGCAAGACCTTGGCGCGACCTTGGCTAGACCGTGGCACGACCTTGGCACTCCTTTGCTCGCCCTTTGCACGAGCTTTGTATGACCTTTGCACGGGCTTTGCACCGGCTTGGAACCGCCTGGGCAATACCTTGGCACGACCTTGGCCAGTCCTTCGCACGACCATGGCAAGACCTAGGCACGACCTTGGCGTGGCCTTGGCACGCCCTAGGCACAACCTTGGCAAGACCTTTGTACGACCTTAGCAAGACCAGGCATGCCTTGGCACGAATTTTGCAAGGCCTTGGCACGACCTTGGCACGATGACTTTGGCACGACCTTGGCAAGTCCTTGACACGACTTTGGCACGACTTTGGCACGACCTTGGCACGCCCTTGGCACGGCCTTTGCACGACTTTGGCACGACCTTGGCAAGTCCTTGACACGACCTTGGCACACCCTTGGCACGGCCTTTGCACGACTTTGGCACGACCTCGGCAAGTCCTTGACACGACCTTGGCACGATCTTGGCACACCCTTGGCACGACCTTTGGATAACCTTTCCTTGGGCTTGGCATGACTTTGGCATGGGCTTGGCACTACCTGGGCAAGACCTTGGCACGACGTTGGCACGGCCTTTGCACGACCTTGGCACGACCGGGCATTCCTTGGCACGACCTTGGCACGACCTTAACAAGACCTAGGCACGACTTTGGCACGACCTTGGCAAGACCTTGGCACGACCTTGGCAAGACCTTGGCACGACCTTTGCATGACATTGGCAAGACCTTGGAACGACTTTGGCACGACCTTGGCACTACCTTGGCACGATCTTAGCAAGACCTGGGCATAACCTTGGCAGGACCTAGGCGCAACCTTGGCAGAGCTTTTGCACAACCATGGAACTCCCTATGCACGAGCTTGGCAAGACCGTGGCACGACCTTGGCACGACCGATGGTGCCTTGGCACAACCTTGGCACGACCTTTGCAAGACCTTGGCTAGACCGTAGCACGACCTTGGCAAGCCATTGGCCCGAGCTTTGTATGACCTTGGCACGGGCTTGGCACGACCTTGGCACGGGCTTGGCACCACCTGGGCAAGACCTAGGCACGACTTTGGCACGACCTTGCCAAGTCCTTCGCACGACCTTAGAAGGACCTATGCACGACCTTTGCACGGCCTCGGCACGCCCAAGGCACGACATTAGCACGCCCAAGGCACGCCCAAGGCACGACATTAGCACGCCCAAGGCACGACCTTGGCACGACAATGGCAAGTCCTGGACACGACCTTGGCACGAATTTTGCACGACCTTGGCACGACCTATGCACGACCTTTGCACGAATTTGGCACGACCTTGGCACGACCTTTGGATGACCTTGCCACGGGCTTGGCACGGCCTGGGCAAGACCCAGGCACGACTTTGGCATGACCTTGGCACGACCTTCGCAAGACCTAGGCACGACCTTGGCAAGGCCTTGGCACAACCTTGGCATGGCCTTGGCACGGCCTTGGCACGGCATTTGCACGACCTAGGCACGACTTTGGAACGACCTTGGCATGGGCTTGGCACGACATGGGCGAGACCTTGGCACGACCTAGGCAAGACCGTGGCACGAACGGGCATGCCTTGGCACGACTTTGGCTCGACATTGGCAAGTCCATCGCACGCCCTTCGCAAGACCTAGGCACGACCTTGGCACGCCCTAGGCACGACCTTGGCAAGACCTTGGTACGACCTTAGCTAGACCAGGCATGCCTTGGCACGACCTTGGCAAGACCTTGGCACGACCTCGGCACGGCGACTTTTGAACGACCTTGGCAACTCCTTGACACCACTTTGGCACGCCCCCGGCATTGGCTTTGCACGATCTTTGCACGGCTTTGGCACTACCTTGGGAAGTTCTTGACACGACCTTGGCACACCCTTGGCACGACCTTTGGATGACCTTCCTTGGCACGACCTTTGCACGACCTTGGCACGACCGGGCATTCCTTGGCACGACCTTGGCACGACTTTGACAAGACCTAGGCACGACTTTGGCAAGACCTTGGCACGACCTTTACATGACCTCGGCAAGACCTAGGCACGACTTTAGCACGACCTTGGCACGATCTTAGCAAGTCCTGGGCATAACCTTGGCAAGACCTAGGCGCAACGTTGGCACGACCTTTGCACAACCATGGCACTCCCTATGCACAACCTTGGGAAGACCTTGGCAAGACAGTGGCACGACCTTGGCACGACCTTTACAAGACCTTGGCTAGACCGTAGCACGAATTTAGCACGCCCTTGGCACGAGCATTGTATGACCTTGGCACAGGCTTGGCACGACCTTGGCACGGGCTTGGCACCACCCGGGCAAGACCTAGGCACGACTTTGGCACGACCTTGGCAAGCCCTTCGCACGACCTTGGCAAGACCTATGCACGACCTTTGCATGGCCTTGGTACGCCCAAGGCACGACCTTGGCATGCCCAAGCCCCGACCTTGACAAGTCCTTGACACGACCTTAGCACGACTTTCGCCCGACCTTGGCACGCCCTTGGCACGCCCTATGCACGACTTTGGCACGACCTTTGGATGACCTTGCCACGGGCTTGGCACGACCTTGGCATGGGCTTGGCACGGCCTGGGCAAGACCCAGGCACGACTTTGGCATGACCATGGCATGACTATGGCATGACCTTCGCAAGACCTAGGCACGACCTTGGCAAGGCCTTGGCACGACCTTGGCACGACATTTGCACGAACTAGGCACGACTTTGGCAAGACCTTGGCACGACCATGGCACGGCGACTTTTGAACGACCTTGGCAAGTTCTTGACACGACTTTGCATGCCCCTGGCACGGGCTTTGCACGATCTTTGCACGACTTTGGCACGACGTTGGCAAGTCCTTGACACGACCTTGGCACACCCTTGGCACGACCTTTGGATGACCTTACTTCAGGCTTGGCGCGACCTTGGCATGGACTTGGCACTGCCTGGGCAAGACCTTGGGAAGCCGTTGGCACGGCCTTTGCACGACCTTAGAACAATCGGGCATTCATTGGCACGACCATGACAAGACGTAGGCATGACTTCGGCACGACCTTGACACGGCCTTTGTAAAACCTTAGCAAGACCTAAGCACGACTTTGGTATGACCTTGGCAAGACCTTCGCAAGACCCAGGCACGACCTCGGCATGACCTTGCCATGGGCTTTGCACGACCTTGGCAAGACCTTGGCACAACTTTGGCATGACCTTGGCACGGCCTTTCCACAACCTTGGCACACCCAAAACACAACCTTGGCAAGTTCGTGACACGACCTAGGCACAACCGAAGGTGCCTTGGCACGACCTTGGTACGATCTTCGCAAGACCTTGTCAAGAACTTGGCTAGACTGCGGCACGACCTTGCCACGCCCTTGGCACGAGCTTTGTATGACCTTGGCAAAGGCTTGGCACGACCTTGGCACGGGCTTGGCACCGCCTAGGCAAGACATAGGCACGACTTTGGCACGACCTTGGCAAGTCCTTGGCACGACCTTGGCAAGACCTAGGCACGACCTTGGCACGCACTAGGCACGACATTTGCAAGACCTTGGCACGACCTAAGCAAGACCAGGCGTGCCTTGGCACGACTTTGGCACGACCTTTGCAAGTCCTTGACACGACCTTAGCAAGTCCTTGACACGATCTTGGCACGACTTTGGCACGACCTTGGCGCGCCTTTGGCACGACCTTTGCACGACTTTGGCACGACCTTGGCCCGCCCTTGACACTATCTAGGCACGACCTTGGCACGACCTTTGGATGACCTCGCCTCAGGCTTTGTACGACCTTGGCATGGGTTTGGCACTGCCTAGGCAAGACCTCGGCAAGCCATTGGCACGGCCTTTGCACGACCTTGGAACAACCGGGCATTCCTTGGCACGACCTTGACAAGACCTAGGCACGACTTTGGCACGACCTTGGCAAGACTTTGGCACGACCTTAGCACGACCTTGCCACGACATTTGCACAACCTTGGCAAGACTTAAGCACGACTTTGGCATGACCTTGGCATGACCTTCGCAAGACCCAAGCACGACCTTGGCATGGCCTTGACACGACCTTGCCATGGCCTTTGCACGACCTTTGCACGACCTAGGCACACTTTGACACGACCTTGGCACAAACTTGGGAAGACCATGTCACGACCTTGGCAAGACATTTGCACGACCGGGCATGTGTAGCCACGACCTTTGCATGACTTTGGCACGACCTTGACATGACCTAGGCACGACTTTGACACGGCCTTGGCACGACCTTGGCATGACCTTGGCACAACTTTGGCACGACATTGGCAAGACCTTGGCAGGACCCTGGCACGACCTTTACACGACCTTGGCACGACCGTGGCAAGACCTAGGCACGACTTTGGCATGACCGTCGCACGGCCTTGGCATGACCATGGCACAACCTTGGGAAGACCTTGGCAAGACCTTTGCACGACTGGGCATGCCTAGTTATGACCTTCGCACGACCTTGGCACGACTTTGGCACGACCTTGGCATGCCCTTGGCACGACCTTTGCACGACCTTTGCACGACTTTGGCACTACCTTGGCAAGTCCCTGACACGATCTTGGCACGACCTTGGCACACCCTTGGCACGACCTTTGGATGACCTTACTTCAGGCTTGGCAAGATCTTGGCATGGACTTGGCACTGCCTGGGCAAGACCTTGGCAAGCCGTTGGCACGGCCTTTGCACGACCTTAGAACCATCGGGCATTCCTTGGTACGACCATGACAAGACCTAGGCACGACCTTGGTACGGCCTTTGCAAAACCTTAGCAAGACCTAAGCACGACTTTGGTATGACCTTGGCACGACCTTGACAAGACCTTGGCAAGACATTGGCACGACCTTGGCACGACTTTGGCACGACCTTGGCAAGACCTTGGCAGGACCCTGGCACGACCTTTACACACCTTGGCACAACCTTTGCACGACCTTGGCAAGACCTAGGCACGACTTTAGCATGACCGTGGAGCGGCCTTGGCAAGACCCAAGCATGACCATGGCACATCCTTAGGAAGACCTAGGCAGGACCTTTTCACGAATGGGAATGCCTAGTTATGACCTTTGCACGACCTTGGCACAACTTTGGCAAGACCTTGGCACGACCTTGGCACAACTTTGGCACGACCTTGGCAAGACCTTGGCAAGACCCTGGCACGACCTTTACACGACCTTGGCACGACCTTTGCACGACCGTGGCAAGATCTGGGCACGACTTTGGCATGACCGTGGCACGGCCTTGGCATGACCATGGCACAACCTTGGGAAGGCCTTGGGAAAACCTTTGCACGACTGGGAATGCCTAGTTATGACCTTTGCACGACCTTGGCACGACTTTCGCCCGACCTTGGCACGCCCTTGGCACGGCCTATGCACGACCTTTGCACGACTTTGGCACGACCTTTGGATGACCTTGCCACGGGCTTGGCACGACCTTGGCATGGGCTTGGCACGGCCTGGGCAAGACCCAGGCACGACTTTGGCATGACCATGGCATGACTATGGCATGACCTTCGCAAGACCTAGGCACGACCTTGGCAAGGCCTTGGCACGACCTTGGCACGACATTTGCACGAACTAGGCACGACTTTGGCAAGACCTTGGCACGACCATGGCACGGCGACTTTTGAACGACCTTGGCAAGTTCTTGACACGACTTTGCATGCCCCTGGCACGGGCTTTGCACGATCTTTGCACGACTTTGGCACGACGTTGGCAAGTCCTTGACACGACCTTGGCACACCCTTGGCACGACCTTTGGATGACCTTACTTCAGGCTTGGCGCGACCTTGGCATGGAATTGGCACTGCCTGGGCAAGACCTTGGGAAGCCGTTGGCACGGCATTTGCACGACCTTAGAACAATCGGGCATTCAATGGCACGACCATGACAAGACGTAGGCATGACTTCGGCACGACCTTGACACGGCCTTTGTAAAACCTTAGCAAGACCTAAGCACGACTTTGGTATGACCTTGGCACGACCTTCGCAAGACCCAGGCACGACCTCGGCATGACCTTGCCATGGGCTTTGCACGACCTTGGCAAGACCTTGGCACAACTTTGGCATGACCCTGACACGGCCTTTCCACAACCTTGGCACACCCAAAGCACAACCTTGGCAAGACCGTGGCACGACCTAGGCACAATAGAAGGTGCCTTGGCACGACCTTGGCACGACCTTTGCAAGACCTTGTCACGACCTTGGCTAGACTGTGGCACGACCTTGGCACGACCTAGCCACGCCATTGGCACGACATTGGCAAGACCTTGGCACGACCATAGCAAGACCAGGCATGCCTTGGCACGACTTTGGCACGACCTTTGCACGACTTTGGCACGACCTTGGCGCGCCTTTGGCACTGCTTTTGCACGACCATTGCACGACTTTGGCACGACCTTGGCACACCCTTGGCACGACCTTTGGATGACCTTACTTCAGGCTTGGCGCGACCTTGGCATGGACTTGGCACTGCCTGGGCAAGACCTTGGGAAGCCGTTGGAACGGCCTTTGCACGACCTTAGAACAATCGGACATTCATTGGCACGACCATGACAAGACGTAGGCATGACTTCGGCACGACCTTGACACGGCCTTTGTAAAACCTTAGCAAGACCTAAGCACGACTTTGGTGTGACCTTTGCACGACCTTCGCAAGACCCAAGCACGACCTTGGCATGACCTTGCCATGGGCTTTGCACGACCTTGGCAAGACCTTGGCACAACTTTGGCATGACCTTGGCACGGCCTTTCCACAACCTTGGCACACCCAAAGCACAACCTTGGCAAGACCGTGGCACGACCTAGGCACAACCGAAGGTGCCTTGGCACGACCTTGGTACGACCTTCGCAAGACCTTGTCAAGAACTTGGCTAGACTGCGGCACGACCTTGCCACGCCCTTGGCACGAGCAATGTATGACCTTGGCAAAGGCTTGGCACGACCTTGGCACGGGCTTGGCACCGCCTAGGCAAGACATAGGCACGACTTTGGCACGACCTTGGCAAGTCCTTGGCAAGACCTAGGCACGACCTTGGCATGGCCTTGGCACGCACTAGGCACGACATTTGCAAGACCTTGGCACGACCTAAGCAAGACCAGGCATGCCTTGGCACGACTTTGGCACGACCTTTGCAAGTCCTTGACACGATCTTGGCACGACTTTGGCACGACCTTGGCGCTCCTTTGGCACGACCTTGGCACGACCTTTGGATGACCTCGCCTCAGGCTTTGTACGACCTTGGCATGGGCTTGGCACTGCCTAGGCAAGACCTCGGCAAGCCATTGGCACGGCCTTTGCACGACCTTGGAACAACCGGGCATTCCTTGGCACGATCTTGACAAGACCTAGGCACGACTTTGGCACGACCTTGGCAAGACTTTGGCACGACCTTAGCACGACCTTGCCACGACATTTGCACAACCTTGGCAAGACTTAAGCACGACTTTGGCATGACCTTGGCATGACCTTCGCAAGACCCAAGCACGACCTTGGCATGGCCTTGACACGACCTTGCCATGGCCTTTGCACGACCTTTGCACGACCTAGGCACACTTTGACACGACCTTGGCACAAACTTGGGAAGACCATGTCACGACCTTGGCAAGACATTTGCACGATCGGGCATGTGTAGCCACGACCTTTGCATGACTTTGGCACGACCTTGACATGACCTAGGCACGACTTTGACACGGCCTTGGCACGACCTTGGCAAGACCTTGGCATGACCTTGGCACAACTTTGGCACGACCTTGGCAAGACCTTGGCTGGACCCTGGCACGACCTTTACACGACCTTGGCACGACCGTGGCAAGACCTAGGCACGACTTTGGCATGACCGTCGCACGGCCTTGGCATGACCATGGCACAACCTTGGGAAGACCTTGGCAAGACCTTTGCACGACTGGGCATGCCTAGTTATGACCTTCGCACGACCTTGGCACGACTTTGGCACGACCTTGGCATGCCCTTGGCATGACCTTTGCACGACCTTTGCACGACTTTGGCACTACCTTGGCAAGTCCCTGACTCGATCTTAGCACGACCTTGGCACACCCTTGGCACGACCTTTGGATGACCTTACTTCAGGCTTGGCACGATCTTGGCATGGACTTGGCACTGCCTGGGCATGACCTTGGCAAGCCGTTGGCACGGCCTTTGCACGACCTTAGAACCATCGGGCATTCCTTGGCACGACCATGACAAGACCTAGGCACGACCTTGGTACGGCCTTTGCAAAACCTTAGCAAGACCTAAGCACGACTTTGGTATGACCTTGGCACGACCTTGACAAGACCTTGGCAAGACATTGGCACGACCTTGGCACGACTTTGGCACGACCTTGGCAAGACCTTGGCAGGACCCTGGCACGACCTTTACCCGACCTTGGCACAACCTTTGCACGACCTTGGCAAGACCTAGGCACGAATTTAGCATGACCGTGGAACGGCCTTGGCAAGACCCAGGCATGACCATGGCACAACCTTAGGAAGACCTAGGCAGGACCTTTTCACGACTGGGAATGCCTAGTTATGACCTTTGCACGACCTTGGCACAACTTTGGCAAGACCTTGGCACGACCTTGGCACAACTTTGGCACGACCTTGGCAAGACCTTGGCAAGACCCTGGCACGACCTTGGCACGACCTTTGCACGACCGTGGCAAGATCTAGGCACGACTTTGGCATGACCGTGGCACGGCCTTGGCATGACCATGGCACAACCTTGGGAAGGCCTTGGGAAAACCTTTGCACGACTGGGCATGCCTAGTTATGACCTTTGCACGACCTTGGCACGACTTTGGCACGACCTTGGCAAGACCTTGGCAGGACCCTGGCACGACCTTTACCCGACCTTGGCACAACCTTTGCACGACCTTGGCAAGACCTAGGCACGAATTTAGCATGACCGTGGAACGGCCTTGGCAAGACCCAGGCATGACCATGGCACAACCTTAGGAAGACCTAGGCAGGACCTTTTCACGACTGGGAATGCCTAGTTATGACCTTTGCACGACCTTGGCACAACTTTGGCACGACCTTGGCACAACTTTGGCACGACCTTGGCAAGACCTTGGCAAGACCCTGGCACGACCTTTACACGACCTTGGCACGACCTTTGCACGACCGTGGCAAGATCTAGGCACGACTTTGGCATGACCGTGGCACGGCCTTGGCATGACCATGGCACAACCTTGGGAAGGCCTTGGGAAAACCTTTGCACGACTGGGCATGCCTAGTTATGACCTTTGCACGACCTTGGCACGACTTTGGCACGACCTTGGCATGCCCTTGGCACGACCTTCGCACGACCTTTGCACGACTTTGGCACGACCTTGGCAAGTCCCTGACACGATCTTGGCATGACCTTGGCACACCCTTGGCACGACCTTTGGATGACCTTACTTCAGGCTTGGCACGACCTTGGCGTGGACTTGGCATTGCCTGAGCAAGACCTTGGCATGCCGTTGGCACGGCCTTTGCACGACCTTAGAACAATCGGGCATTCCTTGGCACGACCATGACAAGACCTAGGCACGACTTTGGCACGACCTTGGTACGGCCTTTGCAAAACCTTAGCAAGACCTATGCACGACTTTGGTATGACCTTGGCATGACCTTGCCATGGCCTTTGCACGACCTTGGCAAGACCTTGGCACAACTTTGGCATGACCTTGGCACGACCTTTCCACAACCTTGGCACACCCAAAGCACAACCTTGGCAAAGACCGTGGCGCGACCTTGGCACGGCCGGCGGTGCCTTGGCAAGACATTGTCACGACCTTGGCACGACTTTGGCACGACCTTGGCACGACTTTGGCACGACCTTGGCAAGACCTTAGCCGGACCCTGGCACGTCCTTTACACGACCTTGGCACGACCTTTGCACGACCTTGGCAAGACCTAGGCATGACTTTGGCATGACCGTGGAGCGGCCTTGGCAAGACCTAGGCATGACCATGGCACAACCTTGGGAAGACATTGGCAAGACCTTTGCACGACTGGCATGCCTAGTTATGACCTTTGCACGACCTTGGCACGACTTTGGCACGACCTTGGCACGCCCTTTGCACGACCTTTGCACGACCTTTGCACGACTTTGGCACGACCTTGGCACGTCCTTGACACGATCTTCGCATGACCTTGGCACACCCTTGGCACGACCTTTGGATGACCTTACTTCAGGCTTGGTGCGACCTTGGCATGGACATGGCACTGCCTGGGCAAGACCTTGGCATGCCATTGGCACGGCCTTTGCACGACCTTAGAACAATCGGGCATTCCTTGGCACGACCATGACAAGACCTAGGCACGAATTTGGCACGACCTTGGCACGGCCTTTGCAAAACCTTAGCAAGACCTAAGCACGACTTTAGTATGACCGTGGGACGACCTTCGCAAGACCCAGGCACGACCTTGGCATGATCTTGCCATGGCCTTTGAACGACCTTGGCAAGACCTAGGCACAACTTTGGCATGACCATCGCACGACCTTTCCACAACCTTGACACACCGAAAGCACGACCTTAGCAAGACCGTGGCACGACCTTGGCACGACCGATGGTGCCTTGGCACGACCTTGGCACGACCTTGCCACGCCCTTGGCACGAGCTTTGTATGACCTAGGCAAAGGCTTGGCACGACCTTGGCACGGGCTTGGCACCGCCTAGGCAAGACATAGGCACGACTTTGGCATGACCTTGGCAAGTCCTTGGCACGACCTTGGCAAGACCTAGGCACGATCTTGGCATGGCCTTGGCAAGACCTTGGCACGCACTAGGAACGACATTGGCAAGACCTTGGCACGACGTTAGCAAGACCAGGCATGCCTTGGCACAACTTTGGCACGACCTTTGCACGACTTTGGCACGACCTTTGCAAGTCCTTGACACGATCTTGGCAAGACTTTGGCACGACCTTTGCACGAATTTGGCGAGCCCTTGACACGATCTTGGCACGACCTTTGGAGGACCTCGCCTTAGGCTTGCTTCGACCTTGGCATGGGCTTCGCACTGCCTGGGCAAGACCTCGGCAAGCCGTTTGCACGGCCTTTGCACGACCTTGGAACAACCGGGCATTCCTTGGAGCGACCTTGGCACGACCTTGACAAGACCTAGGCACGACTTTTGCACGACCTTGGCAAGAACTAGGCACGACCTTGGTAAGACTTTTGCACGATCGGGCATTGCTTAGCACGACTTTGGCACGACCTTGGCAAGACTTTGGCACGACCTTTGCACGACCTTGTCACGGCCTTCGCACAACCTTGGCAAGACCTAAGCATGACTTTGGCATGACCTTGGCATGGCCTTCGCAAGACCCAAGCACGACCTTGGCATGGCCTTGACACGACCTTGCCATGGCCTTTGCACGACCATTGCACGACCTAGGCACACTTTGACCCGACCTTGGCACAACCTTGGGAAGACTTTGTCACGACCTTAGCAAGACATTTGCACGACCGGGTATGTGTAGACACGACCTTTGCAAGACTTTGGCACGTCCTTGACATGACCTAGGCACGACTTTGACACGACCTTGGGACGACCTTGGCAAGACCAAGGCAAGACATTGGCACGACCTTGGCACGACTTTGGCACGACCTTGGCAAGACCTTGGCAGGACCCTGGCAGGACCTTTACACGACCTTTACAGGACCTTGGCACGACTTTGGCACGACCTTGGCACGCCCTTGGGACGACCTTTGCAAGACTTTGGCACGACCTTGGCACTTTCTTGACACAATCTTGGCACGACCTTGGCACACCTTTGGCAAGACCTTTGGATGACCTTACTTCAGGCTTGGCGCGACCTTGGCACGGACTTGGCACTGCCTGGGAAAGACCTTGGCAAGCCGTTGGCACGGCTTTTGCACAACCTTAGAACAATCGGGCATTCCTTGGCACGACCATGACAAGACCTAGGCAAAACTTTGGCACGACCTTGGCACGACCTTTGCAAAACCTTAGCAAGACCTAAGCACGACTTTGGTATGACCTTGGCACGACCTTCGCAAGACCCAGGCACGACCTTGGCTTGACCTTCGCAAGACCCAGGCACGACCTAGGCATGACCTTGACATGGCCTTTGCACGACCTTGGCAAGACCTTGGCACAACTATGGCATGACCTTGGCACGGCCTTTCCACGACCTTGGCACACCCGAAGCACAACCTTGGCAAGACCGTGGCACGACCTTGGCACGACCGATGGTGCCTTTGCACGACCTTGGCACGACCTTTGCAAGACCTTGTCACGACCTTGGCTGGACTGTGGCACGACCTTGGCACGACCATGCCACGCACTTGGCACGAGCTTTGTATGACCTTGGCAAAGTCTTGGCACAACCTTGGCACGGGCTTGGCACTGCCTAGGCAAGACATAGGCACGACTTTGGCACGACCTTGGCAAGTCCTTGGCACGACCTTGGCAAGACCTAGGCACGACCTTGGCATGGCCTTGGCAAGACCTTGGCACGCACTAGGCACGACATTGGCAAGACCTTGGCATGACCTTAGCAAGACCAGGCATGCCTTGGCACGACTTTGGCACGTCCTTGACACGATCTTGGCACGACCTTGGCACACCCTTGGCACGACCTTTGCATGACCTTACTTAAGGCTTGGCGCGACCTTGGCGTGGACTTGGCACTGCCTAGGCAAGACCTTGGCAAGCCGTTGGCACGGCCTTTGCACGACCTTAGAACAATCGGGCATTCCTTGGCACGACCATGACAAGACCTAGGCACAAGTTTGGCACGACCTTGGCACGGCCTTTGCAAAATCTTAGCAAGACCTTAGCACGACTTTGGTATGACCTTGGCACGACCTTCGCAAGACCCAGAAACGACCTTGGCATGACCTTGACATGGCCTTTGCACGGCCTTTGCACGGCCTTGGCAAGACCTTGGCACAACTTTGGCATGACCTTGGCACGGCCATTCCACAACCTTGGCACACCCAAAGCACAACCTTGGCAAGACCGTGGCACGACCTTTGCACGACCGATGGTGCCTTGGCACGACCTTGGCACGACCTTTGCAAGACCTTGTCACGACCTTGGCTAGACTGTGGCACGACCTTGGCACGACCTAGCCACGCCCTTGGCACGACATTGGCATGACCTTGGCACGACCATAGCAAGACCAGGCATGCCTTGGCAAGACTTTGGCACGACCTTTGCACGACTTTGGCACGACCTTGGCGCCTTTGGCCCGGCCTTTGCACGACCATTGCACGACTTTGGCACGACCTTGGCGCAACCTTGACACGATCTTGGCTCGCCTCAGGCTTGGTACGACCATGTCATGGGCTTGGCACTGCCTGGGCAAGACCTCGGCAAGCCGTTGGCACATCCTTTGCACGACCTTGGAACAACCGGGCATTCCTTGGCACGACCTTGACAAGACCTAGGCACGACTTTGGCACGACCTTGGCAAGACCTAGGCACGACCTTGGTAAGACCTTTGCACGATCGGGCATTGCTTAGCACGACTTTGGCACGACCTTGGCAAGACTTTGGCACGACCATTGCACGACCTTGTCACGGCCTTTGCACAACCTTGGCAAGACCTAGGCACGACTTTGGTATGACCTTGGCATGACCTTCGCAAGACCCAAGCACGACCTTGGCATGGCCTTGACACGACCTTGCCATGGCCTTTGAACGACCTAGGCACACTTTGACACGACCTTGGCACAAACTTGGGAAGACCATGTCACGACCTTGGCACGACCTTGGCAAGACCTAGGCACGACTTTGGCATGACCGTGGCACGGCCTTGGTAAGACCCAGGCATGACCATGGCACAACCTCGGGAAGACCATGGCAAGACCTTTGCACGACTGGGCATGCCTAGTTATGACCTTTTCACGACCTTGGCACGACTTTGGCACGACCTTGGCACGCCCTTTGCACGACCTTTGCACGACTTTGGCACGACCTTGGCAAGTCCTTGACACGATCTTGGCACGACCTTGGCACACCCTTGGCACGACCTTTGGATGACCTTACTTCAGGCTTGGCGCGACCTTCGCATGGACTTGGCACTGCCTGGGCAAGACCTTGGCAAGCCGTTGGCACGGCCTTTGCACGACCTTAGAACAATCGGGCATTCCTTGGCACGACCATTTCAAGACCTAGGCACGACTTTGGCACGACCTTTGCACGGCCTTTGCAAAACCTTAGCAAGACCTAAGCACGACTTTGGTATGACCTTGGCACGACCTTCACAAGACCCAGACGCGACCTTGGCATGACCTCGTCATGGCCTTTGCACGACCTTGGCAAGACCTTGGCAAACCTTTGGCATGACCTTGGCATGGCCTTTCCACAACCTTGGCACACCCAAAGCACAACCTTGGCAAGACCGTGGAACGACCATTGCACGACCGATGGTGCCTTGGCACGACCTTTGCAAGACCTTGTCACGACCTTGGCTAAACTGTGGCACGACCTTGGCACGACCTTACCACGCCCTTGGCACGACATTGGCAAGACCTTGACACGACCTTAGCAAGACCAGGCATGCCTTGGCACCCTTGACACGATCTTGGCACTGCCTGGGCAAGACCTCAGCAAGCCGTTGGCACGGCCTTTGCACGACCTTTGAACAACCGGGCATTCCTGGGCACGACCTTGACAAGACCTAGGCACGACTTGGCAAGACCTTGGCAAGACTGTGGCACGACCTTGGCAAGACCTTGGAAAGACCTTGGCACGTTTTTGGCACGACCTTTGCACGGC
Source organism: Stephania yunnanensis (assembly GCA_039657365.1). Taxonomy (NCBI): domain Eukaryota; kingdom Viridiplantae; phylum Streptophyta; class Magnoliopsida; order Ranunculales; family Menispermaceae; genus Stephania; species Stephania yunnanensis. Next base: position 20,956,504 of record CM077582.1, read on the forward strand.
CTTGGCACGGCCTTTGCATAACCTTGGCAAAACCTAGGCACGACTTTGGCATGACATTGGCACGACTTTGGCATGACCTTGGCATGGCCTTGGCACGACCTTGCCATGGCCTTTGCACGACCTTGGCACGACCTTTACACAACCTTGGCAGTCTCAAGGCACAACCTTGGCAAGACCGTGGCACGACCTTGGCACGACCTTTGCTAGACCTTGGCGCGACCTTGGCTAGACCGTGGCACGACCTTGGCACTCCTTGACTCGCCCTTTGCACGAGCTTTGTTTGACCTTGGCACGGGCTTGGCACCGCCTGGGCAATACCAAGGCACGACCTTGGACAGTCCTTCGCACGACCTTGGCAAGACCTAGGCACGACCTTGGCATGGCCTTGGCACGCCCTAGGCACAACCTTGGCAAGACCTTTGTACGACCTTAGCAAGACCAGGCATGCCTTGGCACGACCTTGGAAAGACCTTGGCACGACCTTGGCACGACGACTTTGGCACGACCTTGGCAAGTCCTTGACACGAATTTGGCACGACCTTGGCACGCCCTTGGCACGACCTTTGCACGACATTGGCACGACCTTGGCAAGTCTTTGACACGACCTTGGCACCCCTTTGCACGACCTTTGGATAACCTTGCCTTGGGCTTGGCATGACTTTGGCATGGGCTTGGCACTACCTGGGCAAGACCTTGGCACGCCGTTGGCTCGACCTTTGCACGACCTTGGCACGACCGGGCATTCCTTGGCACGACTTTGACAAGACCTAGGCACGACTTTGGCACGACCTTGGCAAGACCTTGGCACGGCCTTTGCATGACCTTGGCAAGACCTAGGCACGACTTTGGCACGACCTCGGCACGACCATGGCACGATCTTACCAAGACCTGGGCATAACCTTGGCAAGAATTAGGCGCAACCTTGGCACGGCCTTTGCACAACCATGGCCTTCCCTATGCACAACCTTGGCAACACCTTGGCAAGACCGTGGCACGACCTTGGCACGACTGATGGTGCCTTGGCACGGCCTTGGCACGACCTTGGCACGGGCATGGCACCACCTGGGCAAGACCTAGGCACGACTTTGGCACGACCTTGCCAAGTCTTTCGCACGACCTTGGCAAGACCTATGCACGACCTTTGCATGGCCTTGGCACGCCCAAGGCACGACCTTGGCACGCCAAAGGCACGACCTTGGCAAGTCCTTGACACGACCTTGGCACGACTTTCGCACGACCTTGGCACGACCTTGGCACGGCCTATGCATGACCTTTGCATGACTTTGGCACGACCTTGGCACGACCTTTGGATGACCTTGCCACCGGCTTGGCACAACCTTGGCATGGGCTTGGCACGGCCTTGGAAAGACCCAGACACAACTTTGGCATGACCTTGGCACGACCTTCGCAAGACCTATGCACGACCTTAGCAAGCCCTTGGCACGACCTTGGCGTGGCCTCGGCACGGCATTTCCGCGACCTAGGCACGACTTTGGCACAATCTTGGCAAGTCCTTGGCACGACCTTGGCACGCCCTTGGCACGAACTTTAGATGACCTTGCCTTTGGCTTGGCACGACCTTGGCATGGTCTTGGCACGACATGGGAAAGACCTTGGCACGACCTAGGCAAGACTGTGGGACGACGGGGCATGCCTTGGCACGACCTTGGCTTGACATTGGCAAGTCATTCGCACGCCCTCGGCAAGACCTAGGCACGACTTTGGCACGACCTTGCCAAGTCCTTCGCACGACCTTGGCAAGACCTTGGCACGACCTTTGCATGGCCTTGGCACGCCCAAGGCACGACCTTGGCACGACTTTCACACGACCTTGGCACGCCTTTGGCACGGCCTATGCACGACCTTTGCACGACTTTGGCACGACCTCGGCACGACCTTTGCATGACCTTGCCACGGGCTTGGCACGACCTTGGCATGGGCTTGGCACGGCATGGGCAAGACCCAGGCACGACTTTGGAATGACCTTGGCACGACCTTCGCAAGACCTAGGCACGACCTTGGCAAGGCCTTGCCACGACCTTGGCATGGCCTTGGCACGGCATTTGCACGACCTAGGCACGACTTTGGCACAATCTTGGCAAGTCCCTGGCACGCCCTTGGCACGAACTTTAGATGACCTTGCCTTTGGCTTGGCATGGGCTTGGCACGACATGGGCAAGACTTTGGCACGCCCTTGGCACGAACTAGGCAAGACTGTGGCACGACGGGGCATGCCTTGGCAAGACCTTGGCTCGACATTGGCAAGTCCTTCGCACGCCCTTGGCAAGACCTAGGCACGACCTTGGTACGACTTTAGCAAGACCAGGCATGCTTTAGCACGACCTTGGCAAGACCTTGGCACGACCTTGGCACGACGACTTTTGAACGGCCTTGGCAACTCCTTGACACGACTTTGGAACGACTTTGGCACGCCCTTGGCACGACCTTTGCACGATCTTTGCACGACTTTGGCACGACCTTGGCAAGTCCTTGACACGACCTTGGCACACCCTTGGCACGACCTTTGGATGACCTTGCCTTGGGCTCGGCACGACCTTGGCAAGACCTTGGCACGGCCTTTGCACGACCTTGGCAAGACCTAGGCACGACTTGGCACGACTTTGGCACGACCTTTGCATGACCTTGGCATGACCTTTGCATAACCTTGGCAAGACCTAGGCACGACTTTGGCATAACCTTGGGACGACCTTCGCAAGACCAAGACACGACCTTGGCACGGCCTTGGCACGACCTTGCCATGGCCTTTGCACGACCTTGGCACGGCCTTTACACAACCTAGGCACTCTCTAGGCACAAACTTGGCAAGACCGTGGCACGACCTTGGCACGACCTTGCCATGGCCTTTGCACGACCTTGGCACGGCCTTTACACAACCTAGGCACTCTCTAGGCACAAACTTGGCAAGACCGTGGCACGACCTTGGCACGACCTTTGCATGACCTTGGCGCGACCTTGGCTAGACCGTGGCACGACCTAGGTACTCCTTGACTCGCCCTTTGCACGAGCTTTGTATGACCTTGGCACGGGCTTGGCATCGCCTGGGCAATACCAAGGCACGACCTTGGCCAGTCCTTCGCACGATCTTGGCAAGACCTAGGCACGACCTTGGCACGCCCTAGGCACAACCTTGGCAAGACCTTTGTACGACCTTAGCAAGACCAGGCATGCCTTGGCACGACCTTGGCAAGACCTTGGAACGACCTTGGCACGATGACTTTGGCACGACCTTGGCACGACTTTCGCCCGACCTTGGCACGCCCTTGGCACGGCCTTTGCACAACTTTGGCACGACCTTTGCAAGTCCTTGACCCAACCTTGGCACACCCTTGGCACGACCTTTGGATGACCTTGCCTTGGGCTTGGCACGACTTTGGCATTGGCTTGGCACTACCTGGGCAAGACCTTGGCACGTCGTTGGCACGGCCTTTGCACGACCGGGCTTACTTTGGCACGACCTTGACAAGACCTAAGCACGACTTTGGCACGACCTTGGCAAGACCTCGACACGACCTTGGCAAGACCTTGGCACGGCCTTTGCGCGACCTTGGCAAGACCTAGGCACGACTTGGCACGACCTTGGCAAGACTGTGGCACGACCTTGGCAAGACCTTGGCAAGACCTTGGCACGACTTTGGCACGAACTTTGCCAACCTTGGCACGGCCTTTGCATAACCTTGACAAGACCGTGGCACGACTTTGGCACGACTTTGGCACGCCCTTGGCACGGCCTGTGCACGACTTTGGCACGACTTTTGGCACGAACTTTGCACGACCTTGGCACGACCTTGGCAAGACCTTAGCAAGACCAGGCATGCCTTGGCACGACCTTGGCAAGTCCTTGGCACGACCTTGGCATGGCGACTTTTGAAAGACCTTGGCAAGTCCTTGACACGACTTTGGCACGACTTTGGCACGCCCTTGGCACGACCTTTGCACGACTTTGGCACGACCTTGGCATGGCCTTGGCACGCCCTAGGCACGACCTTGGCAAGACCTTAGCAATACCAGGCATGCCTTGGCATGACCTTGGCAAGACCTTGGAACGACCTTGGCACGACGACTTTGGCACGACTTTGGCACACCCTTGGCACGACCTTTGGATAACCTTACCTTGGGCTTGGCACGACTTTGGCATGGGCTTGGCACGACACGGGCAAGACCTTGGCACGCCCTTGGCACGACCTAGGCAAGACTGTGGCATGACGGGGCATGCCTTGGCACGACCTTGGCTCGACATTGGCAAGTCCTTCGCACGCCCTTGGCAAGACCTAGGCACGACCTTGGCATGGCCTTGGCACGCCCTAGGCACGACCTTGGCACGACCTAGGCAAGACTGTGGCATGACTGGGCATGCCTTGGGACGACCTTGGCTCGACATTGGCAAGTCCTTCGCACGCCCTTGGCAAGACCTAGGCATGACCTTGGCATGGCCTTGGCACGCCCTAGGCACGACCTTGGCAAGACCTTAGCAAGACCAGGCATGCCTTGGCACGACCTTGGCAAGACCTTGGCACGACGACTTTTGAAAGACTTTGGCAAGTCCTTGACACGACTTTGGCACGACTTTGGCACGCTCTTGGCACGGCATTTGCACGACTTTGGCACGACCTTTGCAAGTCCTTGACACGACTTTGGCACTCCCTTGGCACGGCCTTTGCACGACTTTGGCACGACCTTGGCATGGCCTTGGCACGCCCTAGGCACGACCTTGCCAAGACCTTAGCAAGACCTGGCATGCCTTGGCACGACCTTGGCAAGACCTTGGAACGACCTTGGCACGACGACTTTGGCACGACCTTGGCAAGTCCATGACATGACTTTGGCACGAATTTGGCACACCCTTGGCACGACCTATGGATAACCTTACCTTGGGCTTGGCTTGACTTTGGCATGGGCTTGGCACGACATGGGCAAGACCTTGGCACGCCCTTGGCACGACCTAGGCAAGACTGTGGCATGACGGGGCATGCCTTGGCACGACCTTGGCTCGACATTGGCAAGTCCTTCGCACGCCCTTGGCAAGACCTAGGCACGACCTTGGCATGGCCTTGGCACGCCCTAGGCACGACCTTGGCACGCCCTTGGCACGACCTAGGCAAGACTGTGGCATGCCTTGGGACGACCTTGGCTCGACATTTGCAAGTCCTTCGCACGCCCTTGGCAAGACCTTGGCACGACCTTGGCATGGCCTTGGCACGCCCTAGGCACGACCTTGGCAAGACCTTAGCAAGACCAGGCATGCCTTGGCACGACCTTGGCAAGACCTTGGCACGACCTTGGCACGACGACTTTTGAAAGACCTTGGCAAGTCCTTGACACGATTTTGGCACGACTTTGGCACGCCCTTGGCACGGCCTTTGCACGACTTTGGCACGACCTTTGCAAGTCCTTGACACGACCATGGCACACCCTTGGCACGACCTTTGGATGACCTTGCCTTGGGCTTGGCACGACTTTGGCATTGGCTTGGCACTACCTGGGCAAGACCTTGGCACGCCGTTGGCACGGACTTTGCACGACCGGGCTTACTTTGCACGACCCTGACAAGACCTAAGCACGACTTTGGCACGACCTTGGCAAGACCTCGACACGACCTTGGCAAGACCTTGGCACGGCCTTTGCACGACCTTGGCAAGACCTAGGCACGACTTGGCACGACCTTGGCAAGACTGTGGCACGACCTTGGCAAGACCTTGGCAAGACCTTGGCACGACTTTGGCACGAACTTTGCACGACCTTGTCACGGCCTTTGCATAACCTTGGCAAGACCGTGGCACGACTTTGGCACGACTTTGGCACGCCCTTGGGACGGCCTTTGCACGACTTTGGCACGACTTTGGCACGAACTTTGCACGACCTTGGCACGACCTTGGCAAGACCTTAGCAAGACCAGGCATGCCTTGGCACGAACTTGGCAAGTCCTTGGCACGACCTTGGCACGGCGACTTTTGAAAGACCTTGGCAAGTCCTTGACACGACTTTGGCACGACTTTGGCACGCCCTTGGCACGGCCTTTGCACGACTTTGGCACGACCTTGGCATGGCCTTGACACGCCCTAGGCACGACCTTGGCAAGACCTTAGCAATACCAGGCATGCCTTGGCACGACCTTGGCAAGACCTTGGAACGACCTTGGCAAGACGACTTTGGCACGACCTTGGCAAGTCCATGACACGACTTTGGCACGACTTTGGCACACCCTTGGCACGACCTATGGATAGCCTTACCTTGGGTTTGGCTTAACTTTGGCATGGGCTTGGCACGACATGGGCAAGACCTTGGCGCGCCCTTGGCACGACCTAGGCAAGACTGTGGCATGACGGGGCATGCCTTGGCACGACCTTGGCTCGACATTGGCAAGTCCTTCGCACGCCCTTGGCAAGACCTAGGCACGACCTTGGCATGGCCTTGGCACGCCCTTGGCACGAACTAGGCAAGACTGTGGCATGCCTTGGGACGACCTTGGCTCGACATTTGCAAGTCTTTCGCACGCCCTTGGCAAGACCTAGGCACGACCTTGGCATGGGCTTGGCACGCCCTAGGCACGACCTTGGCAAGACCTTAGCAAGACCAGGCATGCCTTGGCACGACCTTGGCAAGACCTTGGCACGACCTTGGCACGGCGACTTTTGAAAGACCTTGGCAAGTCCTTGACACGACTTTGGCACGACTTTGGCACGCCCTTAGCACGGCCTCTGCACGACTTTGGCACGACCTTTGCAAGTCCTTGACACGACCTTGGCACACCCTTGGCACGACCGTTGGATGACCTTGCCTTGGGCTTGGCACAACTTTGGCATTGGCTTGGCACTACCTGGGCAAGACCTTGGCACGCCGTTGGCACGGCCTTTGCACGACCGGGCATACTTTGGCACGACCTTGACAAGGCCTAAGCACGACTTTGGCACGACCTTGGCAAGACCTCGACACGACCTTGGCAAGACCTTGGCACGGCCTTTGCACGACCTTGGCAAGACCTAGGCACGACTTGGCACGACCTTGGCAAGACAGTGGCACGACCTTGGCAAGAACTTGGCACGACTTTGGCACGAACTTTGCACGACCTTGGCACGGCCTCTGCATAACCTTGGCAAGACCGTGGCACGACTTTGGCACGACTTTGGCACGCCCTTGGCACGGCCTTTGCACGACTTTGGCACGAGTTTGGCATGAACTTTGCACGACCTTGGCACGACCTTGGCAAGACCTTAGCAAGACCAGGCATGCCTTGGCACAACCTTGGCAAGTCCTTGGCACGACCTTGGCACGGCGACTTTTGAAAGACCTTGGCAAGTCCTTGACACGACTTTGGCACGACTTTGGCACGCCCTTGGCACGGCCTTTGCACGACTTTGGCACGACCTTGGCATGGCCTTGGCACGCCCTAGGCACGACCTTGGCAAGACCTTAGCAATACCAGGCATGCCTTGGCACGACCTTGGCAAGACCTTGGAACGACTTTGGCACGACGACTTTGGCACGACTTTGGCACACCCTTGGCACGACCTTTGGATAACCTTACCTTGGGCTTGGCTTGACTTTGGCATGGGCTTGGCACGACATGGGCAAGACCTTGGCACGCCCTTGGCACGACCTAGGCAAGACTGTGGCATGACGGGGCATGCCTTGGCACGACCTTGGCTCGACATTGGCAAGTCCTTCGCACGCCCTTGGCAAGACCTAGGCACGACCTTGGCATGGCCACGCCCTAGGCACGACCTTGGCACGCCCTTGGCACGACCTAGGAAAGACTGTGGCATGACGGGGCATGCCTTGGGACAACCTTGGCTCGACATTGGCAAGTCCTTCGCACGCCCTTGGGAAGACCTAGGCACGACCTTGGCATGGCCTTGGCACGCCCTAGGCACGACCTTGGCAAGACCTTAGCAAGACCAGGCATGCCTTGGCACGACCTTGGCAAGACCTTGGCACGACCTTGGCACGACGACTTTTGAAAGACCTTGGCAAGTCCTTGACACGACTTTGGCACGACTTTGGCACGCCCTTGGCGCGGCATTTGCACGACTTTGGCACGACCTTTGCAAGTCCTTGACACGACTTTGGCACGCCCTTGGCACGGTCTTTGCACGACTTTGGCACGACCTTGGCATGGCCTTGGCACGCCCCAGGCACGACCTTGCCAAGAACTTAGCAAGACCTGGCATGCCTTGGCACGACCTTGGCAAGACCTTGGAACGACATTGGCACGACGACTTTGGCACGACCTTGGCAAGTCCATGACACGACTTTGGCAAGACTTTGGCACACCCTTGGCACGACCTATGGATAACCTTACCTTGGGCTTGGCTTGACTTTGGCATGGGCTTGGCACGACATGGGCAAGACCTTGGCACGCCCTTGGCACGACCTAGGCAAGACTGTGGCATGACGGGGCATGCCTTGGCACGACCTTGGCTCGACATTGGCAAGTCCTTCGCACGCCCTTGGCAAGACCTAGGCACGACCTTGGCATGGCCTTGGCACGCCCTAGGCACGACCTTGGCACGCCCTTGGCACGACCTAGGCAAGACTGTGGCATGCCTTGGGACGACCTTGGCTCGACATTTGCAAGTCCTTCGCACGCCCTTGGCAAGACCTAGGCACGACCTTGGCATGGCCTTGGCACGCCCTAGGCACGACCTTGGCAAGACATTAGCAAGACCAGGCATGCCTTGGCACGACCTTGGCAAGACCTTGGCACGACCTTGGCACGGCGACTTTTGAAAGACCTTGGCAAGTCCTTGACACGACTTTGGCACGACTTTGGCACGCCCTTGGCACGGCCTTTGCACAACTTTGTACGACCTTTGCAAGTCCTTGACACGACCTTGGCACACCCTTGGCACGACCTTTGGATGACCTTGCCTCGGGTTTGGCACGACCTTTGGATGACCTTGCCTCGGGTTTGGCACGACTTTGGCATTGGCTTGGCACTACCTGGGCAAGACCTTGGCACGCCGTTGGCACGGCCTTTGCACGACCGGGCTTACTTTGGCACAACCTTGACAAGACCTAAGCACGACTTTGGCACGACCTTGGCAAGACCTCGGCACGGCCTTTGCACGACCTTGGCAAGACCTAGGCACGACTTGGCACGACCTTGGCAAGACTATGGCACGACCATGGCAAGACCTTGGCAAGACCTTGGCACGACTTTGGCACGAACTTTGCACGACCTTGGCACGGCCTTTGCATAACCTCGGCAAGACCGTGGCACGACTTTGGCACGACTTTGGCACGCCCTTGGCACGGCCTTTGCACGACTTTGGCACGACTTTGGCACGAACTTTGCACGACCTTGGCACGACCTTGGCAAGACCTTAGCAAGACCAGGCATGCCTTGGCACGACCTTGGCAAATCCTTGGCACGACCTTGGCAGCGCAGCGACTTTTGAAAGACCTTGGCAAGTCCTTGACACGACTTTGGCACGACTTTGGCACGCCCTTGGCATGGCCTTGGCACGACCTTGGCAAGACCTTAGCAATACCAGGCATGCCTTGGCACGACCTTGGCAAGACCTTGGAACGACCTAGGCACGACGACTTTGGCACGACTTTGGCACACCCTTGGCACGACCTTTGGATAACCTTACCTTGGGCTTGGCACGACTTTGGCATGGGCTTGGCACGACATGGGCAAGACCTTGGCACGCCCTTGGCACGACCTAGGCAAGCGTGGCATGACGGGGCATGCCTTGGCACGACCTTGGCTCGACATAGGCAAGTCCTTCGCACGACCTTCGCAAGACCTAGGCACGACCTTGGCATGGCCTTGGCACGCCCTAGGCACGACCTTGGCACGCCCTTGGCACGACCTAGGCAAGACCGTGGCTTGCCTTGGGACGACCTTGGCTCGACATTGGCAAGTCCTTCGCACGCCCTTGGCAAGACCTAGGCACGACCTTGGCATGGCCTTGGCACGCCCTAGGCACGACCTTGGCAAGACCTTAGCAAGACCAGGCATGCCTTGGCACGACCTTGGCAAGACCTTGGCACGACCTTGGCACGGCGACTTTTGAAAGACCTTGGCAAGTCCTTGACACGACTTTGGCACGACTTTGGCACGCCTTGGCACGGCCTTTGCACAACTTTGTACGACCTTTGCAAGTCCTTGACACGACCTTGGCACACCCTTGGCACGACCTTTGGATGACCTTGCCTCGGGTTTGGCACGACCTTTGGATGACCTTGCCTCGGGTTTGGCACGACTTTGGCATTGGCTTGGCACTACCCGGGCAAGACCTTGGCACGCGCGTTGGCACGCCTTTGCACGACCGGGCTTACTTTGGCACAACCTTGACAAGACCTAAGCACGACTTTGGCACGACCTTGGCAAGACCTCGGCACGGCCTTTGCACGACCTTGGCAAGACCTAGGCACGACTTGGCACGACCTTGGCAAGACTATGGCACGACCATGGCAAGACCTTGGCAAGACCTTGGCACGACTTTGGCACGAACTTTGCACGACCTTGGCACGGCCTTTGCATAACCTCGGCAAGACCGTGGCACGACTTTGGCACGACTTTGGCACGCCCTTGGCACGGCCTTTGCACGACTTTGGCACGACTTTGGCACGAACTTTGCACGACCTTGGCACGACCTTGGCAAGACCTTAGCAAGACCAGGCATGCCTTGGCACGACCTTGGCAAATCCTTGGCACGACCTTGGCACAGCGACTTTTGAAAGACCTTGGCAAGTCCTTGACACGACTTTGGCACGACTTTGGCACGCCCTTGGCATGGCCTTGGCACGACCTTGGCAAGACCTTAGCAATACCAGGCATGCCTTGGCACGACCTTGGCAAGACCTTGGAACGACCTAGGCACGACGACTTTGGCACGACTTTGGCACACCCTTGGCACGACCTTTGGATAACCTTACCTTGGGCTTGGCACGACTTTGGCATGGGCTTGGCACGACATGGGCAAGACCTTGGCACGCCCTTGGCACGACCTAGGCAAGACTGTGGCATGACGGGGCATGCCTTGGCACGACCTTGGCTCGACATAGGCAAGTCCTTCGCACGACCTTCGCAAGACCTAGGCACGACCTTGGCATGGCCTTGGCACGCCCTAGGCACGACCTTGGCACGCCCTTGGCACGACCTAGGCAAGACCGTGGCTTGCCTTGGGACGACCTTGGCTCGACATTGGCAAGTCCTTCGCACGCCCTTGGCAAGACCTAGGCACGACCTTGGCATGGCCTTGGCACGCCCTAGGCACGACCTTGGCAAGACCTTAGCAAGACCAGGCATGCCTTGGCACGACCTTGGCAAGACCTTGGCACGACCTTGGCACGACGACTTTTGAAAGACCTTGGCAAGTCCTTGACACGACTTTGGCACGACTTTGGCACGCCCTTGGCACGGCATTTGCACGACTTTGGCACGACCTTTGCAAGTCCTTGACACGACTTTGGCACGCCCTTGGCAAGGCCTTTGCACGACTTTGGCACGACCTTTGCATGGCCTTGGCACGCCCTAGGCACGACCTTGCCAAGACCTTAGCAAGACCTGGCATGCCTTGGCACGACCTTGGCAAGACCTTGGAACGACCTTGGCACGACGACTTTGGCACGACCTTGGCAAGTCCATGACACGACTTTGGCACGACTTTGTTACACCCTTGGCACGACCTTTGGATAACCTTACCTTGGGCTTAGCATGACTTTGGCATGGGCTTGGCACGACATGGGCAAGACCTTGGCACGCCCTTGGCACGACCTAGGCAAGACTGTGGCATAACGGGGCATGCCTTGGCACGACCTTGGCTCGACATTGGCAAGTCCTTCGCACGCCCTTGGCAAGACCTAGGCACGACCTTGGCATGGCCTTGGCACGCCCTAAGCACGACCTTGGCATGCCCTTGGCACGACCTAGGCAAGACTGTGGCATGACGGGGCATGCCTTGGGACGACCTTGGCTAGACATTGGCAAGTCCTTCGCACGCCCTTGGCAAGACCAAGGCACGACCTTGGCATGGCCTTGGCACGCCCTAGGCACGACCTTGGCAAGACCTTAGCAAGACCAGGCATGCCTTGGCACGACCTTGGCAAGACCTTGGCACGACCTTGGCACGGCGACTTTTGAAAGACCTTGGCAAGTCCTTGACACGACTTTGGCACGACTTTGGCACGCCCTTGGCACGGCCTTTGCACGACTTTGGCACGACCTTTGCAAGTCTTTGACACGACCTTGGCACACCCTTGGCACGACCTTTGGACGACATTGCCTTGGGCTTGGCACGACTTTGGCATAGGCTTGGCACTACCTGGGCAAGACCTTGGCACGCCGTTGGCACGACCTTTGCACAACCTTTGCACGACCGGACTTTCCTTTGCACGACCTTGACAAGACCTAAGCACGACTTTGGCACGACCTTGGCAAGACCTTGGCAAGACCTTGGCACGACTTTGGCATGAACTTTGCACGACCTTGGCACGGCCTTTGCATAACCTTGGCAAAACCTAGGCACGACATTGGCATGACCTTGGCACGACCTTCGCAAGACCCAGACACGACCTTTGCATGGCCTTGGCACGACCTTGCCATGGCCTTTGCACGACCTTGGCACGACCTTTACACAACCTTGGCACCTCAAGGCACAACCTTGGCAAGACCTTGGCAGGACCTTGGCACGAGCTTTGCAAGACCTTGGCGCGACCTTGGCTAGACTGTGGCACGAGCTAGGTACTCCTTGACTCGCCCTTTGCACGAGCTTTGTATGACCTTGGCACGGGCTTGGCACCGCCTGGGCAATACCAAGGCACGACCTTGGCCAGTCCTTCGCTCGATCTTGGCAACACCTAGGCACGACCTTGGCACGCCCTAGGCACAACCTTGGCAAGACCTTTGTACGACCTTAGCAAGACCAGGCATGTTTTGGCACGACCTTGGCAAGACCTTGGAACGACCTTGGCACGACGACTTTGGCACGACCTTGGCAAGTCCATGACACGACTTTGGTACGACTTTGGCACACCCTTGGCACGACCTTTGGATAACCTTACCTTGGGCTTGGCATGACTTTGGCATGGGCTTGGCACGACATGGGCAAGACCTTGGCACGACCTAGGCAAGACTGTGGCATGACGGGGCATGCCTTGGCACGACCTTGGCTCGACATTGGCAAGTCCTTCGCACGCCATTGGCAAGACCTAGGCACGACCTTGGCATGGCCTTGGCACGCCCTAGGCACGACCTTGGCACGCCCTCGGCACGACCTAGGCAAGACTGTGGCATGACGGGGCATGCCTTGGGACGACCTTGGCTCGACATTGGCAAGTCCTTCGCACGCCCTTGGCAAGACCTAGGCACGACCTTGGCATGGCCTTAGCACGCCCTAGGCACGACCTTGGCAAGACCTTAGCAAGACCAGGCATGCCTTGGCACGACCTTGGCAAGACCTTGGCACGACCTTGGCACGACGACTTTTGAAAGACCTTGGCAAGTCCTTGACACGACTTTGGCACGACTTTGGCACGCCCTTGGCACGGCATTTGCACGACTTTGGCACGACCTTTGCAAGTCCTTGACATGACTTTGGCACGCCCTTGGCTAGGCCTTTGCACGACTTTGGCACGACCTTTGCATGGCCTTGGCACGCCCTAGGCACGACCTTGCCAAGACCTTAGCAAGACCTGGCATGCCTTGGAATGACCTTGGCAAGACCTTGGAACGACCTTGTCACGACGACTTTGGCACGACCTTGGCAAGTCCATGACACGACTTTGGCACGACTTTGTTACACCCTTGGCACGACCTTTGGATAACCTTACCTTGGGCTTGGCAAGACTTTGGCATGGGCTTGGCACGACATGGGCAAGACCTTGGCACGCCCCTGGCACGACCTAGGCAAGACCGTGGCATAACGGGGCATGCCTTGGCACGACCTTGGCTCGACATTGGCAAGTCCTTCGCACGCCCTTGGCAAGACCTAGGCACGACCTTGGCATGGCCTTGGCACGCCCTAAGCACGACCTTGGCACTCCCTTGGCACGACCTAGGCAAGACCGTGGCATGATGGGGCATGCCTTGGGACGACCATGGCTAGACATTGGCAAGTCCTTCGCACGCCCTTGGCAAGACCTAGGCACGACCTTGGCATGGCCTTGGCACGCCCTAGGCACGACCTTGGCACGCCCTTGGCACGACCTAGGCAAGACTGTGGCATGACGGGGAATGCCTTGGGACGACCTTGGCTCGACATTGGCAAGTTTTTCGCACGCCCTTGGCAAGACCTAGGCACGACCTTGGCGTGGCCTTGGCACGCCCTAGGCACGACCTTGGCAAGACCTTAGCAAGACCAGGAATGCCTTGGCACGACCTTGGCAAGGCCTTGGCACGACCTTGGCACGACGACTTTTGAAAGACCTTGGCAAGTCCTTGACACGACTTTGGCACGACTTTGGCACGCCCTTGGTACGACATTTGCACGACTTTGGCACGACCTTTGCAAGTCCTTGACACGACTTTGGCACGCCCTTGGCTAGGCCTTTGCACGACTTTGGCACGACCTTTGCATGGCCTTGGCACGCCCTAGGCACGACCTTGCCAAGACCTTAGCAAGACCTGGCATGCCTTGGCACGACCTTGGCAAGACCTTGGAACGACCTTGGCACGACGACTTTGGCACGATCTTGGCAAGTCCATGACACGACTTTGGCACGACTTTGTTACACCCTTGGCACGACCTTTGGATAACCTTACCTTGGGCTTGGCATGACTTTGGCATGGGCTTGGCACGACATGGGCAAAACCTTGGCACGCCCTTGGTACGACCTAGGCAAGACCGTGGCATAACGGGGCATGCCTTGGCACGACCTTGGCTCGACATTGGCAAGTCCTTCGCACGCCCTTGGCAAGACCTAGGCACGACCTTGGCATGGCCTTGGCACGCCCTAAGCACGACCTTGGCACTCCCTTGGCACGACCTAGGCAAGACTGTGGCATGACGGGGCATGCCTTGGGACGACCTTGGCTAGACATTGGCAAGTCCTTCGCACGCCCTTGGCAAGACCTAGGCACGACCTTGGCATGGCCTTGGCACGCCCTAGGCACGACCTTGGCAAGACCTTAGCAAGACCAGGCATGCCTTGGCACGACCTTGGCAAGACCTTGGCACGACCTTGGCATGGCGACTTTTGAAAGACCTTGGCAAGTCCTTGACACGACTTTGGCACGACTTTGGCACGCCCTTGGCACGGCCTTTGCACGACTTTGGCACGACCTTTGCAAGTCTTTGACACGACCTTGGCACACCCTTGGCACGACCTTTGGATGACATTGCCTTGGGCTTGGCACGACTTTGGCATAGGCTTGGCACTACCTGGGCAAGACCTTGGCACGCCGTTGGCACGGCCTTTGCACGACCTTTGCACGACCGGGCTTTCCTTTGCACGATCTTGACAAGACCTAAGCACGACTTTGGCACGACCTTGGCAAGACCTTGGCAAGACCTTGGCACGACTTTGGCACGAACTTTGCACGACCTTGGCACGACCTTTGCATAACCTTGGCAAGACCTAGGCACGACTTTGGCATGACCTTGGCACAACCTTCGCAAGACCCAGACACGACCTTTGCATGGCCTCGGCACGACCTTGCCATGGCCTTTGCACGACCTTGGCACGACCTTTACACAACCTTTGCACTCTCAAGGCACAACCTTGTCAAGACCTTGGCACGACCTTTGCAAGACCTTGGCGCGACCTTGGCTAGACTGTGGCACGAGCTAGGTACTCCTTGACTCGCCCTTTGCACGAGCTTTGTATGACCTTGGCACGGGCTTGGCACCGCCTGGGCAATACCAAGGCACGACCTTGGCCAGTCCGTCGCACGATCTTGGCAAGACTTAGGCACGACCTTGGCACGCCCTAGGCACAACCTTGGCAAGACCTTTGTACGACCTTAGCAAGACCAGTCTTGCCTTGGCACGACCTTGGCAAGACGTTGGAACGACCTTGGCACGACGACTTTGGCACGACCTTGGCAAGTCCATGACACGACTTTGGCACGACTTTGGCACACCCTTGGCACGACCTTTGGATAACCTTACCTTGGGCTTGGCATGACTTTGGCATGGGCTTGGCACGACATGGGCAAGACCTTGGCACGCCCTTGGCACGACCTAGGCAAGTCTGTGGCGTGACGGGGCATGCCTTGGCACGACCTTGGCTCGACATTGGCAAGTCCTTCGCACGCCCTTGGCAATACCTAGGCACGACCTTGGCATGGCCTTGGCACGCCCTAGGCACGACCTTGGCACGCCCTTGGCACGACCTACGCAAGACTGTGGCATTACGGGGCATGCCTTGGGACGACCTTGGCTCGACATTGGCAAGTCCTTCGCACGCCCTTGGCAAGACCTAGGCACGACCTTGGCATGGCCTTGGCATGGCCTTGGCACGCCCTAGGCACGACCTTGGCAAGACCTTAGCAAGACCAGGCATGCCTTGGCACGACCTTGGCAAGACCTTGGCACGACCTTGGCACGGCAACTTTTGAAAGACCTTGGCAAGTCCTTGACACGACTTTGCCACGACTTTGGCACGCCCTTGGCACGGCCTTTGCACGACTTTGGCACGACCTTTGCAAGTCCTTGACACGACCTTGGCACACCCTTGGCACGACCTTTGGATGACCTTGCCTTGGGCTTGGCACGACTTTGGCATAGGCTTGGCACTACCTGGGCAAGACCTTGGCACGCCGTTGGCACGGCCTTTGCACGACCGGGCTTTCCTTGGCACAACCTTGACAAGTCCTAAGCACGACTTTGGCACGACCTTGGCAAGACCTCGGCACGACCTTGGCAAGACCTTGGCACGGCCTTTGCACGACCTTGGCAAGACCTAGGCACGACTTGGCACGACCTTGGCAAGACCGTGGCACGACCTTGGCAAGACCTTGGCAAGACCTTGGCACGACCTTGGCACGGCCTTTGCATAACCTTGGCAAGACCTAGGCACGACTTTGGCATGACCTTGGCACGACCTTCGCAAGACCCAGACACGACCTTTGCATGGCCTTGGAACGACCTTGCCATGGCCTTTGCACGACCTTGGCACGACCTTTACACAACCTTGGCACTCTCAAGGCACAACCTTGGCAAGACCTTGGCACGACCTTGGCACGATCATTTCAAGACCTTGGCGCGACCTTGGCTAGACTGTGGCACGACCTAGGTACTCCTTGACTCGCCCTTTGCACGAGCTTTGTATGACCTTGGCACGGGCTTGGCACCGCCTTGGCAATACCAAGGCACGACCTTGGCTAGTCCTTCGCACGATCTTGGCAAGACCTAGGCACGACCTTGGCACGCCCTAGGCACAACCTTGGCAAGACCTTTGTACGACCTTAGCAAGACCAGGCATGCCTTGGCACGACCTTGGCAAGACCTTGGAACGACCTTGGCACGACGACTTTGGCACGACCTTGGCAAGTTCATGACACGACTTTGGCACACCCTTGGCACGACCTTTGGATAACCTTACCTTGGGCTTGGCATGACTTTGGCATGGGCTTGGCACGACATGGGCAAGACCTTGGCACGCCCTTGGCACGACCTAGGCAAGACTGTGGCATGACGGGGCATGCCTTGGCACGACCTTGGCTCGACATTGGCAAGTCCTTCGCACGCCCTTGGCAAGACCTAGGCACGACCTTGGCATGGCCTTGGCACGCCCTAGGCACGACCTTGGCACGCCCTTGGCCCGACTTAGGCAAGACTGTGGCATGACGGGGCATGCCTTGGGACGACCTTGGCTCGACATTGGCAAGTCCTTCGCACGCCCTTGGCAAGACCTAGGCACGACCTTGGCATGGCCTTGGCACGCCCTTGGCACGACCTTGGCAAGACCTTAGCAAGACCAGGCATGCCTTGGCACGACCTTGGCAAGACCTTGGCACGACCTTGGCACGGCGACTTTTGAAAGACCTTGGCAAGTCCTTGACACGACTTTGGCACGACTTTGGCACGCCCTTGGCACGGCCTTTGCACGACTTTGGCACGACCTTTGCAAGTCCTTGACACGACCTTGGCACACCCTTGGCACGACCTTTTGATGACCTTGTCTTGGGCTTGGCACGACTTTGGCATAGGCTTGGCACTACCTGGGCAAGACCTTGCCACGCAGTTGGCACGGCCTTTGCACGACCTTTGCACGATCGGGCTTTCCTTGGCACGACCTTGGCACGACCTTGACAAGACCTAAGCACGACTATGGCATGACCTTGGCACGACCTTGGCAAGACCTTGGCACGGCCTTTGCACGGCCTTGGCAAAACCTAGGCACGACTTGGCACGACCTTGGCAAGACTGTGGCACGACCTTGGCAAGACCTTGGCAAGACCTTGGCACGACTTTGGCACGAACTTTGCACGACCTTGGCACGGCCTTTGCATAACCTTGGCAAGACCTAGGCACGACTTTGGCATGACCTTGGCACGACCTTCGCAAGACCCAGACACGACCTTTGCATGGCCTTGGCACGACCTTGCCATGGCCTTTGCACGACCTTGGCACGACCTTTACACAACCTTGGCACTCTCAAGGCACAACCTTGGCAAGACCTTGGCACGACCTTCGCAAGACCCAGACACGACCTTGGCATGACCTTGTCATGGCCTTTGCACGACCTTGGCAAGACCTTGGAAAACCTTTGGCATGACCTTGGCATGGCCTTTCCACAACCTTGGCACACCCAAAGCACAACCTTGGCAAGACCGTGGAACGACCATTGCACGACCGATGGTGCCTTGGCACGACCTTTGCAAGACCTTGTCACGACCTTGGCTAGACTGTGGCACGACCTTGGCACGACCTTACCACGCCCTTGGCACGACATTGGCAAGACCTTGACACGACCTTAGCAAGACCAGGCATGCCTTGGCACCCTTGACACGATCTTGGCACCGCTTTGCCTGGCAAGACCTCGCCAAGCGTTGGCACGGCCTTTGCACGACCTTTGAACAACGGGCATTCTGGGCACGACCTTGACAAGACCTAGGCACGACTTGGCACGACCTTGGCAAGCGTGGCACGACCTTGGCAAGACCTTGGAAAGACCTTGGCACGTTTTTGGCACGACCTTTGCGACGGCCTTGGCACGCGCCTTTGCATAACCTTGGCAAAACCTAGGCACGACTTTGGCATGACCTTGGCACGACTTTGGCATGACCTTGGCATGGCCTTGGCACGACCTTGCCATGGCCTTTGCACGACCTTGGCACGACCTTTACACAACCTTGGCACTCTGTAGGCACAACCTTGGCAGGACCGTGGCACGACCTTGGCACGACCTTTGCTAGACCTTGGCGCGACCTTGGCTAGACCGTGGCACGACCTTGGCACTCCTTGACTCGCCCTTTGCACGAGCTTTGTTTGACCTTGGCACGGGCTTGGCACCGCCTGGGCAATTCCAAGGCACGACCTTGGCCAGTCCTTCGCACGACCTTGGCAAGACCTAGGCACGACCTGTTGGGTTTTGGGGTTCATACGCAGCGGAAATTACAAAACAATTTTGACAAAAACCCCAACAGGATCCGAATCTAATTCCATTAAAAACGTTTAAACCATGAAAAACTTAATCATACCTCAGTCGCAATATACCTTTCTGAAGGTTGATCGATCTCTAAGGCGTTGCCAACGACGAACGCCCTCTACTAGTAGTCCACACACGAACGGTGGCCGAGATTCGAAGTGCTAGCTTCGAGAGAATACCAAATCTTTTTGTTTCTCTCCAAAACGATCCAGAGCATACCAAAAACCCTAAGTCGTTTCTAAAACGAAAATAGAGTTTCGGCCTTTTTATCTTTCGTTAGTGTATTCTAACTTAAAGCGTCTATTTATACATCTCTTGTATATAGACGTTTAAGTAAATTACACATATACCCCTACTTAAAGAAGTATAAGTGTAATACACCACAAGGACGTTTTCGTCATGAATTTTATCGTATAAAATTCATTTTTTCGAATCATCTTAAAATCTCGCAAAACCATTCTTAGTGTGCGACCCTAATAGGCTCATACAACGTTGGCGTGTACCAAAACACATTTTGGTATACAAGTCATAAGCGGCCTCTAGCAAGACATTATGACTACCCAAGTTGTACGAATATCAAATAGATACAACCTAATCAATAGTGTATATAACATCCTTTTGTCACACGATATCCTTTTGATCAAACATAAGGCATGGAATTGTCATCCAACATGTTCAATCGTACTAGTCTCGATCTCTAGGTAGACTGAAAACATCCAAGTGACATTGATCAATATCAATTCACTTAGACTAGGCCTTTTAACAGTCTAACACATCGAGGGATCCACTAGATATCTCTCTTTATATGAGAGGGACAAATTCTATCTCGATTACACAACTTCATCACATTGCTCACACAGTAACCAATCACAACCTTTATAATCGTCCGGTTAAAGACAACGTTTGATTGTGTCAAATCACTGTGTTCCTAATGTTGAAGTCTCTGGTAATCTCAAGTCAGAGGACTGGAATATATACCTATCATGAGAAACAACTATGACTTAATCCATGTGATGTTCTCATAGCGGGTCGGTCCAGTACTTTGTTCCCTAACAAGTACTCGTGATCTTGATTCGTATCCCTATACGTATAATCATCATATGATCATCAATCAAGACTCACACTAGTCTTAATTCATTATAGTTCCCAGTATAATGATCGACTAGGGACATTTAGGATATTTATGTAAATATCCATGGATCTTATTATAATGTAAACATGCAAATTAATTATAATAAACAGCAAATGAAATCCTCTATTTTTATTAACTAAAAGTATTCATAAAGACAGTTAATGGATTGACCTAGGGCACATGCCCCATCATCTCCCACTTGCACTAGGGCCAATCATACATGCATCTAATGCCTAATGATCTAACATGACCATCATGTTTTGCTTGTGGAAGAGTTTTTGTCAATGGATCCGCAACGTTGTCTTCGATAGGTACTCTGCAAATCTTTACGTCTCCCCTCTCAATAATTTCTCTCACGATGAGATGAAAACGCTGAGTATATGTTTGGATCTATGGTGTGATCTAGGTTCCTTGGCTGTGCTATTGCCCCGTTATTGTCACAATACAAACAAACAGGGTTAGCAATACTCGGAACCACACCTAGTTCGAAATGAACTTTTTGATCCAAATGCCTCCTTTCTTTGCATCGGACGGACGCAATATACTCGAACTTCGTTGTAGAATCTCGCCACAGTCTCTTGCTTCGAACTTTTCCACTTACTTTCGCACCCCCATTCAAAGTAAACACATATCCAGATGCGATCTAAAATCATCTATATCGGTTTGAAAACTTGCATCTGTGTAACCATTTACAACTAGATCATTTTCAAAACCTCCATAGACCAAGAACACTTCCTTAGTCCTTCTTAAGTACTTAAGGATGTTCTTTACCGCTATCCAGTGACTCTCACCTGGATCGATCGATATCTACTTGTAGTGCTCAAAGCATATGATACATCGGTCGAGTGCATAACATGGCATACATGATAGATCCAATAGGCGATGCATATGGAATCTTATTCATACGGTCTCGCTCATCATTTGTCTTAGGACATTGAGTCTTCTTGAGACTTATCCCATGAGACATTGGCAACAATCCTCTTTTAGAGTCTTGCAAACCGAACCTATTCAAGCACCTTGTCTATGTAAGCACTTTGACTTAGACCAGATTAGCCTTTTAGATCTATCCCTATAGATCTTTATCCCTAGGATATAGGTGCATCTCCTAAGTCTTTCATTGAGAAACACTTCCCTAACCAAGACTTGACATTCCGCAATGTTGGGATGTCATTTCCAATGAGTAATATATCATCAACATACAAGTACGAGAAAAATAACTACACTCCCATCGACCTTCTTGTATACACAAGGCTCATCTTCGTTCTTAATAAAACCAAAATCCTTGATTGCTTCATCAAAACGAAGATTCCAACTCCAGAAGCTTGCTTTAATCCATAAATGGATCTTTGAAGCTTGCATACCTTCCTAGAATTCTCGGGATGTACAAAACCTTCAAGGTTGTGTCATATACACGTCCTCAAGCAAGACTTTCCATTAAGAAATGTTGTTTTTACATCCATTTGCCATATTTCATAGTCATAATATGCAGCAATGGCAATTAAAATTCTTATGGATTTAAGCATGGCTACGGGCGAAAAAGTTTCATCATAATCAACACCTTGAGTCGCTGAAACCTTTTGCTACAAGTCTTGCTTTAAAAGTATGCACTTTGCCATCCATGTCGGTTTTCTTCTTGAAAACCCATTTACATCCAATGGTCTTACCACCTTCGGGTAAATCAACCAAGTTCCAAACTTGGTTATCATACATGGATTGCATCTCAGAGTTCCACTACAAAAAAATAGCAAATCAGCAACGGAATTAGAAACGGAACTTATTTCCGTTTCTAAATCAGAAACGGAATTAGAAACGGAATAAGTTCCGTTTCTAAATGTAACAGTTAGCGACAGGCGACGAGGGAAATATTCAGAGACGGATTTGAGACGGATCAGAGACGGAATTAGAGACGGAATTAGAGACGGAATTAAATTCCGTCTCTGAAATTTGGCGCCACCATTCCCGCCAAATTCTTCATTTCTTATGGCCGTTCATCATTCCTCGAGATTTGTATTTTGTCTGATCCTGGCAGCCTCTTCTCCTTCCCGCACCCCACCCCCCCCCCCGCAACAAAACACCAAATCCCCAAATCATTCCCACGAAAAAACCCCAAAAACCTAAATCCGTCTCTCCGTCTCGTCGCGCCGGTCGATCGTCTCGTCCCCAGACGTCCATCCCGTTCGATCGTCTCGTCTCTCCGTCTGGTCGTGCGAGCTGGTCTCTCTGGTGCTCTGCTCTGGCCGTCTGGTCGCGGTGGTCTCCGTTTCTCCGTCTGGTCTCTGGTGCTCTGCTGTCTCTGGTCTCGCCGTCTCTCTGGTCTCTCCGTCTCGTCGCGCCGGTCTCGTCATCGCCGATATCTCTCGCTCTCTCGGTCTCGATTCGGATCCGGTTAGCAAGAAATTTGTAGTTTTGGAGTCTTACTACAATCTTCATTTCTTATTTGTTTTTTATTGTTCTTTATAATGCGAGCAACACTCATGATCAAGAGCTCTTCGGCTTTCATAGAGATCATTCACCTTTTGACGGTTTTGAGGAAATCTTGAATTGCTTGGTCATGTTTTCGCTAAAAATTTGCGTCTGTCGGGTTGGCGTTCTAGTCCCCTTGTTTATCTAATTTCGCAAATTTATGGAATAATCCGTCGGGTGACATGAGAATTATTTAAGTTTCCGCTATGGTTCATTTGATAGTTCGATCTTCCAAGTAAACATCGGAGTTGAAGGCAAGAAGCTATTTTATCTAGAAAGATTTTCCAATTTAAATTAAGCATGCAGACTTCATAAATTTCCATCTATCAATAAATATTTGGGGTGTCCGGTGTTCCTACGTACATTATATGCGGCATCCAGGAATATTAAAGTCGTAATACTTGTTAGCATTGCAAATATTATGCTCATGAATGAAATATGTTATAGATTTTCACTTGAACTGAAGCTATATCTGCTAGGGAAGGCAGTCATATATATGCCTTGACGTTCAAATATAGGAAATGAACATAATGTGGCTGACCATTGTGTATACTAGGTTTTCTTAGCGGCTCAACTATACTAGTCGAATAAATGGATTTAAATAAAAAATTTATTTTCTTGAAAGGTCTTAGCTATTATGGTCATGGAATCCATTTTATTTTTGTAAATTCGTCTTGGCAATTGGCCCCTTTGTTATAGTACTACCTTATTGTTTATGAAGCTTTGTGAAGGAACAAACTCTTGATCAGGTGACATATTTTAAGAGTTCAGTTCTTATAATTGTTATTACTTTATGAGGTTTTATTTTAAGCTGTTCTTGAGTGATTTGATTTGTTCCTTGGTTGATTGTGCATTAGTTGGTGTTCTTCACTTGATCTATTAAGTTAATGTTGTGTCTTTTGTTTGGTTTAGAAGTTTTTGTTCTCGCTCTTCTCTTACATGCATAGTTTTTGAGGTTATGCTTGTTCTATTTTTAGGTTTATTAATATGTACTATTTCATTTCAACCTTTTAATTGAGCAATTCAAGATTTATATTGATTCCGTATTTGGTTGTTATTCCATGTTTATTTTATCGGTAAAGCATGTCATCCGTATTTGGTTGTTATTCCATGTTTATTTTATCGGTAAAGCATGTCATGAGAGTCATTATAATACATTAGAATCATGTACCGAGGTAATTACTTTGTCGTTTGATGTTATAGTTGTTAGTAATTTCATATTCATGCACTTGCTATGGATGATTGATTAGTTAGGTGTTGTTGGTTACGATTGAATAATACCTATAATTACTTAATTTCTACTACTAGTTAGGGTTAGAAACACTAGGATTACTCTTTTAGTGAATGTTCTTTGTTTCACATTACATTTCTAGAGAATGGAATAAACCTATAACCTTAAGGACGTATGAGTGAACAAGTAGTAGACGCGTTGATATTATGTGGTATTTGTATGCCTCTGATATCGATATAGGTTAGGCGCACGGCCTCAACTTCGATTCCCCACACAACTAAATGTCGGGCTACTTGGTGGTCTCTTTTTGCAATCTTAGGGTCTTAAAAATTTTAATTTAAGTGCAAGAGGCAGGATGAAACTGTTCAAACACACATCAAACTGATTTTCAAATCAAATACACAAAACTATGTCGATTAAGCACAAGAAAGAGTTTATATCAAGGATTTCCTTACAACCAAGAGGATGACAAAAGAGATCAGCTTTGCAGAGACTCTTATATTCCTTTGAAAGCCTCAAAGGTGCTTTGGATTTGAGGACTTAAGAACACCACAAAGATCTCCTATTGCTCCTTCTAAAAATCAAATTTCATCTCTTTGTAGATCTTGAATTTTGAAATGTGTTTCTTCTCCCTTATGTTACAACCAAGTTTGTGGTGGTTTTATCATGATAGGATTTCCAATATGACCGTTTATAGCCGTGTTAGGAATCCAGGAAATCAAAAATTCAAATGTAAAGCTTGATTTCCAAAAGTCAAAAATATCTGGCAGTGGCAAATTAGCGCGCTAATATTGGAATTAGCGCGCTAAGCTGCAGGGAACTCAAAAAATTATTTTATCCCTTTGTGTTAGCGACCCTTAAACTCGTCCAGGACCTAACCAACCCTTATAAAACATGTTATACATGTTTATTATGAGTCATTTACAACAATCCTTTTGATAATGCCCAAGCTTCTTACATAAAGAACATAACTCAATCAATTCCTTCTCTTTAGATTGTGATGACTCATTAATGACTTCCTAACTTTGTCAATTTATTCTCTATTCATGAGTTTAATGTGCGAACCTCGTTCTTTCACTTAGCTATCAATTTGTTCTCTTTAGATGGTGTAGACTCTTATATTCCTTTGAAAGCTTCAAAGGTCTTTGGATTTGAGGACTTAAGAACGACCACAAAGATCTCCTATTGCTCCTTCAAAAAAATCAAATTTCATCTCTTTGTAGATCTTGAATTTTGAAATGTGTTTCTTCTCCTTATGTTACAACCAAGTTTGTGGTGGTTTTATCATGATAGGATTTCCAATATGACCGTTTATAGCCGTGTTAGGAATCCAGGAAATCAAAAATTCAAATGTAAAGCTTGATTTCCAAAAGTCAAAAATATCTGGTAAAGTGGCAAATTAGCGCGCTAATCTTTGGAATTAGCGCGCTAAGCTGCAGGGAACTCAAAAAAATTATTTTATCCCTTTGTGTAAGCGACCCTTAAACTCGCCCGGGACCTAACCAACCCTTATAAAACATGTTATACATGTTTATTATGAGTCATTTACAACAATCCTTTTGATAATGCCCAAGCTTCTTACATAAAGAACATAACTCAATCAATTCCTTCTCTTTAGATTGTGATGACTCATTAATGACTTCCTAACTTTGTCAATTTATTCTCTATTCATGAGTTTAATGTGCGAACCTCGTTCTTTCACTTAGCTATCAATTTGTTCTCTTTAGATGGTGTAGACTCTTATATTCCTTTGAAAGCTTCAAAGGTGCTGGATTTGAGGACTTAAGAACAGCCACAAAGATCTCCTATTGCTCCTTCAAAAAAATCAAATTTCATCTCTTTGTAGATCTTGAATTTTGAAATGTGTTTCTTCTCCCTTATGTTACAACCAAGTTTGTGGTGGTTTTATCATGATAGGATTTCCAATATGACCGTTTATAGCCGTGTTAGGAATCCAGGAAATCAAAAATTCAAATGTAAAGCTTGATTTCCAAAAGTCAAAATATCTGGCAAGTGGCAAATTAGCGCGCTAATCTTTGGAATTAGCGCGCTAACTGCAGGGAACTCAAAAAAATTATTTTATCCCTTTGTGTTAGCGACCCTTAAACTCGTCCGGGACCTAACCAACCCTTATAATACATGTTATACATGTTTATTATGAGTCATTTACAACAATCCTTTTGATAATGCCCAAGCTTCTTACATAAAGAACATAACTCAATCAATTCCTTCTCTTTAGATTGTGATGACTCATTAATGACTTCCTAACTTTGTCAATTTATTCTCTATTCATGAGTTTAATGTGCGAACCTCGTTCTTTCACTTAGCTATCAATTTGTTCTCTTTAGATGGTGTAGATCGCATTTCCGATTTACAATATTCTCCATTTTGGAGGCTTCTTATCATCTTAATCATTATTATTTCATTACTTGAATAGACAACCGCTCGACAAGGGTTACGTTCGACTAGGAATGTCGTCTACAAACAGAGATCTGGATGTACAACCGGCTCGACAACGGTTATGTTCGAATTGAATTCGCGGCGAAGGTTAAAGAATTCATATCATTTGCAAAACAACATTGTCCTACATACCAAAGTGAACGGAAGATCAGATGTCCGTGCAATTTTAAGAAATGTCGATTTGTTCCGTACTGGACGTCGAAACGGTTGAGCACCACCTATGTAGGTATGGATTTGTCCGGGGATATCACAGTTGGTACGAACATGGTGAGAACGGAGATGAAGGGCCGCGCAAAATTTTCACGCAATGGATTGCCATATTGATGATGCCGATGTTCGAGGCTACGATCCGACACCTTACCGCGAGATGCTACACAACGTGGCGGTCCAAGTTTCAATTGGAATGTCGTGGAAGAATCACCAAACCCCCAAGCACGCCAACTATATGACATGATTGATGCAAGTAGGGAACAATTGTGGCCTGGTTGCGAAACCATGACAACGTTGTCCGCAATGGCAAGATTACTTGCGATCAAGTCGAACATCATATATCGAACGAGGGTATAATGAAATCATTAAACTCATGAAGGATTGTTTGCCAAATGACAACTCAATGGTTGAGAATTTTTATGCCACTAAAAGACTAATGCGAGGTCTAGGTCTACCTGTTGAGAAAATAGATTGTTGTGAGGACCAATGTATGATTTATTGGGGAGTGGACTCTGAGTTGACGTCATGTAAATTTTGTGGGAAATCACGATACGTTGCACATCGACGAGGTCGTGGTCGGAACACAAAAAACTGCCCTTGCAAAAGAATGTACTACTTCCCTTTGGGCCCTCGGTTGCAACGATTGTATGCGTCTGAGTCAACCGCAAAACATATGCGATGGCATGGAGATCATTCATCGCCTGAAAACATTTGGTTTCAAACATATGTAAGGGCATTACTTTTGTACGTTATAGATTCAAATGTTTCTCCCATAACTAATGTGTCATATTGCATCTCTAATTTTGACGAATAGGCTCGGAATTCTATAGTTGACGAGACGCTCGTTGATCTTTCTGTTGGTCCTAGTCGATCATGTACTGTCTACCCTGGTTACCTTGTTAATGGGTATAAGTTCCACTCCGCAACATATGACGTTAATAGATCGACGCAGAGCAGCGGTGTTTTGGTGAAGGGTTCAAACTACGCTGATGTTTCCCATAACTATTATGGAGTACTGCAAGAGGTTGTGGAGATTGAGTATACCGGCCTCAAACGTGTGGTCTTGTTTAAGTGCGAATGGTATGACCCTACACCGAATCATGGTGTGAGGACTCACCCAACACTTCAATTGGTAGAGGTTCAACGAAGTCGACGATATAACAACTACGAGCCATTTGTACTTGGCAATGCAAGCCACTCAAGTCTACTACCTTTCGTACCCTTCTATACGGAACGATCGACAAGAATGGCTAGCGAGTTTGTTCTTTGTCACCAAAATTCGCTGACGAGGAAACTAGCAAAGACGATAATGACCAGGGCTCGGCAGAGATTGCTTTCCAAGATGGGATGCCCACCACGTGCGTAGTCGATGATGCAGACGCCGATATCAACAATCTGGATGTTCGATCGGGACTCGATTCATTGTTGAAGCGGGTCCAAGCGATGAAGTTTATAGTGGAGATGAATCAGAAGAAGAATCATCACCTTCTACTCATGAGAGTGAATTTGAAACGGATGATAGCGAATAAAGTTTGTATATGATATGTCAACTTACGGCTAATGTAGTTACTTTTATTTGCATGGATTTTGTTCTTATTAAGTCCAATAATATAGACTGAATTTCTACTTTTTGTATGCCCTTCTTTTATGATGTTTTACTCGTGAATATTGTTAATTAGGTATCATGGCCGGACGTGGTCGTAGGGGATGTCGAGGTTTGCCATTAGGAGGCCATCGTGGCGGTCGAGGTCGTGGTTCGATACCTCCATTATCGATTCCGACTTCTCGGTCTCTCGAGCACGATACAGCCGCAGCGTCACCTTCCCCTTCCATACCGTCGGGGTCGTCTGTACCATCTTCGTCGTCATCAAGGACTATGCCTACTACACACTTCCCCACACCTCCTCCGACATCAATGACTCCTTTACCCATGAGGCCTGCACCCCCAGCCACAGCATCACCGGCAGCATCCCGAGAGGAAGACGTAAAAGCAGGGTTGGAGGTGACAGGCCCTCCGCGGCCACCTCGGAGGCCGGGATGGAGGCCCTCGCGTGCGGGGATCCCTATCACTCGATTGCCAATGATACGTAAGTTTGCGTTTGACTTTTATATGTCAATTTCAATATGGATGTCAAATATTGAAGAAGTAGTTAAGGTGATATGCATGTTCATGAAACACAGGAGTTGCATCCTTCGCACTTTTGTGCACGGAGGATGACAAAAGTTTTTAAACGATGGATGATTCTGAAGGGTATTGTTGGAAGTCGGTATCGCCTCATCATAAAGACCAATGCGGCGACAATGGAAGGTAAACAAGACTACCATGTGCCTTATGATTTATACTATTTTCTCAAATAAGTGCTAACAATAGCAATCGCCAATTTGTAGATATTTTTAGATGGGATGATGCGCTTCCCGAGGATCTCGTGCGAGCGGCGTACGACGAGCTTGCGAGCACAAGGTACACCGCGTTGATGCACAAGTTGAAGAAGAATCGGGTGCAAACGGTTTATGTTACGAGATGAGGCATGGAGGAGATACTTGCGATCGGGAGAGCGATGACTTCTAGGCTAGGTCTAGGCGACGACGGAGAATAGGAACACTGAGGTCGAAGGCCCTGGGACTGGACCCTCGAAGCACGGTGGTGGTTCCGTGTCATTTGCGACTACCCAAGAAAGATTGGTTAGTTTTTTTTAACATCTAGGATATTTTGTACATTTATACTCTTGTTCACTATGCTTGGTCTCGCACGCAGTGATTCATCCGAGACGCCACCGTCGGTGAATGATTTGTACTTGCATCTCCACACCGTTAATCACGACAGGACGACATTCATCGATACTAGATCAGAGCGGTTCTATGTAAGTATAGAAATGAAATGTAAAATATTATTAAGTCTATCACTTACCCCATATCATGTACTTTGTTTGTTGTGCATATATGCAGGATAGGCTCCAGAGCGGGACGTCGGGGAGGCGACCCGAGCTACACCGGAGCAATCGGTGGATGATGAGGCGGTGTACCTCAATGTGGCGGGTGAGTCTTCCAAAGGACGTGTCTACGGACTCGGGTCCGTAGGGAGAAAGAAGAGGAGATACGGAACTCCTGGTGCTAGCACGTCGCGACGCCGGATGTGGTGCCGCGGGCAGAGTTCGATGTCGTTGCGGAGCAACTACGAAAGGTTATGCACTTCATGCAACGGCGTCTTGGGATGGACATGGACGAAATAGACCTAGCTCAAGCACCACCACCACCACCGCCACCACCACCACCGCCACCTCATGACCAGCAACGACCGCCGCAAATAGATCCGGTCGATCCACCCCAACAAGGGGACAATGTTGGGCGTGAGACGTAAGCGTGGCTCTCGAGAGATGAGCGGGTTGGTGATACATAGGTACTTCACTTGTTGTTTGTTTCAAATGCTTAGATTAAACGTTTTATAGTGTAGACAACTTTAGAAATTCATCGAATTACTTTATGATTCACACTTCTTTTTGTGCATTTTTAGGTCGATGTTCCATATTTTATCGTGGATTTTATTTTTTTCGCTTTTGCTCCCCCAATTCTTTTTTTGTTTTTAAGTAAAATATACTATAAGTAGAATGTTTTGAGAATTAATCCATGGGAGAAGAAAACATGCTAGGTCGTTTGTTGTGTGCAAATCTTATGCCGTTGCGGGTTCTCTCGAGTGCTATGATCAAGAAAGTGGTAGAATCGACGGGGAGCGACATCTTCATGCAATAGCAAATGAATTTGGGAAGTCGATAAAGGGTCGTTTTTCGGTCATCGTATTACGCACATGTAGGCTCTTCTTCTTCTATTATGGCATGTCCGTAGAAGAAGAATAGCCTACATGTTCTCAACACGTATGACCTAAAACGACCCTTTATCGATTTCCCAAATTCATTTGCTATGGCATGAAGATGTTGCTCCCCTGTCGATTCTACCACTTTCTTCATCATAGCACTCGAGAGAACCGCAACGCATAAGATTTGCACACAACAATGTACCAAAGATGTTTTCTTCTCCCATGGATTAATTCCCGCAAACATTCTGTACTTATAGTATATTTTACTTAAACTGAGGTTAAAAAATTTATTTTGGGGAGGATAATGTATTAAAAATAAAATCCATGATAACTTATGCATCAACTGGGCGTCCGAGCCAACTAAGATATACAGAGGATAAATGGACAATGAATTTACCTGCGGACGATGGTGGTTTGTTGAAGCCTGATGTAGTAGAAGGTTCTGATGATGAAGTTCCTTTATTTTTATTTTTCCTGTTTTCGAAAAGGCGGGTTTTAGTTTTTCCTATCGTTCTCGAGGGAATGGGTTCATTGCTTTTGACGATGAGCATGTTGTAGACGATTTGTTTCATTTGCATGTTAAACTCATTCTTTTTTTGGTGGTGGTGATTTTGGTCCTTATAGGACTCCGTGTCTCGGAGGTAGGCGTGGTGGGTATAGTGGAGGCAGTGAGCTTGGTGGGGGTTATGGAGGCTTTGGGGGCGGTAGCTTAGGTGCTTATCGAGGTGAATCTTCTCTTGGCTATTCTATTTTAATTAGCGATGAATCACTTCCTTTCAATAGTTTGTCGTGTAGACTTTTTAAGTTACTTGATTTACATATTGTTGGTGGTTTACTTTGTTTCAAACACTAGTATATTATAGTTAAAACCAAGTTTTTGGTGGTTTTATAGTGATCTCCTATTGCTCCTTCTAAAAAATCAAATTTCTTCTTTTTGTAGATCTTGAATTTTGGAATGTGTTTCTTCTTCCTTATGTTAAAACCAAGTTATTGGTGGTTTTATAGTGATAGGAATTCCAATATGACCGGTTATAGCCGTTCTAGGAATCCAGGAAATCAAAAATTCAAATTGAAAGCTTGATTTCCAAAAGTCAAAAATCCCTGGCAGTGGCTAATTAGCGCGCTAATACTGGAATTAGCGCGCTAACTGCAGGGACCTCAAACTAATTAATTTATCCTTTTGTGTTAGCGACCCTTAAACTCGTCCAGGACCTAACCATCCCTTATAAAACATGTTATACATGTTTTACAACTCAACTTACATGATAGGTCCATCTTATAGAAACATTGTTCGCCATCTCCTATGCGTAGGAAAATAGCAACATTGACACCAACTTCAGTCTGTGAC
This sequence comes from Stephania yunnanensis, assembly GCA_039657365.1. Lineage (NCBI taxonomy): Eukaryota > Viridiplantae > Streptophyta > Magnoliopsida > Ranunculales > Menispermaceae > Stephania > Stephania yunnanensis. Next base: position 20,988,722 of record CM077582.1, read on the forward strand.
TGCATTTGCTTGATGATCATGTTTTTTTTTTGGAAGCATTCTTATTCAACATTGTATGGTTTTTTTCTGTTCTTCACTGCTTTTCTTGAATCCCAAACTGGTTGTTTTTTTTTTATTTTTGAGTAGGAACACATGGCTTCTCGCCTTTGGAGCACACAAGAGTTTAGATTGGGTGAGAGGATGAGTTCTAGAATCATACTTACATGATAGGTTTGTGCTTAACTTTTAGTTTTTCCCTTTTAGCATTCTTGCACTTATGCCATTCTTCTCTTTGTAGATCTTGCATTTTTGAATGTGTTTCGTCTTCCTTATGTTAAAACCAAGTTTGTGGTGGTTTTATCATGATAGGAATTCCAATATGACCGTTTATAGCCGTGTTAGGAATCCAGGAAATCAAAAATTCAAATTTAAAGCTTGATTTCCAAAAGTCAAAATATCTGTGCAAGTGGCTAATTAGCGCGCTAATACTTTGGAATTAGCGCGCTAGCTGCAGGGACCTCAAACTAATTAATCTCTCCTTTGCCTACTTCTTTCAGTGCATACTCATTTGGTTGTTGCCCTCAGATGGAGATTCAGAAATGCTTCAAAGCTGCGTTTTACTTATTAAATGAAGTCCTTTTTGTGTATACTTCCAAATTTTGGACCTTTTGTGAGTGTTCTTTTTTTTTTGCTTGTTGAACGATAGGATTGGTTGGTTTTTGTGTATACTTCCAAATTTTGGAGCTTTTGTAATACATGACAACTTTCCGTGGATATATAAATTTTTGGGCTAATTTTGAGTTTCACATTTTTTCTTTCTCTTTTGAATTTTTGTTGATATATATTTTTGATGTATGGATGCGCAATTTGGCTTCTTTGGGGATGTTAGCACCCTCAAGGAGTTGTTGGAGGGTGCGGGCGATGGAGTATGTCATATCGGGTTGTATTTTGATTTTTTAGGTTGGAGAATCGATTGGCTTATGTATCCGTGCCATATTTAAACAAAACAGAAAATTAGAGACGGATTAGCAACGAATTCAAATTTTCCATTGCTATTCCGTCTCTAATTTTCCGTAAATATTTCTATCAATCACAAACGGATCGAGAGACGGAAATATTAATTCCGTCTCGATTCCGTCTCTAATTAGCAACGAAATCGAGACGGAATCGAAACGGAATAATCCGTCTCGATTCCGTTTCGATTAGAGACGGAATCGAGAGACGGACTCTTTGCATTCCGTCTCGATTCCGTCTCGATTCCGTTCTTGATTAGAAACGGAATCGAGACGAATTCATAAATTTATTAATTCGTCTCTCGATTCCGTTGCTAATCGCAACGAATCGAGACGGAATGCAATTACAAATGTACCATTTCGAAATAAAATCCATTTCTGTTCGTCTCTGTTCGTTTCTAATTTCCGTCTCTAATTCGTCTCTAATCGAAACGGATAATTTCCGATCTCTATTCGTCTCTAATCGAAACGGAATCCATTTTCCGTTTCGATCGTATCAGCGACGACGTTTTCAGAGACGGAACGCGTTCCGTCTCTGTTCCGTTTCTGATTTAATTCAGAGACGGAATTTTCGCAAATCAGAAACGGAAAATTTCGTTTTTGATTTGCGATTTTTTTGTAGTGTTCATGGCACTTAGCCATTTATCTGAGTCTGGTCCAGACATAGCCTCCTGATAAGTGGTGGGCTCATTTTGGTCTATAAGCAACACATCACGACTATCAGTAATGAGAAATCTGAATCTCTCTGGCTCATGTCTTACCCTACTAGATTTACGTGGGCCTTGTGTCACTTGTGGAGGTTCAACTGGTTCAGAACGTTGTTGAACTTCCAGATGTGATTCGAGTGTTTACCTGTGATTCTTGAACTTCTTCAAGATTTATTTCTTTCCCACTAGTGTCTTTTGAAATAAATTGTTTTTCCATAAAGGCACCATACCGAGCAACAAACACTTTGTTCTCAGCGGGATTATAAAAGTAATATCCTTTTGTTTCCTTAGGATACCCCACAAATAAACACTTGTCAGATTTAGGTGCTAGTTTTTCCGAGACTTGTCGCTTTACGTAAACCTCACAACCCCAAATCTTAAGAAAAGACAAACTAGGTCTTTTCCGTACCATATCTCATATGGTGTTTTATCAACCGCTTTAGAAGGAACTCGATTTAGAGTGAAAGCTGCATTTGTAATGCAAAACCCCAAAAGGATAATGGAAGATCCGCATGACTCATCATAGATCGAACCATATCTAATAAGGTTCGATTTCTCCTTTCGAAACTCCATTCCATTGTGGAGTTCTTTGGTGGAGTCAATTGGGAGACAATCCCACAATTTCTAAGATGATCATCAAATTTTTGGCTTAAATACTCACCACATCGATCTGATCGAAGTGTTTTGATAGTTTTACCAAGTTGATTACGCACTTCATTTTGAAACGTACGAAACATCTCAAATGATTCACTTTATGTTTCATAAGATATACATAACCATATCTGCTTTGAAATCATCAAGTAAATGTAATGAAATCGATAACCTCCTCTAGCCATTGTGTTTATAGGACCGCATACATCGGTATGTATTAGACCTAATAAATCACTTGCCCTTTCACCGTGTCCGATAAATGGACTTTTAGTCATCTTGCCCGAGAAACAAGATACGCACGTTTCATATGTTTCTAAATCAAATGAATCTAGAAGTCCATCTTTATGGAGCTTCGTTATGCGTTTCTCATTTATGTGCCCGAGACGACAATGCCAAAGATAGGTTTGATTCAAATCATTTGACTTGAACCTCTTTGTATTTATGTTAAAAACTCGGAGTATCAGTGGACTTTTTCATGCTTAGAATATAAAGACCATCATACAAATCAGCATTTGCATAAAATATGCCTTTACGAGAAATGGAACATCTATTATTAGCAATAATAAAATCAAAACCATCCATATCCAAACATGAAACAGAAATGATGTTTACGCTCAAATGCAGCACAAAATAACAATTATTTAAAGTTAAAATAAGTCCACTAGATAAAACTAAGTCATATGATCCAACAAATGGCAAAGAACTCTTGCTCCATTCCCTACGCGGAGGATGACTTCTCCTTTCTTCAACTTTCTACTGGTGAGTCCTGCACATTTATACAAATGTGAGATCCACATCCAGTATCTAATACCCGGGAATCACTAGTAGATAAATTAATTTCAATAACATAAATACTGTAGTGGTAGTCGCACTACCCTTTTTCTTCCTTAGATCTTCCAGATAGAGTTTGCAATTTCTGAACCAATGTCCAGGTGCATGACAGAAATGACAATTTCCTTCCTTTTCTTTTGGGTGTTTTGAAGTAGAAACAGGCTGGGGCTTGACTTGTTCCACAGGCTTTGCGATAGGTGCAGCAACAGCCTTGGCAACTTTAGCCTTGCCTTTGCCTTTCTTCTTCATTCCCTTTCCCTTTTGGACCATCAACACATTACTAGTGGGTTTCTTGATATTTTGTTCAGCAGTTTTGAGCATCAAATGCAACTCTGAAATTGATTTCTCCATATTATTCATATTGTAGTTCATCACAAATTGTGAGTAACTCTCTGGTAATGAATTCAAGATCAAATCCGTAGCCAACTCTTGGCTTATGGGAATCCGAGTCTATCAAGTGGTCAACATAGCCCTTCATCTTCGAACATGAGGACTAACCGACGCACCCTCGGTCATCTTGCAAGAATGTAGGTTTTTGACTGTCTCGAACCTTTCTTGCCTAGCTTGCTTGTTGGAACATTTCCTTGAGCGTTATAGCCATGTCGTAGGCTTCCATTAGTTCCATGTCCTTTTGAAGTTCGGGAACCATAGTTGCCTGACATAATACATGCAACATCAGTAGAATCATTGACATGCTTACTATGCGCATCCTTCACAAAGCTTTCGTAGCATTGGTGGTGGGTCCTCGGGGATTGGAGCATCCAGGACATACAACTTGTGTTCATGCTTAAGAACAATTCTCAAGTTTTTGAACCAGTCAAGAAAGTTAGTCCCAGATAGTTTATCCTTCTCAAGATGGATCGCAGTGACAGGGGATTATTGTTACTTGAAGAGGCCATTGATCTACAATAAAGATTATGCAAAGTTTATTTTAGTATAGAGGAATAGACTCCCACTAAATTAACAACCCTCCTAAAACGTACTGTTTATTTAGGGGACTAAAATCCATATTTCACCTAATTCTATGACAGCTATGGCATGAAACACAGAACTAGATTATTTAGGTAGGTAACAGTTACCAATTACATCTTATGTAATTTTTAGATCCTTTTATGAGATACGGGACATCTTATGTCTTAGCATGTTTTATCTCATCATTTGCCTAAAGCTCAAAACTATTTTGATGGCTTTATTAAGTCGGACCATTTTAAACATTTAGGTAACTCTTACCCAACTTGTCTCACCAAGATAACACAATACACCCAGCTATGGCTGAAACTGTATTAGTGTGATCGAGGCCTTGACAAGTGTTTAAAAATGGATGACATGAGACTTAAAATTTAATAGAGGGATTTTATTCTGTTTTAGTGGTTTTTATGTAAACAATGAAATATCATATATTCTATTGATTTGTTCAATCACTAAACAATTTGGAAATTTCTATATTATTCACCAATAAAAGAATTTCCTTGCGCTAGGATTAGTTAGACGGCGGTCCTGCTATAGAAAATCATATTTTTCGCTGATTTTACTATACTAAATTTACCCCTTAATTTATCCAAAATTAAGTCAATTAAAACATTTTTAATTAACCCGGGCCCACATCTAACTAATCATGTTATCCTAATCCAATTAGGACTAATCTTATCCTAATCCAATTAGGACTTATCTTATCCTAATCCTATTAGGACTAATCTTATCATAATCCTATTAGGACTAATCTTATCCTAATCCAATTAGGACTTATCTTATCCTAATCCAATTAGGACTAATCTTATCCTAATCCTATTAGGACTAATCTTATCCTAATCCAATTAGGACTAATCTTATCCTAATCCTATTAGGACTAATCTTATCCTAATCCAATTAGGACTTGAGATATTTGAATCCTAGCATATCACCAATAACAAGATTCTTGATATTTATCTCATATTCTAATTTGTTATCTATCTTTATCAAATAGAAACTTCATAACAAAATATATATAACAATATAAATAATTAATTTCGAAAATTAATTAATTATAAATAAATAATTTCGAAAATTAGTTATTTGCAATTTCGGTCCTCATCTAGATAATCACAAATATGTCATTGAATCATGAACTACTATCCCAATCGAATCTAATCATATTAGTTTTGAATTAATATTCAACCTTATACAATTCAAGAAACGTAAAACAATGTAACCTAAATATGCATATTGAATTACAGAGATTTCATCCATGCATCAATGCACAAAGAATAACGATTATACCTAATGATTTCAATTAAATCGAAATATGTGTATCATATACACAAACGTGATAATAAATCTCAAAGAAAACTTATGTATATCACATATACATCAACTATCAACATGCTTTCGATCATATATCATGTATATATCGAAGAAAACATGCAATGAATTTAATGGAATCGAACTCGATGGCTCGATACCCTTTGTTGGGTTTTGGGGTTCATACGCAGCGGAAATTACAAAACAATTTTGACAAAAACCCCAACAGGATCCGAATCTAATTCCATTAAAAACGTTTAAACCATGAAAAACTTAATCATACCTCAGTCGCAATATACCTTTCTGAAGGTTGATCGATCTCTAAGGCGTTGCCAACGACGAACGCCCTCTACTAGTAGTCCACACACGAACGGTGGCCGAGTTTCGAAGTGCTAGCTTCGAGAGAATACCAAATCTTTTTGTTTCTCTCCAAAACGATCCGGAGCATACCAAAAACCCTAAGTCGTTTCTAAAACGAAAATAGAGTTTCGGCCTTTTTATCTTTCGTTAGTGTATTCTAACTTAAAGCGTCTATTTATACATCTCTTGTATATAGACGTTTAAGTAAATTACACATATACCCCTACTTAAAGAAGTATAAGTGTAATACACCACAAGGACGTTTCCGTCATGAATTTTATCATATAAAATTCATTTTTCTGAATCATCTTAAAATCTCGCAAAACCATTCTTAGTGTGCGACCTAATAGGCTCATACAACGTTGGCAGTGTACCAAAACACATTTTGGTATACAAGTCATAAGCGGCCTCTAGCAAGACATTATGACTACCCAAGTTGTACAAATATCAAATAGATACAACCTAATCAATAGTGTATATAACATCCTTTTGTCACACGATATCCTTTTGATCAAACATAAGGCATGGAATTGTCATCCAACATGTTCAATCGTACTAGTCTCGATCTCTAGGTAGACCGAAAACATCCAAGTGACATTGATCAATATCAATTCACTTAGACTAGGCCTTTTAACAGTCTAACACATCGAGGGATCCACTAGATATCTCTCTTTATATGAGAGGGACAAATTCTATCTCGATTACACAACTTCATCACATTGCTCACACAGTAACCAATCACAACCTTTATAATCGTCCGGTTAAAGACAACGTTTGATTGTGTCAAATCACTGTGTTCCTAATGTTGAAGTCTCTGGTAATCTCAAGTCAGAGGACTGGAATATATACCTATTATGAGAAACAACTATGACTTAATCCATGTGATGTTCTCATAGCGGGTCGGTCCAGTACTTTGTTGCCTAACAAGTACTCGTGATCTTGATTCGTATCCCTATACGTATAATCATCATATGATCATCAATCAAGACTCACACTAGTCTTAATTCATTATAGTTCCCAGTATAATGATCGACTAGGGACATTTAGGATATTTATGTAAATATCCATGGATCTTATTATAATGTAAACATGCAAATTAATTATAATAAACAGCAAATGAAATCCTCTATTTTTATTAACTAAAAGTATTCATAAAGACAGTTAATGGATTGACCTAGGGCACATGCCCCATCACGACCTTGGCACGCCCTAGGCACAACCTTGGCAAGACCTTTGTACGACCTTAGCAAGACCAGGCATGCCTTGGCACGACCTTGGAAAGACCTTGGCACGACCTTGGCACGACGACTTTGGCACGACCTTGGCAAGTCCTTGACACGACTTTGGCACGACCTTGGCACGCCCTTGGCACGACCTTTGCACGACACTGGCACGACCTTGGCAAGTCTTTGACACGACCTTGGCACCCCTTTGCACGACCTTTGGATAACCTTGCCTTGGGCTTGGCAAGACTTTGGCATGGGCTTGGCACTACCTGGGCAAGACCTTGGCACGCCGTTGGCACGGCCTTTGCACGACCGGGCTTTCCTTGGCACGACCTTGACAAGTCCTAAGCACGACTTTGGCACGACCTTGACAAGACCTCGGCACGACCTTGGCAAGACCTTGGCACGGCCTTTGCACGACCTTGGCAAGACCTAGGCACGACTTGGCACGACCTTGGCAAGACTGTGGCACGACCTTGGCAAGACCTTGGCACGACCTTGGCAAGACCTTGGCAAGACCTTGGCACGACTTTGGCACGAACTTTGCACGACCTTGGCACGGCCTTTGCATAACCTTGGTAAGACCTAGGCACGACTTTGGCATGACCTTGGCACGACCTTCGCAAGACCCAGACACGACCTTTGCATGGCCTTGGCACGACCTTGCCATGGCCTTTGCACGACCTTGGCACGACCTTTACACAACCTTGGCACTCTCGAGGCACAACCTTGGCACAACCTTGGCAAGACCTTGGCACGACCTTGGCATGGCCTTGGCACGCCCTAGGCACGACCTTGGCAAGACCTTAGCAAGACCAGGCATGCCTTGGCACGACCTTGGCAAAACCTTGGCACGACCTTGGCACGACCTTGGCACGACAACTTTTGAAAGACCTTGGCAAGTCCTTGACACGACTTTGGCACGACTTTGGCACGCCCTTGGCACGGCCTTTGCACGACTTTGGCACGACCTTTGCAAGTCCTTGACACGACCTTGGCACACCCTTGGCACGACCTTTGGATGACCTTGCCTTGGGCTTGGCACGACTTTGGCATAGGCTTGGCACTACCTGGGCAAGACCTTGGCACGCCGTTGGCACGGCCTTTGCACGACCGGGCTTTCCTTGGCACGACCTTGACAAGTCCTAAGCACGACTTTGGCACGACCTTGGCAAGACCTCGGCACGACCTTGGCAAGACCTTGGCACGGCCTTTGCACGACCTTGGCAAGACCTAGGCACGACTTGGCACGACCTTGGCAAGACTGTGGCACGACCTTGGCAAGACCTTGGCAAGGCCTTGGCTCGACTTTGGCACGAACTTTGCACGACCTTGGCACGGCCTTTGCATAACCTTGGCAAGACCTAGGCACGACTTTGGCATGACCTTGGCATGACCTTCGCAAGACCCAGACACGACCTTTGCATGGCCTTGGAACGACCTTGCCATGGCCTTTGCACGACCTTGGCACGACCTTGGCACGATCATTGCAAGACCTTGGCGCGACCTTGGCTAGACTGTGGCACGACCTAGGTACTCCTTGACTCGCCCTTTGCACGAGCTTTGTATGACCTTGGCACGGGCTTGGCACCGCCTTGGCAATACCAAGGCACGATATGGCTAGTCCTTCGCACGATCTTGGCAAGACCTAGGCACGACCTTGGCACGCCCTAGGCACAACCTTGGCAAGACCTTTGTACGACCTTAGCAAGACCAGGCATGACTTGGCACGACCTTGGCAAGACCTTGGAACGACCTTGGCACGACGACTTTGGCACGACTTTGGCACACCCTTGGCACGACCTTTGGATAACCTTACCTTGGGCTTGGCATGACTTTGGCATGGGCTTGGCACGACATGGGCAAGACCTTGGCACGCCCTTGGCACGCCCTTGGCACGACCTAGGCAAGACTGTGGCATGACGGGGCATGCCTTGGCACGACCTGGGCTCGACATTGGCAAGTCCTTCGCACGCCCTTGGCAAGACCTAGGCACGACCTTGGCATGGCCTTGGTACGCCCTAGGCACGACCTTGGCACGCCCTTGGCCCGACCTAGGCAAGACTGTGGCATGACGGGGCATGCCTTGGGATGACCTTGGCTCGACATTGGCAAGTCCTTCGCACGCCTTTGGCAAGACCTAGGCACGACCTTGGCATGGCCTTGGCACGCCCTTGGCACGACCTTGGCAAGACCTTAGCAAGACCAGGCATGCCTTGGCACGACCTTGGCAAGACCTTGGCACGACCTTGGCACGACGACTTTTGAAAGACCTTGGCAAGTCCTTGACACGACTTTGGCACGACTTTGGCACGCCTGGCACGGCCTTTGCACGACTTTGGCACGACCTTTGCAAATCCTTGACACGACCTTGGCACACCCCAGCACGACCTTTGGATGACCTTGCCTTGGGCTTGGCACGACTTTGGCATAGGCTTGGCACTACCTGGGCAAGACCTTGGCACGCAGTTGGCACGACCTTTGCACGATCGGGCTTTCCTTGGCACGACCTTGGCACGACCTTGACAAGACCTAAGCAATACTATGGCACGACCTTGGCAAGACCTTGGCACGGCCTTTGCACGCCATTTGCAAGACCTAGGCACGACTTGGCACGACCTTGGCAAGACTGTGGCACGACCTTGGCAAGACCTTGGCAAGACCTTGGCACGACTTTGGCACGAACTTTGCACGACCTTGGCACGGCCTTTGCATAACCTTGGCAAGACCTAGGCACGACTTTGGCATGACCTTGGCACGACCTTCGCAAGACCCAGACACGACCTTTGCATGGCCTTGGCACGACCTTGCCATGGCCTTTGCACGACCTTGGCACGACCTTTACACAACCTTGGCACTCTCAAGGCACAACCTTGGCAAGACCTTGGCACGACCTTCGCAAGACCCAGTCAAGACCTTGGCATGACCTTGTCATGGCCTTTGCACGACCTTGGCAAGACCTTGGCAAACCTTTGGCATGACCTTGGCATGGCCTTTCCACAACCTTGGCACACCCAAAGCACAACCTTGGCAAGACCGTGGAACGACCATTGCACGACCGACCATTGCACGACCGATGGTGCCATGGCACGACCTTGGCTAGACTGTGGCACGACCTTGGCACGACCTTACCACGCCCTTGGCACGACATTGGCAAGACCTTGACAAGACCTTAGCAAGACCAGGCATGCCTTGGCACCCTTGACACGATCTTGGCACTGCCTGGGCAAGACCTCAGCAAGCCGTTGGCACGGCCTTTGCATGACCTTTGAACAACCTGGCATTCCTGGGCACGACCTTGACAAGACCTAGGCACGACTTGGCACGACCTTGGCAAGACTGTGGCACGACCTTGGCAAGACCTTGGAAAGACCTTGGCAAGTTTTTGGCACGACCTTTGCACGGCCTTGGCACGGCCTTTGCATAACCTTGGCAAAACCTAGGCACGACTTTGGCATGACCTTGGCACGACTTTGGCATGACCTTGGCATGGCCTTGGCACGACCTCGCCATGGCCTTTGCACGACCTTGGCACGACCTTTACACAACCTTGGCACTCTCAAGGCACAACCTTGGCAAGACCGTGGCACGACCTTGGCACGACCTTTGCTAGACCTTGGCGCGACCTTGGCTAGACCGTGTCACGACCTTGGCACTCCTTGACTCGCCCTTTGCACGAGCTTTGTTTGACCTTGGCACGGGCTTGGCACCGCCTGGGCAATACCAAGGCACGACCTTGGCCAGTCCTTCGCACGACCTTGGCAAGACCTAGGCACGACCTTGGCATGGCCTTGGCACGCCCTAGGCACAACCTTGGCAAGACCTTTGTACGACCTTAGCAAGACCTTGGCACGACCTTGGCACGACGACTTTGGCACGACCTTGGCAAGTCCTTGACACGACTTTGGCACGACCTTGGCACGCCCTTGGCACGACCTTTGCACGACATTGGCACGACCTTGGCAAGTCTTTGACACGACCTTGGCACCCCTTTGCACGACCTTTGGATAACCTTGCCTTGGGCTTGGCATGACTTTGGCACTACCTGGGCAAGACCTTGGCACGCCGTTGGCTCGACCTTTGCACGACCTTGGCACGAACGGGCATTCCTTGGCACGACTTTGACAAGACCTAGGCACGACTTTGGCACGACCTTGGCAAGACCTTGGCACGGCCTTTGCATGACCTTGGCAAGACCGTGGCACGACCTTGGCACGACTGATGGTGCCTTGGCACGGGCTTGGCACGACCTTGGCACGGGAATGGCACCACCTGGGCAAGACCAAGGCACGACTTTGGCACGACCTTGCCAAGTCTTTCGCACGACCTTGGCAAGACCTATGCATGACCTTTGCATGGCCTTGGCACGCCCAAGGCACGACCTTGGCACGCCAAAGGCACGACCTTGGCAAGTCCTTGACACGACCTTGGCACAACTTTCGTACGACCTTGGCACGACCTTGGCACGGCCTTGGCACGGCCTATGCACGACCTTTGCATGACTTTGGCACGACCTTGGTACGACCTTTGGATGACCTTGCCACCGGCTTGGCACAACCTTGGCATGGGCTTGGCACGGCCTTGGAAAGACCCAGACACAACTTTGGCATGACCTTGGCACGACCTTCGCAAGACCTATGCACGACCTTAGCAAGCCCTTGGCACGACCTTGGCATGGCCTCGGCACGGCATTTCCGCGACCTAGGCACGACTTTGGCACAATCTTGGCAAGTCCTTGGCACGACCTTGGCACGCCCTTGGCACGAACTTTAGATGACCTTGCCTTTGGCTTGGCACGACCTTGGCATGGTCTTGGCACGACATGGGAAAGACCTTGGCACGACCTAGGCAAGACTGTGGCACGACGGGGCATGCCTTGGCACGACCTTGGCTCGACATTGGCAAGTCATTCGCACGCCCTTGGCAAGACCTAGGCACGACTTTCGCACGACCTTGCCAAGTCCTTCGCACGACCTTGGCAAGACCTTGGCACGACCTTTGCATGGCCTTGGCACGCCCAAGGCACGAACTTGGCACGACCTTGGCACGACTTTCACTCGACCTTGGCACGCCTTTGGCACGGCCTATGCACGACCTTTGCACGACTTTGGCACGACCTTGGCACGACCTTTGCATGACCTTGCCACGGGCTTGGCACGACCTTGGCATGGGCTTGGCACGACATGGGCAAGACCCAGGCACGACTTTGGAATGACCTTGGCACGACCTTCGCAAGACCTAGGCACGACCTTGGCAAGGCCTTGCCACGACCTTGGCATGGCCTTGGCACGACATTTGCACAACCTAGGCACGACTTTGGCACAATCTTGGCAAGTCCTTGGCACGACCTTGGCACGCCCTTGGCACGAACTTTAGATGACCTTGCCTTTGGCTTGGCATGGGCTTGGCACGACATGGGCAAGACTTTGGCACGCCCTTGGCACGAACTAGGCAAGACTGTGGCACGACGGGGCATGCCTTGGCACGACCTTGGCTCGACAATGGCAAGTCCTTCGCACGCCCTTGGCAAGACCTAGGCACGACCTTGGTACGACCTTAGCAAGACCAGGCATGCTTTAGCACGACCTTGGCAAGACCTTGGCACGACCTTGGCACGACGACTTTTGAACGGCCTTGGCAAGTCCTTGACACGACTTTGGAACGACTTTGGCACGCCCTTGGCACGGCCTTTGCACGATCTTTGCACGACTTTGGCACGACCTTGGCAAGTCCTTGACACGACCTTGGCACACCCTTGGCACGACCTTTGGATGACCTTGCCTTGGGCTTGGCACGACTTTGGCATGGGCTTGGCACCACCTGGGCAAGACCTTGGCACGCCGTTGGCACGGCCTTTGCACGACCTAGGCAAGACCTCGGCACGACCTTGGCAAGACCTTGGCACGGCCTTTGCACGACCTTGGCAAGACCTAGGCACGACTTGGCACGACCTTGGCACGACTTTGGCACGACCTTTGCATGACCTTGGCATGACCTTTGCATAACCTTGGCAAGACCTAGGCACGACTTTGGCATAACCTTGGGACGACCTTCGCAAGACCCAGACACGACCTTGGCACGGCCTTGGCACGACCTTGCCATGGCCTTTGCACGACCTTGGCACGGCCTTTACACAACCTAGGCACTCTCTAGCCACAAACTTGGCAAGACCGTGGCACGATCTTGGCATGACCTTTGCATGACCTTGGCTAGACCGTGGCACGACCTAGGTACTCCTTGACTCGCCCTTTGCACGAGCTTTGTAAGACCTTGGCACGGGTTTGGCATCGCCTGGGCAATACCAAGGCACGACCTTGGCCAGTCCTTCGCACGATCTTGGCAAGACCTAGGCACGACCTTGGCACGCCCTAGGCACAACATTGGCAAGACCTTTGTACGACCTTAGCAAGACCAGGCATGCCTTGGCACGACCTTGGCAAGACCTTGGAACGACCTTGGCACGACGACTTTGGCACGCCCTTGGCAAGACCTAGGCACGACCTTGGCATGGCCTTGGCACGCCCTAGGCACGACCTTGGCAAGACCTTAGCAAGACCAGGCATGCCTTGGCACGACCTTGGCAAGACCTTGGCACGACCTTGGCACGGCAACTTTTGAAAGACCTTGGCAAGTCCTTGACACGACTTTGCCACGACTTTGGCACGCCCTTGGCACGGCCTTTGCACGACTTTGGCACGACCTTTGCAAATCCTTGACTCGACCTTGGCACACCCTTGGCACGACCTTTGAATGACCTTGCCTTGGGCTTGGCACGACTTTGGCATAGGCTTGGCACTACCTGGGCAAGACCTTGGCACGCAGTTGGCACGGCCTTTGCACGACCTTTGCACTATCGGGCTTTCCTTGGCACGACTTTGGCACGACCTTGACAAGACCTAAGCACGACTATGGCACGACCTTGGCGAGACCTCGGCACGACCTTGGCAAGGCCTTGGAACGACTTTGGCACGAACTTTGCACGACCTTGGCACGGCCTTTGCATAACCTTGGCAAGACCTAGGCATGACCTTGGCACGACCTTCGCAAGACCCAGACACGACCTTTGCATGGCCTTGGAACGACCTTGCCATGGCCTTTGCACGACCTTGGCACGACCTTTACACAACCTTGGCATTCTCAAGGCACAACCTTCGCAAGACCTTGGCAACACCTTGGCACGATCATTGCAAGACCTTGGCGCGACCTTGGCTAAACTGTGGCACGACCTAGGTACTCCTTGACTCGCCCTTTGCACGAGCTTTGTAAGACCTTGGCACGGGCTTGGCACCGCCTTGGCAATACCAAGGCACGACCTTGGCTAGTCCTTCGCACGATCTTGGCAAGACCTAGGCACGACCTTGGCACGCCCTAGGCACAACCTTGGCAAGACCTTTGTACGACCTTAGCAAGACCAGGCATGCCTTGGCACGACCTTGGCAAGACCTTGGAACGACCTTGGCACGACGACTTTGGCACGACTTTGGCACGACTTTGGCACGACTTTGGCACACCCTTGGCACGACCTTTGGATAACCTTACCTTGGGCTTGGCACGACTTTGGCATGGGCTTGGCACGACATGGGCAAGACCTTGGCACGCCCTTGGCACGACCTAGGCAAGACTGTGGCATGACGGGGCATGCCTTGGCACGACCTTGGCTCGACATTCGCAAGTCCTTCGCACGCCCTTGGCAAGACCTAGGCATGACCTTGGGACGCCCTTGGCCCGACCTAGGCAAGACATTGGCATGAAGGGGCATGCTTTGGGACGACCTTGGCTCGACATTGGCAAGTCCTTCGCATGCCCTTGGTAAGACCTAGGCACGACCTTGGCATGGCCTTGGCACGCCCTTGGCACGACCTTGGCAAGACCTTAGCAAGACCAGGCATGCCTTGGCACGACCTTGGCAAGACCTTGGCACGACCTTGGCACGGCGACTTTTGAAAGACCTTGGCAAGTCCTTGACACGACTTTGGCACGACTTTGGCACGCCCTTAGCACGGCCTTTGCACGACTTTGGCACGAACTTTGCAAATCCTTGACACGACCTTGGCACACCCTTGGCACGACCATTGGATGACCTTGCCTTGGGCTTGGCACGACTTTGGCATAGGCTTGGCACTACCTGGGCAAGACCTTGGCACGCAGTTGGCACGGCCTTTGCACGACCTTTGCACGATCGGGCTTTCCTTGGCACGACTTTGGCACGACCTTGACAAGACCTAAGCACGACTATGGCACGACCTTGGCAAGACCTCGGCACGACCTTGGCAAGACCTTGGCACGGCCTTTGCACGACCTTGGCAAGCCCTAGGCACGACTTGGCACGACCTTGGCAAGACTGTGGCACGACCTTGGCAAGACCTTGGCACGACTTTGGCACGAACTTTGCACGACCTTGGCACGGCCTTTGCATAACCTTGGCAAGACCTAGGCACGACTTTGGCATGACCTTGGCACGACCTTCGCAAGACCCAGACACGACCTTTGCATGGCCTTGGCACGACCTTGCCATGGCCTTTGCACGACCTTGGCACGACCTTTACACAACCTTGACACTCTCAAGGCACAACCTTGGCAAGACCTTGGCACGACCTTCGCAAGACCCAGAAACGACCTTGGCATGACCTTGTCATGGCCTTTGCACAACCTTGGCAAGACCTTGGCAAACCTTTGGCATGACATTGGCAAGACCTTGACACGACCTTAGCAAGACCAGGCATGCCTTGGCACCCTTGACACGATCTTGGCACTGCCTGGGCAAGACCTCAGCAAGCCGTTGGCACGGCCTTTGCACGACCTTTAAACAACCGGGCATTCCTGGGCACGACCTTGACAAGACCTAGGCACGACTTGGCACGACCTTGGCAAGACTGTGGCACGACCTTGGCAAGACCTTGGAAAGACCTTGGCAAGTTTTTGGCACGACCTTTGCACGGCCTTGGCATGGCCTTTGCATAACCTTGGCAAAACCTAGGCACGACTTTGGCATGACCTTGGCACGACTTTGGCATGACCTTGGCATGGCCTTGGCACGACCTTGCCATGGCCTTTGCACGACCTTGGCACGACTTTTACACAACCTTGGCACTCTCAAGGCACAACCTTGGCACGACCTCGGCACGACCATGGCACGATCTTACCAAGACCTGGGCATAACCTTGGCAAGACCTAGGCGCAACCTTGGCACGGCCTTTGCACAACCATGGCCTTCCCTATGCACAACCTTGGCAACACCTTGGCAAGACCGTGGCACAACCTTGGCACGACTGATGGTGCCTGGGCACGGGCTTGGCACGACCTTGGCACGGGCATGGCACCACCTGGGCAAGACCAAGGCACGACTTTGGCACGACCTTGCCAAGTCTTACGCACGACCTTGGCAAGACCTACGCATGACCTTTGCATGGCCTTGGCATGCCCAAGGCACGACCTTGGCACGCCAAAGGCACGACCTTGGCAAGTCCTTGACACGACCTTGGCACGACTTTCGCACGACCTTGGCACGACCTTGGCACGGCCTTGGCACGGCCTATGCACGACCTTTGCATGACTTTGGCACGACCTTGGCACGACCTTTGGATGACCTTGCCACCGGCTTGGCACAACCTTGGCATGGGCTTGGCACGACCTTGGAAAGACCCAGATACAACTTTGGCATGACCTCGGCACGACCTTCGCAAGACCTATGCACGACCTTAGCAAGCCCTTGGCACGACCTTGGCATGGCCTCGGCACGGCATTTCCGCGACCTAGGCACGACTTTGGCACAATCTTGGCAAGTCCTTGGCACGACCTTGGCACGCCCTTGGCACGAACTTTAGATGACCTTGCCTTTGGCTTGGCACGACCTTGGCATGGTCTTGGCACGACATGGGAAAGACCTTGGCACGACCTAGGCAAGACTGTGACACGACGGGGCATGCCTTGGCACGACCTTGGCTAGACATTGGCAAGTCATTCGCACGCCCTTGGCAAGACCTAGGCACGACTTTGGCACGACCTTGCCAAGTCCTTCGCACGACCTTGGCAAGACCTTGGCACGACCTTTGCATGGCCTTGGCACGACCTTGGCACGACTTTCACACGACCTTGGCACGCCTTTGGCACGGCCTATGCACGACCTTTGCACGACTTTGGCACGACCTTGGCACGACCTTTGCATGACCTTGCCACGGGCTTGGCACGACCTTGGCATGGGCTTGGCACGGCATGGGCAAGACCCAGGCACGACTTTGGAATGACTTTGGCACGACCTTCGCAAGACCTATGCACGACCTTAGCAAGCCCTTGGCACGACCTTGGCATGGCCTCGGCACGGCATTTCCGCGACCTAGGCACGACTTTGGCACGATCTTGGCAAGTCCTTGGCACGACCTTGGCACGCCCTTGGCACGAACTTTTGATGACCTTGCCTTTGGCTTGGCACGACCTTGGCATGGTCTTGGCACGACATGGGAAAGACCTTGGCACGACCTAGGCAAGACCGTGGCACGACGGGGCATGCCTTGGCACGACCTTGGCTCGACATTGGCAAGTCCTTCGCACGCCCTTGGCAAGACCTAGGCACGACCTTGGTACGACCTTAGCAAGACCAGGCATGCTTTAGCACGACCTTGGCAAGACCTTGGCACGACCTTGGCACGACAACTTTTGAACGGCTTTGGCAAGTCCTTGACACGACTTTGGAACGACTTTGGCACGCCCTTGGCACGGCCTTTGCACGATCTTTGCACGACTTTGGCACGACCTTGGCAAGTCCTTGACACGACCTTGGCACACCCTTGGCACGACCTTTGGATGACCTTGCCTTGGGCTTGGCACGACTTTGGCATGGGCTTGGCACCACCTGGGCAAGACCTTGGCACGCCGTTGGCACGGCCTTTGCACGACCTAGGCAAGACCTCGGCACGACCTTGGCAAGACCTCGGCACGACCTAGGCAAGACCTCGGCACGACCTTGGAAAGACCTTGGCACGGCCTTTGCACGACCTTGGCAAGACCTAGGCACGACTTGGCATGACCTTGGCACGACCTTTGCATGACCTTGGCATGACCTTTGCATAACCTTGGCAAGACCTAGGCACGACTTTGGCATAACCTTGGGACGACCTTCGCAAGACCCAGACACGACCTTGGCACGGCCTTGGCACGACCTTGCCATGGCCTTTGCACGACCTTGGCACGGCCTTTACACAACCTAGGCACTCTCTAGGCACAAACTTGGCAAGACCGTGGCACGACCTTGGCACGACCTTTGCATGACCTTGGCGCGACCTTGGCTAGACCGTGGCACGACCTAGGTACTCCTTGACTCGCCCTTTGCACTAGCTTTGTATGACCTTGGTACGGGCTTGGCATCGCCTGGGCAATACCAAGGCACGACCTGGCCATCCTTCGCACGATCTTGGCAAGACCTAGGCACGACCTTGGCACGCCCTAGGCACAACCTTGGCAAGACCTTTGTACGACCTTAGCAAGACCAGGCATGCCTTGGCACGACCTTGGCAAGACCTAGGAACGACCTTGGCACGACGACTTTGGCACGACCTTGGCAAGTCCATGACACGACTTTGGCACGACTTTGGCACACCCTTGGCACGACCTATGGATAACCTTACCTTGGGCTTGGCTTGACTTTGGCATGTTCTTGGCACGACATGGGCAAGACCTTGGCACGCCCTTGGCACGACTTAGGCAAGTCTGTGGCATGACGGGGCATGCCTTGGCACGACCTTGGCTCGACATTGGCAAGTCCTTCGCACGCCCTTGGCAAGACCTAGGCACGACCTTGGCATGGCCTTGGCACGCCCTAGGCACGACCTTGGCACGCCCTTGGCACGACCTACACAAGACTGTGGCATGACGGGGCATGCCTTGGGATGACCTTGGCTCGACATTGGCAAGTCCTTCGCACGCCCTTGGCAAGACCTAGGCACGACCTTGGCATGGCCTTGGCACGACCTTGGCAAGACCTTAGCAAGACCAGGCATGCCTTGGCACGACCTTGGCAAGACCTTGGCACGACCTTGGCACGACAACTTTCGAAAGACCTTGGCAAGTCCTTGACACGACTTTGGCACGCCCTTGGCACGCCCTTGGCACGGCCTTTGCACGACTTTGGCACGACCTTTGCAAGTCCTTGACACGACCTTGGCACACCCTTGGCACGACCTTTGGATGACCTTGCCTTGGGCTTGGCACGACTTTGGCATAGGCTTGGCACTACCTGGGCAAGACCTTGGCACGCCGTTGGCACGGCCTTTGCACGACCGGGCTTTCCTTGGCACGACCTTGACAAGTCCTAAGCACGACTTTGGCACGATCTTGGCAAGACCTCGGCACGACCTTGGCAAGACCTTGGCACGGCCTTTGCACGACCTTGGCAAGACCTAGGCACGACTTGGCACGACCTTGGCAAGACTGTGGCACGACCTTGGCAAGACCTTGGCAAGGCCTTGGCACGACTTTGGCACGAACTATGCACGACCTTGGCACGGCCTTTGCATAACCTTGGCAAGACCTAGGCACGACTTTGGCATGACCTTGGCACGACCTTCGCAAGACCCAGACACGACCTTTGCATGGCCTTGGAACGACCTTGCCATGGCCTTTGCACGACCTTGGCACGACCTTTACACAACCTTGGCATGGCCTTGGCACGACCTTGGCACGACCTTGGCACGACTTTCACACGACCTTGGCACGCCTTTGGCACAGCCAATGCACGACCTTTGCACGACTATGGCACGACCTTGGCACGACCTTTGCATGACCTTGCCACGGGCTTGGCACGACCTTGGCATGGGCTTGGCACGACATGGGCAAGACCCAGGCACGACTTTGGAATGACCTTGGCACGACCTTCGCAAGACCTAGGCACGACCTTTGCAAGGCCTTGCCACGACCTTGGCATGGCTTTGGCACGGCATTTGCACGACCTAGGCACGACTTTGGCACAATCTTGGCAAGTCCCTGGCACGCCCTTGGCACGAACTTTAGATGACCTTGCCTTTGGCTTGGCATGGGCTTGGCACGACATGGGCAAGACTTTGGCACGCCCTTGGCACGCCCTTGGCACGAACTAGGCAAGACCGTGGCACGACGGGGCATGCCTTGGCACGACCTTGGCTCGACATTGTCAAGTCCTTCGCACGCCTTTGGCAAGACCTAGGCACGACCTTGGTACGACCTTAGCAAGACCAGGCATGCTTTAGCACGACCTTGGCAAGACCTTGGCACGACCTTGGAACGACGACTTTTGAACGGCCTTGGCAAGTCCTTGACACGACTTTGGAACAACTTTGGCACGCCCTTGGCACGGCCTTTGCACGATCTTTGCACGACTTTGGCACGACCTTGGCAAGTCCTTGACACGACCTTGGCACACCCTTTGCACGACCTTTGGATGACCTTGCCTTGGGCTTGGCACGACTTTGGCATAGGCTTGGCACTACCTGGGCAAGACCTTGGCACGCAGTTGGCACGGCCTTTGCACGACCTTTGCACGATCGGGCTTTCCTTGGCACGACCTTGGCACGACCTTGACAAGACCTAAGCACGACTATGGCACGACCTTGGCAAGACCTCGACGCGACCTTGGCAAGACCTTGGCACGGCCTTTGCACGACCTTGGCAAGACCTAGGCACGACTTGGCACGACCTTGGCAAGACTGTGGCACGACCTTGGCAAGACCTTGGCACGACTTTGGCACGAACTTTGCACGACCTTGGCACGGCCTTTGCATAACCTTGGCAAGACCTAGGCACGACTTTGGCATGACCTTGGCACGACCTTCGCAAGACCCAGACACGACCTTTGCATGGCCTTGGCACGACCTTGCCATGGCCTTTGCACGACCTTGGCACGACCTTTACACAACCTTGGCACTCTCAAGGCACAACCTTGGCAAGACCTTGGCACGACCTTCGCAAGACCCAGTCACGACCTTGGCATGACCTTGTCATGGCCTTTGCACGACCTTGGCAAGACCTTGGCAAACCTTTGGCATGACCTTGGCATGGCCTTTCCACAACCTTGGCACACCCAAAGCACAACCTTGGCAAGACCGTGGAACGACCATTGCACGACCGATGGTGCCTTGGCACGACCTTTGCAAGACCTTGTCACGACCTTGGCTGACCGTGCGTGGCACGACCTTGGCACGACCTTACCACGCCCTTGGCACGACATTGGCAAGACCTTGACACGACCTTAGCAAGACCAGGCATGCCTTGGCACCCTTGACACGATCTTGGCACTGCCTGGGCAAGACCCCAGCAAGCCGTTGGCACGGCCTTTGCACGACCTTTGAACAACCGGGCATTCCTGGGCACGACCTTGACAAGACCTAGGCACGACTTGGCACGACCTTGGCAAGACTGTGGCACGACCTTGGCAAGACCTTGGAAAGACCTTGGCAAGTTTTTGGCACGACCTTTGCACGGCCTTGGCACGGCCTTTGCATAACCCTGGCAAAACCTAGGCACGACTTTGGCATGACCTTGGCACGACTTTGGCATGACCTTGGCATGGCCTTGGCACGACCTTGCCATGGCCTTTGCACGACCTTGGCACGACCTTTACACAACCTTGGCACTCTCAAGGCACAACCTTGGCAAGACCGTGGCACGACCTTTGCTAGACCTTGGCGCGACCTTGGCTAGACCGTGGCACGACCTTGGCACTCCTTGACTCGCCCTTTGCAAGAGCTTCGTTTGACCTTGGCACGATACCAAGGCATGACCTTGGCCAGTCCTTCGCACGACCTTGGCAAGACCTAGGCACGACCTTGGCATGGCCTTGGCACGCCCTAGGCACAACCTTGGCAAGACCTTTGTACGACCTTAGCAAGACCAGGCATGCCTTGGCACGACCTTGGAAAGACCTTGGCACGACCTTGGCACGACGACTTTGGCACGACCTTGGCAAGTCCTTGACACGACTTTGGCACGACCTTGCCACGCCCTTGGCACGACCTTTGCACGACATTGGCACGACCTTGGCAAGTCTTTGACACGACCTTGGCACCCCTTTGCACGAACTTTGGATAACCTTGCCTTGGGCTTGGCATGACTTTGGCATGGGCTTGGCACTACGGGCAAGACCTTGGCACGCCGTTGGCTCGACCTTTGCACGACCTTGGCACGACCGGGCATTCCTTGGCACGACTTTGACAAGACCTAGGCACGACTTTGGCATGACCTTGGCAAGACCTTGGCACGGCCTTTGCATGACCTCGGCAAGACCTAGGCACGACTTTGGCACGACCTCGGCACGACCATGGCACGATCTTACCAAGACCTGGGCATAACCTTGGCAAGACCTAGGCGCAACCTTGGCACGGCCTTTGCACAATCATGGCCTTCCCTATGCACAACCTTGGCAACACCTTGGCAAGACCGTGGCACGACCTTGGCACGACTGATGGTGCCTTGGCACGGGCTTGGCACGACCTTGGCACGGGCATGGCACCACCTGGGCAAGACCAAGGCACGACTTTGGCACGACCTTGCCAAGTCTTTCGCACGACCTTGGCAAGACCTATGCATGACCTTTGCATGGCCTTGGCACGCCAAAGGCACGACCTTGGCACGCCAAAGGCACGACCTTGGCAAGTCCTTGACACGACCTTGGCACGACTTTCGCACGACCTTGGCACGACCTTGGCACGTCCTTGGCACGGCCTATGCACGACCTTTGCATGACTTTGGCACGACCTTGGCACGACCTTTGGATGACCTTGCCACCGGCTTGGCACAACCTTGGCACGGGCTTGGCACGGCCTTGGAAAGACCCAGACACAACTTTGGCATGACCTTGGCACGACCTTCGCAAGACCTATGCACGACCTAAGCAAGCCCTTGGCACGACCTTGGCATGGCCTCGGCACGGCATTTCCGCGACCTAGGCACGACTTTGGCACAATCTTGGCAAGTCCTTGGCACGACCTTGGCACGCCCTTGGCACGAACTTTAGATGACCTTGCCTTTGGCTTGGCACGACCTTGGCATGGTCTTGGCACGACATGGGAAAGACCTTGGCACGACCTAGGCAAGACTGTGGCACGACGGGGCATTCCTTGGCACGACCTTGGCTCGACATTGGCAAGTCATTTGCACGCCCTTGGCAAGACCTAGGCACGACTTTGGCACGACCTTGCCAAGTCCTTCGCACGACCTTGGCAAGACCTTGGCACGACCTTTGCATGGCCTTGGCACGCCCAAGGCACGACCTTGGCACGACCTTGGCACGCCCTTGGCACGACCTTTGCATGACCTTGACACGGGCTTGGCACGACTTTGGCATGGGCTTGGCACGGCATGGGCAAGACCCAGGAACGACTTTGGAATGACCTTGGCACGACCTTCGCAAGACCTAGGCACGACCTTGGCAAGGCCTTGCCACGACCTTGGCATGGCCTTGGCACGGCATTTGCACGACCTAGGCACGACTTTGGCACAATCTTGGCAAGTCCCTGGCACTCCCTTGGCACGAACTTTAGATGACCTTGCCTTTGGCTTGGCATGGGCTTGGCACGACATGGGCAAGACTTTGGCACGCCCTTGGCACGAACTAGGCAAGACCGTGGCACGACGGGGCATGCCTTGGCACGACCTTGGCTCGACATTGTCTAGTCCTTCGCACGCCTTTGGCAAGACCTAGGCACGACCTTGGTACGACCTTAGCAAGACCAGGCATGCTTTAGCACGACCTTGGCACGACCTTGGCACGACAACTTTTGAACGGCCTTGGCAAGTCCTTGACACGACTTTGGAACGACTTTGGCACGCCCTTGGCACGGCCTTTGCACGATCTTTGAACGACTTTGGCACGACCTTGGCAAGTCCTTGACACGACCTTGGCACACCCTTGGCACGACCTTTGGATGACCTTGCCTTGGGCTTGGCACGACTTTGGCATGGGCTTGGCACCACTGGGCAAGACCTTGGCACGCCGTTGGCACGCACGGCCTTTGCACGACCTAGGCAAGACCTCGGCACGACCTTGGCAAGACCTTGGCACGCCTTTGCACGACCTTGGCAAGACCTAGGCACGACTTGGCACGACCTTGGCACGACCTTTGCATGACCTTGGCATGACCTTTGCATAACCTTGGCAAGACCTAGGCACGACTTTGGCATAACCTTGGGACGACCTTCGCAAGACCCAGACACGACCTTGGCACGGCCTTGGCAAGACCTTGCCATGGCCTTTGCACGACCTTGGCACGGCCTTTACTTAACCTAGGCACTCTCTAGGCACAAACTTGGCAAGACCGTGGCACGACTTTGGCACGACCTTTGCATGACCTTGGCGCGACCTTGGCTAGACCGTGGCACGACCTAGGTACTCCTTGACTCGCCCTTTGCACGAGCTTTGTATGACCTTGGCACGGGCTTGGCATCGCCTGGGCAATACCAAGGCACGACCTTGGCCAGTCCTAGGCACGATCTTGGCACGCCCTAGGCACGACCTTGGCACGCCCTAGGCACAACCTTGGCAAGACCTTTGTACGACCTTAGCAAGACCAGGCATGCCTTGGCACGACCTTGGCAAGACCTTGGAACGACCTTAGCACGACGACTTTGGCACGACCTTGGCAAGTCCATGACACGACTTTGGCACGACTTTGGCACACCCTTGGCACGACCTATGGATAACCTTACCTTGGGCTTGGCTTGACTTTGGCATGGGCTTGGCACGACATGGGCAAGACCTTGGCACGCCCTTGGCACGACCTAGGCAAGTCTGTGGCATGACGGGGCATGCCTTGGCACGACCTTGGCTCGACATTGGCAAGTCCTTCGCACGCCCTTGGCAAGACCTAGGCACGACCTTGGCATGGCCTTGGCACGCGCTAGGCACGACCTTGGCACGCCCTTGGCATGGCCTTGGCACGCGCTAGGCACGACCTTGGCACGCCCTTGGCACGACCTACGCAAGACTGTGGCATGACGGGGCATGCCTTGGGACGACCTTGGCTCGACATTGGCAAGTCCTTCGCACGCCCTTGGCAAGACCTAGGCACGACCTTGGCATGAGCTTGGCACGCCCTAGGCACGACCTTGGCAAGACCTTAGCAAGACCAGGCATGCCTTGGCACGACCTTGGCAAGACCTTGGCACGACCTTGGCACGGCAACTTTTGAAAGACCTTGGCAAGTCCATGACACGACTTTGGCACGACTTTGGCACGCCCTTGGCACGGCCTTTGCACGACTTTGGCACGACCTTTGCAAGTCCTTGACACGACCTTGGCACACCCTTGGCACGACCTTTGGATGACCTTGCCTTGGGCTTGGCACGACTTTGGCATAGGCTTGGCACTACCCGGGCAAGACCTTGGCACGCCGTTGGCACGGCCTTTGCACGACCGGGCTTTCCTTGGCACGACCTTGAAAAGTCCTAAGCACGACTTTGGCACGACCTTGGCAAGACCTCGGCACGACCTTGGCAAGACCTTGGCACGACCTTTGCACGACCTTGGCAAGACCTAGGCACGACCTTGGCAAGACTGTGGCACGACCTTGGCAAGACCTTGGCAAGGCCTTGGCACGACTTTGGCACGAACTTTGCACGACCTTGGCACGGCCTTTGCATAACCTTGGCAAGACCTAGGCACGACTTTGGCATGACCTTGGCACGACCTTCGCAAGACCCAGACACGACCTTTGCATGGCCTTGGAATGACCTTGCCATGGCCTTTGCACGACCTTGGCACGACCTTTACACAACCTTGGCACTCTCAAGGCACAACCTTGGCAAGACCTTGGCACGACCTTGGCACGATCATTGCAAGACCTTGGCGCGACCTTGGCTAGACCGTGGCACGACCTAGGTACTCCTTGACTCGCCCTTTGCACGAGCTTTGTATGACCTTGGCACGGGCTTGGCACCGCCTTGGCAATACCAAGGCACGACCATGGCTAGTCCTTCGCACGATCTTGGCAAGACCTAGGCACGACCTTGGCACGCCCTAGGCACAACCTTGGCAAGACCTTTGTACGACCTTAGCAAGACCAGGCATGCCTTGGCACGACCTTGGCAAGACCTTGGAACGACCTTGGCACGACGACTTTGGCACGACCTTGGCAAGTTCATGACACGACTTTGGCACGACTTTGGCACACCCTCGGCACGACCTTTGGATAACCTTACATTGGGCTTGGCATGACTTTGGCATGGGCTTGGCACGACATGGGCAAGACCTTGGCACGCCCTTGGCACGACCTAGGCAAGACTGTGGCATGACGGGGCATGCCTTGTCACGACCTTGGCTCGACATTGGCAAGTCCTTCGCACGCCCTTGGCAAGACCTAGGCACGACCTTGGCATGGCCTTGGCACGCCCTAGGCACGACCTTGGCACGCCCTTGGCCCGACCTAGGCAAGACTGTGGCATGACGGGGCATGCCTTGGGACGACCTTAGCTCGACATTGGCACGTCCTTCGCACGCCCTTGGCAAGACCTAGGCACGACCTTGGCATGGCCTTGGCACGCCCTAGGCACGACTTTGGCAAGACCTTAGCAAGACCAGGCATGCCTTGGCACGACCTTGGCAAGACCTTGGCACGACCTTGGCACGGCGACTTTTGAAAGACCTTGGCAAGTCCTTGACACGACTTTGGCACGCCCTTGGCACGGCCTTTGCACGACTTTGGCACGACCTTTGCAAGTCCTCGACACGACCTTGGCACACCCTTGGCACGACCTTTGGATGACCTTGCCTTGGGCTTGGCACGACTTTGGCATAGGCTTGGCACTACCCAGGCAAAACCTTGGCACGCCGTTGGCACGGCCTTTGCACGACCTTTGCACGACCGGGCTTTCCTTTGGCACGACCTTGGCACGACCTTGACAAGACCTTGGCACGGCCTTTGCACGAGCTTGGCAAGACCTAGGCACGACTTGGCACGATCTTGGCAAGATCTTGGCAAGACCTTGGCACGACTTTGGAACGAACTTTGCACGACCTTGGCACGGCCTATGCATAACCTTGGCAAGACCTGGGCACGACTTTGGCATGACCTTGGCACGACCTCCGCAAGACCCAGACACGACCTTTGCATGGCCTTGGCACGACCTTGCCATGGCCTTTGCACGACCTTGGCACGACCTTTACACAACCTTGGCACTCTCAAGGCACAACCTTGGCAAGACCTTGGCACGACCTTTGCAAGACCTTGGCGCGACCTTGGCTAGACTGTGGCACGACCTAGGTACTCCTTTACTCACCCTTGGCACGAGCTTTGTATGACCTTGGCACGGGCTTGGCACCGCCTGGGCAATACCAAGGCACGACCTTGGCCAGTCCTTCGCACGATCTTGGCAAGACCTAGGCACGACCTTGGCACGCCCTAGGCACAACCTTGGCAAGACCTTTGTACGACCTTAGCAAGACCAAGCATGCCTTGGCACGACCTTGGCAAGACCTTGGAACGACCTTGGCACGACGACTTTGGCACGACTTTGGCAAGTCCATGACATGACTTTGGCACGACTTTGGCACACCCTTGGCACGACCTTTGGATAACCTTACCTTGGGCTTCGCATGACTTTGGCATGGGCTTGGCACGACATGGGCAAGACTCTTGCACGCCCTTGGCACGACCTAGGCAAGACTGTGGCATGACGGGGCGTGCCTTGGCACGACCTTGGCTCGACATTGGCAAGTCCTTCGCACGCCCTTGGCAAGACCTAGGCACGACCTTGGCATGGCCTTGGCACGCCCTAAGCACGACCTTGGCACGCCCTTGGCACGACCTAGGCAAGACTGTGGCATGACGGGGCATGCCTTGGCACGACCTTGGCTCGACATTGGCAAGTTATTCGCACGCCCTTGGCAAGACCTAGGCATGACCTTGGCATGGCCTTGGCACGCCCTTGGCACGACCTTGGCAAGACCTTAGCAAGACCAGGCATGCCTTGGCACGACCTTGGCAAGACCTTGGCACGACCTTGGCACGGCGACTTTTGAAAGACCTTGGCAAGTCCTTGACACGACTTTGGCACGACTTTGGCACGCCCTTGGCACGGCCTTTGCACGACTTTGGCACGACCTTTGCAAGTCCTTGACACGACCTTGGCACACCCTTGGCACGACTTTTGGATGACCTTGCCTTGGGCTTGGCATGACTTTGGCATAGGCTTGGCACTACCTGGGCAAGACCTTGGCACGCGGTTGGCACGGCCTTTGCACGACCTTTGCACGATCGGGCTTTCCTTGGCACGACCTTGGCACGACCTTGACAAGACCTAAGCACGACTATGGCACGACCTTGGCAAGACCTCGGCACGACCTTGGCAAGACCTTGGCACGGCCTTTGCACGACCTTGGCAAGACCTAGGCACGACTTGGCACGACCTTGGCAAGGCGTAGCACGACCTTGGCAAGACCTTGGCACGACTTTGGCACGAACTTTGCACGACCTTGGCACGGCCTTTGCATAACCTTGGCAAGACCTAGGCACGACTTTGGCATGACCTTGGCACGACCTTCGCAAGACCAGACACGACCTTTGCATGGCCTTGCGCACGACCTTGCCATGGCCTTTGCACGACCTTGGCACGACCTTTACACAACCTTGGCACTCTCGAGGCACAACCTTGGCAAGACCTTGGCACGACCTTCGCAAGACCCGTCCACGACCTTGGCATTACCTTGTCATGGCCTTTGCACGACCTTGGCAAGACCTTGGCAAACCTTTGGCATGACCTTGGCATGGCCTTTCCACAACCTTGGCACACCCAAAGCACAACCTTGGCAAGACCGTGGAACGACAATTGCACGACCGATGGTGCCTTGGCACGACCTTTGCAAGACCTTGTCACGACCTTGGCTAGACTGTGGCACGACCTTGGCACGACCTTACCACGCCCTTGGCATGACATTGGCAAGACCTTGACACGACCTTAGCAAGACCAGGCATGCCTTGGCACCCTTGACACGATCTTGGCACTGCCTGGGCAAGACCTCAGCAAGCCGTTGGCACGGCCTTTGCACGACCTTTGAACAACCAGGCATTCCTGGGCACGACCTTGACAAGACCTAGGCACGACTTGGCACGACCTTGGCAAGACTGTGGCACGACCTTGGCAAGACCTTGGAAAGACCTTGGCACGTTTTTGGCACGACCTTTGCACGGCCTTGGCACGGCCTTGGCACGGCCTTTGCATAACCTTGGCAAAACCTAGGCACGACTTTGGCATGACCTTGGCACGACTTTGGCATGACCTTGGCATGGCCTTGGCACGACCTTGCCATGGCCTTTGCACGACCTTGGCACGACCTTTACACAACCTTGGCACTCTCAAGGCACAACCTTGGCAAGACCGTGGCACGACCTTGGCACGACCTTTGCTAGACCTTGGCGCGACCTTGGCTAGACCGTGGCACGACCTTGGCACTCCTTGACTCGCCCTTTGCACGAGCTTTGTTTGCCCTTGGCACGGGCTTGGCACCGCCTGGGCAATACCAAGGCACGACCTTGGCCAGTCCTTCGCACGACCTTGGCAAGACCTAGGCACTTCCTTGGCATGGCCTTGGCACGCCCTAGGCACAACCTTGGCAAGACCTTTGTACGACCTTAGCAAGACCAGGCATGCCTTGGCACGACCTTGGAAAGACCTTGGCACGACCTTGGCACGACGACTTTGGCACGACCTTGGCAAGTCCTTGAAACGACTTTGGCACGACCTTGGCACGCCCTTGGCACGACCTTTGCACGATATTGGCACGACCTTGGCAAGTCTTTGACACGACTTTGGCACCCCTTTGCACGACCTTTGGATAACCTTGCCTTGGGCTTGGCATGACTTTGGCATGGGCTTGGCACTACCTGGGCAAGACCTTGGCACGCCGTTGGCTCGACCTTTGCACGACCTTGGCACGACCGGGCATTCCTTGGCACGACTTTGACAAGACCTGGGCACGACTTTGGCACGACCTTGGCAAGACCTTGGCACGGCCTTTGCATGACCTTGGCAAGACCTAGGCACGACTTTGGCACGACCTCGGCACGACCATGGCACGATCTTACCAAGACCTGGGCATAACCTTGGCAAGACCTAGGTGCAACCTTGGCACGGCCTTTGCACAACCATGGCCTTCCCTATGCACAACCTTGGCAACACCTTGGCAAGACCGTGGCACGACCTTGGCACGACTGATGGTGTCTTGGCACGGGCTTGGCACGACCTTGGCACGGGCATGGCACCACCTGGGCAAGACCAAGGCACGACTTTGGCACGACCTTGCCAAGTCTTTCGCACGACCTTGGCAAGACCTATGCATGACCTTTGCATGGCCTTGGCACTCCCAAGGCACGACCTTGGCACGCCAAAGGCACGACCTTGGCAAGTCCTTGACACGACCTTGGCACGACTTTCGCACGACCTTGGCACGACCTTGGCACGGCCTTGGCACGGCCTATGCACGACCTTTGCATGACTTTCGCACGACCTTGGCACGACCTTTGGATGACCTTGCCACCGGCTTGGCACAACCTTGGCATGGGCTTGGCACGGCCTTGGAAAGACCCAAACACAACTTTGGCATGACCTTGGCACGACCTTCGCAAGACCTATGCACGACCTTAGCAAGCCCTTGGCACGACCTTGGCATGGCCTCGGCACGGCATTTCCGCGACCTAGGCACGACTTTGGCACAATCTTGGCAAGTCCTTGGCACGACCTTGGCACGCCCTTGGCACGAACTTTAGATGACCTTGCCTTTGGCTTGGCACGACCTTGGCATGGTCTTGGCACGACATGGGAAAGACGTTGGCACGACCTAGGCAAGACCGTGGCACGACGGGGCATGCCTTGGCACGACCTTGGCTCGACATTGGCAAGTCATTCGCACGCCCTTGGCAAGACCTAGGCACGACTTTGGCACGACCTTGCCAAGTCCTTCGCACGACCTTGGCAAGACCTTGGCACGACCTTTGCATGGCCTTGGCACGCCCAAGGCACGACCTTGGCACGACCTTGGCACGACTTTCACACGACCTTGGCACGCCTTTGGCACGGCCTATGCACGACCTTTGCAAGACTTTGGCACGACCTTGGCACGACCTTTGCATGACCTTGGCACGGGTTTGGCATGGGCTTGGCACGGCATGGGCAAGACCCAGGCACGACTTTGGAATGACCTTGGCACGACCTTCGCAAGACCTAGACACGACCTTGGTAAGGCCTTGCCACGACCTTGGCATGGCCTTGGCACGGCATTTGCACGACCTAGGCACGACTTTGGCACAATCTTGGCAAGTCCCTGGCACGCCCTTGGCACGAACTTTAGATGACCTAGCCTTTGGCTTGGCATGGGCTTGGCACGACATGGGCAAGACTTTGGCACGCCCTTGGCACGAACTAGGCAAGACTGTGGCACGACGGGGCATGCCTTGGCACGACCTTGGCTCGACATTGGCAAGTCCTTCGCACCCCTTTGGCAAGACCTAGGCACGACCTTGGTACGACCTTAATTCCTTGCCAAGTTCAATCTTGGGTTGCGATCAGGCCATGTAGGGCCACGTCACTTTTGGGTGGCGGCTAATACATGACTGGGTTTCAACTCGGGTGTTAGACTAGTGTGGGATTAATTGGCTTTTACAATATTTTTGTCTTTGCCGGATGCAAGCGTCGGGGCATTTTGTCGCATGAGATTTGATTGTTTCTTGCCTCGTTCATGCTTGAGTTGCGACTTGGGTATGGGTTTGGCAAGAAGTTGTTGAAGTTGGCTTTTCGTGCTTTTCATTTTCATGCCCAGCGATCCTTTTAGGTATTTCTTTCGTTGCACACTCATAGTTCCTATGGAGTTGTGTTTTGGGTGACGAGGAATTGCTCAATTGCGAACGTCATGGCGTGTGAGTTGTAATGAGATTGTGTGTCTTGGGCTCTCCTCTAGTGTGGCGAACCATGCATGTGCAATCTCTTTTCATTTGTTGCTAATGTTAGATTCGACGTTAGCTTTGATTGTGGTTCTTGTATTATTTACATGTGATGTTGTAACGATAGTTGCTTGATGTTGGTTCTCTTGCTTTCCCTTATGCTCCTTGTGGGGGTAAAGCGGATGATTGCGACGGGTCATGTGCCTCCAACCTTAAATTGCTTGGTGCATTGAATTGTTGGTGCATTATGCTCGTTCGTGCTTGTGGGTGGGGAAGATGGAAAACGGTGTACAAGTGGCTTTGCCTCTTCTCATCGAGTTGTGTGCATTTAAAAAAGACAAGCTGCGCTCTCAACATTGTTCCCTCTTTGCCCAAACAAGGGTGGACAATGCGGGGTGTCGTTAGTGTCGTCTAGGAATGCTACCTGGTTGATCTGCCGGTAGTCATATGCTTGTCTCAAAGATTAAGCCATGCATTTGTAAGTATGAACAAATTCAGATGGGTGAAAGCTGCGAATGGCTCATTAAATCGATTATAGTTTGTTTGATGGTATCTACGTTACTCGGATAACCGTAGTAATTCTAGAGCTAATACGTGCAACAAACCCGAGACTGGAAGGGATGCATTTATTAGATAAAAGGTCAATGCGGGCTCGCCCGTTTTCCTGATGATTCATGATAACTCGACGGATCGCATGGCCTTTGTGCCGGCGACGCATCATTCAAATTTCTGCCCTATCAACTTTCGATGGTAGGATAGGGGCCTACTGTCACACCCCCAATAATGAGGCAAGGTTAGGCTGAGCTAGGCAGCCGGTAACCTAGTAATTACCAAGTTCCGGAGGACTTGGGTGGTTCCAAGAGGCTTGGTTGCATGCGAGATGACTAAGGCAAGGCCTAGGCGCGAGCCTAGGCATAGCGTCCCAGCAGTACCGAGGCAAGACACGGGCGTGCCTTAGCGCAAGGCGCATTACGCGCGGAGCGCGGGCACGAGCGTGTCGCGCAGGCACGCAGCGCGCGGGCATGCGAATACGCAGCGCGCAAGGATGCGGGCACGGCACACAGCGCGGGCAAGCGCGTGGGCGTATGCGGACAGGCGCGCGCGCAAAGACTAGCGCGTAGCTCGAGTGCGCGCGGGCAAGTAGCCCGAGACGAGCACGGGCGAGACGCATGAGGCTTGCGCGCGAACGAGCGCGCATTGACGCGCGTACATGCGGGAGCGCAAGCGTGATTTTCCTTGGCACGGCGCCTTGGCACGCCTTGGCACGACGCCTTGGCAGACTTAGGTATTCTTTGGCAGACTTAGGTACGATCCTTGGCACGGGCAAGGTTCGGACACATTTTCTCAGGCGCAGTCATGCCTTAGGCTTGAGAAAGGCATGGACAAGGTATACCTTAGGCGAAGGTGACGATTCTTGACCTGGGCGTTGACCTAGGTCAAAGTACGCTTGGTCTCACTTTGGGATGTTTTCTATTGGAGTGGAGGAAACGGCTTAACATCTACTATAAGGGGAGGTGGTCTCTCCTAGGGGTGGTGTGTGCACGGTAGCATGGTTTACCCTCGAGCATGCCTTGGGCATCATGCCAAGGCAAGTCCCTCGAGCCCATGCTCCGACCACTCCGAGCCGGTGGGACTCGACGAGCTCCGGCTAGCACCGATGTGCGTGGACGGATCTAAGCACGGTTAAATAGGCCCTGTCCCGAGTGAAGGTGGATCAAGTTCCTGGTGGCGTGGAGGAGTTACGTGCAAGCAATTAAGAGCAATCAAGTGAGCGGTTACAAACGGCTCATTAACCACATTTGTCATGGGCATGACCAAGACCTGTCCCGAATTGGAAAGTGGCTGGAACCAGGTGGCTTGGGAGCTAGGCAGTTTTGTAACTGTCTTGGCCATTAAGAGGGTGGCTGGTTTAATTGTATCATTAAGTTCGGTTTTGTAACTGACCATTGGCTATGCTATAAAGCCAGGGACTCTAGGCTTGGGGAAGCATAGAGTACCAAGAGTTGTAAACCCCTTCGAGCGAGTAAAGCATTCCCTTGCCGCCATTGTTTGTTGTTCCCTCGTTTGGTTAATTGGTTGTGCTGAACTAAGGTGGCCCTTAGGCACCATAGGTTCGATTGTGTGAGAAAAATTTCCTAGAGAAAAACCCCTCTTCAATTGACCCTGTGACAATTGGTATCAGAGCCAGGTTCGGAAACGATGGCAACAAGAGCAGCAAGCGATCTAAGTGAGAGGGTAGCTCACTTGGAGCAAATGGTGGAGGAGATGATGACTGCTCAAACGGAACTAGCGGAGTCTTCAACTACTCCTCAAAGGCTTGAAGCTCTGGAAAGGTTGGTGACTACATTGATGGATCGATTGGAGTCACACGAAGTTGCGATTGCGGAGTGGGAAGCGAGATTGTTTGAGCTTGCAGACGAGGTGCGGACGGTGGGAGTGTTTACCACCGAAACTGCCTCGTCGATGGCATTAGAGGTAAAGCTACTCAAGCAAGCTACCGTGGGCGGATCCTCGGAGGGTACGGGTGCGGTAAAATCTCGAACTAAGGTACCTGAGCCAAAGAAATTCTCGGGCAAGCGGAGTGCAAAGGAGCTTGAGAATTTCGTTTGGGATATGGAACAGTACTTTGCTACTGTTGGCACAGAGGAGAAGCATAAGGTAATTCTTACCTCCATGTACTTGGAGGGTGATGCAAATCTCTGGTGGAGGACTAGAGTAGATGACGATGCGGCTGCGGGAAGGCCTAAAATCGTCGATTGGGAAGTGCTTAAGAGGGAATTGAGGGATCAATTCCTTCCGACTAATGCGGCTTGGCAGCGCGGGAAGCTTTGCGAAAGCTCAAGCAAACTGGGTCGGTACGTGATTACGTGAAGGAATTCTCGTCACTCCTACTGGACATCAAAAACATGTCCGAGGAAGACAAGTTGTTCAACTTCACGACGGGATTGACGACATGGGCTCAAGCCGAGCTAAGGAGGCAAGGAGTGAAAGACTTGCTGGAGCAATTTGCGGCGACGGTCTTGTGGATTTCAAGACTAGCTCGTCCCCGAGCGAAGGGAAGGGAAAGGAGAAGAAGCCGTTTAAGACCCAACAGAAGAAAGGTGAGAAGAAACATTTCTCTCCTAAGTCGGCAGCGAGTTCAAAGCCAGCTCCCAAAACAGACCCGAAACCTTTACCAAGTTCCTCGGGTAAGGGCTGTTTTATTTGTAATGGCCCTGACAGGGCACGGGATTGCCCGAAGAAGGAAAAATTGTTGGACTAAGTGGTTAGTCATTCACATTCCGACCGAGATTTTGATGGAAACAAACAAGGTGAAAATGTACTAATCAAGTATTTCAGTTTGTGTTAAAGGATGCAATACAACACATCAGGGGTACTCAAGTAATATGAGGAGATTGTTGGAACAAGTGTTCGTGTTGAAGGATGCAATACAACACCTCAAGAGTACTCAAGAAATACAAGTTCAAGACTCGGCATAAATGAAGAAATGAAGAAGAAAGTTCAAACTGCAATTTGTAATATCAATGTAAGGTATACAAATTCTTTCACGCAAGCCAAATGCATTAGTTCATGCATACATCAAGTTTTCGAAATCATTTCTCAAAGTTATAAGTTTACTTCAAAGTTTCAAAATGGAATTTAAACACGTAACTAGGTCTATGAGTTTAAACAATGTGAAAACTTTGTGTGAATGGTCATCTACATATTAGAAGATCATTATAAATGTTTTTGAAAAAGGAAAACTCGTTTTTGAAATGTATTTAAAAAGAAAGCGAAAATTTGCGAGAAAAGCCCCTAATAAGTTGTGAAACTTTGAATTTCCGTTTTCGGGGTTTGTAAAATTATCCAGGACCACCCAAATAGGCTTAATGACTCATAATAAACATGTATAACATGTTATATAAGGGTTAGTTAGGTCCGGACAAGTTTAAGGGTCGCTAACACAAAGGGATAAATTAATTATTCGAAGTCCCTGCGAGTTAGCGCGCTAATAATGTCATTAGCGCACTAAGGCAGTGTTAGCGCTCTAACTCACGATATTAGCGCGCTAATTGCACTCTGCCTGCAATTTTTGACTTTTGGAAATCAAGCTTTGAATTTGAATTTTGATTTCCTGGATTCCTAGAACGGCCATAAACGGCTATATTGGAATTCCTACCACTATAAAACCACCTCAAACTTGGTTTTAAAAAGAAGAGAAAACACACTCAAAATCAAAAGATCTACAAGGTAGAAATCAGATTTTTGTGAAGAAACAAGAGAGATCTTAGTTCTTTGTTCTTTAGTTCACATATCCAAAGCACATTTGAGGCTTTCAAAAGGAGTTCAAGAATCACTCGAGCTGATCTCTTCGTCATTCTTCTCGGTTGTAAGAAATTTCTAAATCTACAATCTTACTTGTGCTTAATCTACATATTTTGAGTATATGATTGGAAAATCATTGTTGTGTGTGTTTGAACATATTCTCTGAGTTTTTGTACTTAAAATTTATATTATCAAACTTTGAGATTGATTAGAACAAAAGTGTTGCACTTAAACTTGATTCTTGTTAAACTTTTGTTCTTAGCCTTGAAATCGGTTTTCATACAAATGTATTAATTTTTTGAAACGATTTGATTTGGAATTTGCAACAATATCTTCTACGAGTTTTTGCACTTAAATTCATATTATCAAACTCGAGATTCATTTGAACAAAAGTATTGCACTTAAACTTGATCCTTACTAAACTTTTGTTCTTAGACTCGAAATCGGTTTCACACAAATATATTAAGTTTTGAAACGATTTCAGATTTGGAATTTGCGACAACATCAGTAACATATTTGCATATTCCATTTATACTCGCACTTGCATGCATAAGAGTTAGGCTCTAGGTGGCTTGCTTGTGTTTGAATTTGATACCACTTTGTATTGTAAAGTGTATCTCTCGTATTTCAAAGCAAAATTGTTGTATTTGAATGATTGTAAGACTTAGTGGAATCTAAGTCGAAAGGGAAAATCCTAGTTGCGGCTAGGTGGGAAAATCCTAGTTGCGGCTAGGTGGGAAAAATCCTAGTTGAGGCTAGGTGGGAAAATCCTAGTTGCGGCTAGGTGGGAAAAATCCTAGTTGAGGCTAGTGGGAAAAATCCTAGTTGCGGCTAGGTGGGAAAAATCCTAGTTGAGGCTAGGTGGGAAAAATCCTAGTTGCGGCTAGGTGGGAAAATCTAGGTGATGCTTAGGTTGTAACACTTATTGGTAATATAAGTGGGGTTGAAATCCTAACCGAGGAGGTTAGGTAGTGGATGTAGATCGTTGGATCGAACCACTATAAATCGCGTGTCATTTTATATTTCTGCATTTCTTTTACTTGCATAGCTTATATATATATATACATAATAATTGTAAATTGCGCATAAAATTTCAAAAAGGGCAATAACTACTCGGTAACCCAATTCACCCCCTCTTGGGTGACCTTCAATTGGTATCAGAGCGGGTTATTGCTCAAAGTATTACTAACGTATCTTTGAGTGTTTTTGTGCAAGGATGCAAACTTTAGATCCAGCTCGCCTTCGGGAAGGCACCACTTCGAGTAGGCCTCCATATTTTGATGGAACCAATTATGCTCATTGGAAAGTAAGAATGAAATTTTACATTCGAGCACAAAATAGATTTTTATGGGACGCAATTGAAAATGGCTACACTCCACCGGATAAGCCATTGAAAGAGTACACCACGGAGGAGATAAAGCTTGAGCTTTCAAATGATCAAGCCGTAAATCACTTATTTTGTGCATTAAGTGAAAATGAATTTAATAGAGTAAGTGCTTGTCAAACGGCAAGGGAAGTATGGGAGAAGCTTGAGGTACATTATGAAGGTACCATGCAAGTAAAGAAGACCAAGTTGAGAATACTTGAGGAACATTATGAAACTTTCCGAGTTGGGGTGATGAAGACATAGCCACCGCCATCACTAGATTCACAAAGCTATTAAATGAGATCAAGAATCTAGGGAAGAATTATGATCAAGAGACCTCAGTGTATAAATTCCTTAGAGGCTTGCCTAAGGAATGGGATGCCAAGAAATATGCTATCCAATCGGCGCAAAATCTTGGAGACTACACATTTGATGCATTGTGTGGAGAATTAACGGTCCACGAATTTGAACTCAAAGACCGAGCAAGATTGGAAGCATCAAGTGGAGGAACTAAAAGCTCAAGAAAAGAAATCGCATTGAAGGCAAATAGCTCCTCTAGTGCATCGGTAGAGGTCATCGAAAATGAGGAATCATATGATGGAAATGATCTTGAGAAGGAAGTAGCTATGATCTCAAGAAAGCTCAATCGGGCCGTGTACAAACGAGACAAGTACAAGAAGAAGCTTCGAAGTGAAAGCAAGGAAGGAAAACCAAACGAAATAATATGCTACGGTTGCGGCAAACCGGGTCACGTCAAAACGGAGTGCAAAGCCAAGAAGGTATTTGACAAAGGAAAGAAGAGTTTCAAAGCAACTTGGGATGACTCATCATCATCAAGTTCGGACTCGAATCGAGAAAGTGAGAAGGCAATATTTTGTCTCACGGCACAAGGCGAGGTAAACTCTAATGTTTTTAATTTTGATAATGTTAATGATTTGAATGATATTCCAAATCTTGATAAGCTTAGGAAAGAATTGAAAAAGGAGGTCAAAAACACTAAACAACTCAAAAAGAGTTTGACCATTGCAATTAGTGAAATAGAGTCACAAAATGAGATCATTGATGATCTTCAAAATGACTTAAATGAAGTCATAAAGGAAAGAGATGCTTTAGTCAAGGAAGTAGAGGACTTGACTAGCACAGTGCATAAGTTTACAAATGGTAAACAAATGTTTGACATGATGTTAGGAGCACAACGACGTGCACTTAATAAAAGAGGCATAGGTTACGGAGCAAACTTGTTAAGCTACAAGAAATTGCTAAATGATGATCGTAGATGCTATAAATGCAACAAGACTCACATGATCAAGAAATGTGCATTACAAAAGGTAAAAATGGGTAAACTAGCATGGGTAGCTAAAAATGTTTATGACACTAACACTCTCGGACCCAAAGGTGTTTGGGTACCAAAATCTAGTGTGTTTCCCATAGTATAGGTTGCGAGGAAAAGCACCCCATGGTACTTGGACAGTGGGTGCTCAAGACACATGACCGAAGATGCACATCAAGTTATTAAACTAAAGCGGCATGATGGTGGAAAGGTTACAGTTGGAGACAACAACAAAGGAAGAGTTATTGGTCTCAGAACTGTCGGTAACAATTTTTTTTTTTTTAACGTTTATCTTGTTGATGGTTTGAAACTTAATTTGCTAAGTATTAGTCAATTGTGTGACAAATGATTTCATGTTATGATTGAATCATCAGAATGCATTGTTAGAAATGAGAAACATGAAACCTTGTTTATTTGCATATATAGATAAAAACGTTTATGCCATTAACTTTGATGAGATAAATATGCAAAATGTTTCATGTTTGAATGCACAAAGTGAATGTGATGCATGATTGTGGCACCGTAGATTAGACACCATTCTCTGTGTGATCACATCCAAAAGGGAAATGTTAAAACTCATCCATGTGCCCATATATTCACTAAGTCTTTGCCTAGAGAACAAGTTTTTAAAATTCGGCGTGAGTTAGGCATGTTTCGAGAATCGGACCTTCTACATATGTTTTAGCTATTCTAAACCTTTTTATATGATGTTAGTGAAGTGTCCATAAAGTTTGAGAAGAATCGGAGCTAAATTGCGAAAGTTCAAAATTTTTGTGTCAAAAATTCCAGAGAGTAATTAGCGCGCTAATAGTAAGAATTAGCGCGTTAACAGCCCTGTGACTGAAAAATTCCAGAGAGGAATTAGCGCACCAACAAACCTTATTAGCGCGCTAATGTCGATCGGTCAGGGTTTTATAACATAAACTTTTCTTTCAAAAACTCACCT
Organism: Stephania yunnanensis; assembly: GCA_039657365.1. NCBI lineage: Eukaryota > Viridiplantae > Streptophyta > Magnoliopsida > Ranunculales > Menispermaceae > Stephania > Stephania yunnanensis. The sequence goes on from CM077582.1 coordinate 21,028,606, forward strand.
CACTTGAGAATTTTCTTCTTCTCCTCTTCCAAATCAACTCTCCGTGTGCCCTCTCCACCGCGATCTCCACTCTTCTAAGGTACAAATCTTCTCCTTTCTTTGTTGATTCCTTCCATTTTCGTTTCAACATGTCAACACGTCGCCCCTCAAACCGCCCTTCTTCTCAATCGGGTGCACCTACCGCTCCCAATCCATCTCGACCTACCCAAGCCACGTCCTCACGACGTCCCTCTAGCCGACGTATTGTTCAATCCTCCTCATCCAGTGATGAATCTGAATCTACACACCCTGTCTCACCTCCGGCTAATGCCCCACTACGAGAGGGTCGTGCAAAAGCCGTCCATGAGTCCTCATCTGTACTAGAATTAGTGGCTCCACGGCTAACGGACGCCAAAATCATTCGACCCGCCGTTGTCGATGTCGCCTTCTTTGATAAGGCTCATCTCCCAATTCGGGAAATTCTTGATGCGGCGGGGTGGACTACTTTTTGTACATTTAGGGCTAACTACAACCCTCCTCTAGTTAGAGTTTTCTATTCCAACCTTGAAACCTCAAATCAATTTATACTTCGTTCATCCGTTGGTAGCCGAGCCATCGAGATTACACTGAAAATCTCGCTCAGCGGCTTCACCTTCCATTGCACCCTCCTTCGACCACGGTTGTGTGCAAATTTTTGAGTTGGCCTTTTGACCGTCTAGAAGTTCTTAATTCCTTTCTTCGGTCCAAAAGGAACTTAACTGTTTATCCAACCGGTATCACGGATACCGATTTTAAGCTAGTACCTCACCTTCTTCATAAGGTACTTCACAAAGTCGTTCTTCCACGAGGTGGTAGCAAGAACTATGTCACTCTTCTTGACATGTTTATTCTTGGGCATCTACTTCTTATGCTACCCCTTAGTCTGCCCCATATTATCATTGGCTATATGACTAGCACATGTAGCGCAGGTCGTCATCTTCCATACGCTCATATTATCACATCCTACTTGGAGTCTGCCCAAGTAGATCTCGCGTTAGGCGGTCGTCCTCTCAGTATATTTGATTCCATTGACATGGCCACGTTGAAAGCCATGAAATACAGATATATTCGTAAGAGGAAGCAGTGGACTAGGGACGAGGCTATTCCATTTAGTCAGCATCACGGCGGTTACGAGTCTCCTCTCCCTACGGACTCTCCTTTTGATGCGCCAGATTATTTGGAGTACAGCTATCACCTTGGCAATGATGACCAGGCTAATGAAGAGGGAACTGCAAGCCACAATGATGATGATGGTGATAATGAAGAAGCTCAAGACTTTACCGTTCCGGAGCAGCAGCACGAGGAACCAGCACCGCCTCCACACCCTTCTACATTCGGCGGCTTAACACCTCCTCCTAATATGTCACCTTCGTTGGCATATGTATCGGCACAGCTGGGCTACTTGCATGATTATATGACTCAATCATTCAATGCCGTCGAGACGACTCTTCGGAATCACAGTGATCGGCTTCGTCGTATTGAGAGTCAACGGCTTCCAGCTCGTGTTAAGCCACAATTATGCTATCTCATTACTTTTGCTATTCATATCATGATTCTTTGCGTATCTCTGAGTTTTCTTTATGGCTATTTTGTGCTTTACTATATTTTCTAGTCTATGCATGTGTATCGCTTCCGTATGATATTTATTGATATGCATAAAGTAAGGGGGAGAATGCTTTTATCTTGGTATATTATCTATTGATATGCATAAAGTGAGGGGGAGAGTTTATTTCTCTCGTATTGTTTAAATCGTGTCTATCTTTGCAGATACTTGACCTCATTTTTTTTATAATATCGAACGGGGGAGAAAAGGTTGAACTTGATATTGTGATATTGTGATATCTTTGATATTGTGATATTTTTTGAAAGGATGATATGAAAGAATGATATTTTCATTGGTATATATTGGTATCGGGTTAATAATTCTCATTTTTACTGGTATCGAGTTGATACGTTAATATTATTGATTTTTGTAACTGATATCAAGTTGATAATTTTAACCTGCATATATTGGTATCCTTAAAAAAGTTGTTGGTTTTTTATTGGTATACTTGAAAGGGGGAGAAAAATTGTGGATGCTTGACCCCGCTTTTTGATAATATCAAAAGGGGGAGAAAAATGTGGTGAACTTGAAAGGTTTTGAGAAAAATGTGGTGTTGAACTTGAAAGGTTTGGTTGTTGGTTTTGAACTTGCATATTTGAAGCTAAATGTGGTTAAACTTGAAAAGATTGATGTGTTGAATGTGATATACATTTAGATTGTGTTTTTACACCTTTAAAGTTCACATTGTTTGTTATCATCAAAAAGGGGGAGATTGTTGGACTAAGTGGTTAGTCATTCACATTCCGACCGAGATTTTGATGGAAACAAACAAGGTGAAAATGTACTAATCAAGTATTTCAGTTTGTGTTAAAGGATGCAATACAACACATCAGGGGTACTCAAGAAATATGAGGAGATTGTTGGAACAAGTGTTCGTGTTGAAGGATGCAATACAACACCTCAAGAGTACTCAAGAAATACAAGTTCAAGACTCGGCATAAATGAAGAAATGAAGAAGAAAGTTCAAACTGCAATTTGTAATATCAATGTAAGGTATACAAATTCTTTCACGCAAGCCAAATGCATTAGTTCATGCATACATCAAGTTTTCGAAATCATTTCTCAAAGTTATAAGTTTACTTCAAAGTTTCAAAATGGAATTTAAACACATAACTAGGTCTATGAGTTTAAACAATGTGAAAACTTTGTGTGAATGGTCATCTACATATTAGAAGATCATTATAAATGTTTTTGAAAAAGGAAAACTCGTTTTTGAAATGTATTTAAAAAGAAAACTGAAAATTTGCAGAAAAGCCCCTAATAAGTTGTGAAACTTTGAATTTCCGTTTTCGGGGTTTGTAAAATTATCCAGGACCACCCAAATAGGCTTAATGACTCATAATAAACATGTATAACATGTTATATAAGGGTTGGTTAGGTCCCTAGGACAAGTTTAAGGGTCGCTAACACAAAGGGATAAATTAATTATTCTCGAAGTCCCTGAGTTAGCGCGCTAATAATGTCATTAGCGCGCTAAGACAGTGTTAGCGCGCTAACTCATGATATTAGCGCGCTAATTGCACTCTACCTGCAATTTTTGACTTTTGGAAATCAAGCTTTGAATTTGAATTTTTGATTTCCTGGATTCCTAGAACGGCCATAAACGGCTATATTGGAATTCCTACCACTATAAAACCACCTCAAACTTGGTTTTAAAAAAGAAGAGAAAACACACTCAAAATCAATAGATCTACAAGGTAGAAATCAGATTTTTGTGAAGAAACAAGAGAGATCTTAGTTGCTGTTCTTTAGTTCACATATCCAGCACATTTGAGGCTTTCAAAAGGAGTTCAAGAATCACTCCAGAGCTGATCTCTCTTGTCATTCTTGGGTTGTAAGAAATTTCTAAATCTACAATCTTACTTGTGCTTAATCTACATATTTTGAGTATATGATTGGAAAATCATTGTTGTGTGTGTTTGAACATATTCTCTACGAGTTTTTGTACTTAAAATTTATATTATCAAACTCGAGATTGATTAGAACAAAAGTGTTGCACTTAAACTTGATTCTTGTTAAACTTTTGTTCTTAGCCTTGAAATCGGTTTTCATACAAATGTATTAATTTTTTGAAACGATTTCGATTTGGAATTTGCAACAATATCTTCTCGAGTTTTTGCACTTAAATTCATATTATAAAACTCTGAGATTCATTTGAACAAAAGTATTGCACTTAAACTTGATCCTTACTAAACTTTTGTTCTTAGACTCGAAATCGGTTTCACACAAATATATTAAGTTTTTGAAACGATTTCAGATTTGGAATTTGCAACAACATCAGTAACATATTTGCATATTCCATTTATACTCACACTTGCATGCATAAGAGTTAGGCTCTAGGTGGCTTGCTTGTGTTTGAATTTGATACCACTTTGTATTGTAAAGTGTATCTTTGTATTTCCAGCAAAATTGTTGTATTTGAATGATTGTAAGACTTAGTGGAATCTAAGTCGAAAGGGAAAATCCTAGTTGCGGCTAGGTGGGAAAATCCTAGTTGCGGCTAGGTGGGAAAAATCCTAGTTGAGGCTAGGTGGGAAAATCCTAGTTGCGGCTAGGTGGGAAAAATCCTAGTTGAGGCTAGGTGGGAAAATCCTAGTTGCGGCTAGGTGGGAAAAATCCTAGTTGAGGCTAGGTGGGAAAAATCCTAGTTGCGGCTAGGTGGGAAAATCCTAGGTGATGCTTAGGTTGTAACACTTATTGGTAATATAAGTGGGGTTGAAATCCTAACCGAGGAGGTTAGGTAGTGGATGTAGATCGTTGGATCGAACCACTATAAATCGCGTGTCATTTTATATTTCCTGCATTTCTTTTACTTGCATAGCTTATATATATATATACATCATAATTGTAAATTGCGCATAAAATTTCAAAAAGGGCAATAACTACTCGGTAACCCAATTCACCCCCCCTCTTGGGTGACCTTCAAAAATTGTCGGCCTTGATTACGGAGGATGAAGGCCAACCCCGAATGAATCCATTGCAACTGTTGAATGCCATTCAACAGGCCAAGACAAGTCCTTCGGAGGGGCTGATGTACGTGGACGCTGAAGTAAACCAGAAGCGTGTCCTGGCGATGGTGGATTCGGGTGCTACTCACTCGTTTGTGGCGGATCACATGGTGGGAAAGTTGGGACTAGATCTCGTGGAGAGTCCTAGTCGTATGAAGGCCGTGAATTCGGAGGCAAAACGAATTCAAGGTATGGCCACTGATGTTAATTTAAAGGTTGGATCTTGGGAGGGAAAGATCAACCTAATGGCGGTTCCCTTGGATGATTTCGATGTCATCCTAGGGAACGACTTCTTACATGTGGGGAGTATTGCGTTGATGCCATTTTTGAGAGGACTGTTTGTGATGAACAAGTCCTATCCTTGTTTTGTCCCTGCGGCTAACACTAATGGGAAAGGAGAGCACAAAACTATCACATCTCTCGGCCCCTTCAGTGAAGGATGGCTCGAAGAAGGAGAGCCCACATTCCTCGCGGCTTTGGTGGAGACCAAGGCAGGAAAGACAGTGGAGGTCCCTGACATGATCGTCGAAGTATTGGAGGACTTTAACGACGTGATGCCGGCCGAGTTACCAAAGGAGTTACCCCCACAAAGGGTAATCGATCATGAGATTGAGCTAATTCCAGGCTCAAGACCACCTGCACAAGCACCTTACAGAATGGCTCCGAAGGAGTTGGAGGAGCTAAGGAGACAGTTGCAAGAGTTGTTGGATGCTGGATTTATTCAGCCATCCAAGGCTCCGTACGGTGCACCAGTCTTGTTCCAGCGCAAACACGATGGATCTCTTCGGATGTGCGTGGATTACAGGGCACTGAACAAGCTTACAGTGAAGAACAAGTACCCCATTCCTTTGGTGGCAGACTTGTTTGATCGGTTAGCTGGTGCGTCCTACTTTATGAAGCTGGACTTGAGGTCGGGGTACTATCAAGTCCGAATTGCAGCTGGTGATGTTCCAAAAACAGCCATGGTGACTAGGTATGGCTCTTTTGAATACTTAGTCATGCCATTTGGCTTGACAAATGCTCCTGCCACATTTTGTAATCTAATGAACGATGTTTTGAGAGAGTTCATTGATAGATTCGTTGTCGTCTATTTGGATGACATTGTAATCTATAGTCAGAACCTTGAGGATCATGTGGATCATTTACGGAAGGTTCTGACTACGTTAAAGGCTAACCATTTATATGTCAAGAAGGAAAAGTGTGAGTTTGCGGCGCAAACGATCTCTTTTCTTGGTCATGTTGTAGGCCAGGGACAATTGCAAATGGATCCGGCGAAGGTGCAGGCTATCATGGATTGGCCAAACCCTACGAAGGTCACGGAGTTGCGATCCTTCCTGGGCTTGGCGAATTATTACAGGCGGTTCGTGGAGGGCTACTCACGGAGGGTAGCACCGTTGACGGACCTCTTGAAGAAGGATAGAGCTTGGGCATGGACGGACCGATGCAACCAAGCCATGACAGAGTGGAGGCAGGTCATTGCCTCAGAACCGGTGCTAGCGTTGCCAAACTTCGGACTACCATTCGAAGTTCACACGGATGCTTCGGATCGGGCTCTAGGGGCGGTGCTTGTCCAGGAGGGACACCCTATCGCCTTTGAGAGCAGGAAGCTAAAGGATGCGGAACAGCGGTACCCTGCTCACGAGAAGGAAATGCTGGCTGTAATTCATGCCCTCCATCTTTGGAGGCATTACTTGTTGGGAACTAGTTTTGTGGTGCGGACAGACAATGCGACAATCACCTACTTCATGAGTCAAAAGAAACTCAATCAGAAGCAGGCGCGGTGGCTGGATTTCTTGGCAGAATTCGACGTCCAATTTGAGCATAAGCCTGGTAGGCTTAACTCCGTACCAGATGCACTCAGTCGCAAGGTGGTGGCTGAGATGGTGGAAGCGGCAGTAAGGTTGGAAGGTGATTTCCTACCTCGCATCAAGGAGGAAACAAGCAAAGATCCTGCTTGTGTGAAAACAATGAAGCGGGTTGCCGAGGGTGTTACTCGGCGCTTTTGGTGTGAAGATGGCATCCTCTACGCTAAGGGAGGACGTCCATACGTCCCTAGTACCGGAGGTCTAAGGCGACAACTCTTGAAGGAAACGCATGATGCTCGGTGGGCTGGGCATCCGGGTATGGAAAGAACC